>CM035411.1:30143306-30553306 GCA_020310875.1 Ceratopteris richardii | reverse complement strand
TTCAAATAACTTTATTCTTTTTCCTGAAATCAAGTTTCTTAACACAGAACCATCAAATTCTCGTAATTTATAAGTACTTGTCTCAAAAATCGAAACAACAACATAAGGTCCGAACCAACGTTTAGTTAGTTTACGATGTGCATCGTATTGAGTATCAAAAGTACTATCATATACAAGCACCCAATCACCACTCTCTATTGGTTGTGGCCTTAGTCTATGTTTCTTATCAAAGTAAATTTTAATTTTCAGTCTAGATGTTTTTAATTTTTTAATTGCTTCTTTTAGATTTTCGTTACCTTGATTTAATTGTTTAATCCTAAGTGCTAATAATTCCTCTCGTGAAACATTATCTTTCCAACTTAAACTCATCCAATTAACTTATTGAGTATGTACAAAAAATATTGGCTTCTAACAGTACATGAGTTCAGCCGGCATAAAACCAGTTGTCCTTGTGTACGTCATCCTATTAGCCCAAAGAGAAAATGGGAGATATTTTGGCCATTGTCCAATATCTCCATGGCAAGCTTTAGAAATAGCCTTCACTATGGAAGGATGCCCTCCTTCTATTTTACCATTCTCTTCTGGGTTATAGGTAGTCGTAAGAGACAATCGAATTCCATGATGTGCAAAGAATTCTCTTGCCTCTATAGCATCTAATTCACCTCGATCTGCTACTACTTTTTCTACACATCCCAATCTGGATAATACTTCTTCTAAAAGGAATACGGATACATTATAAGTAGTATTGGAACGAAGCACTCTACCCTCGACGTGGTTTGTCAAATCTTCCTGTGCAAGGACAATATATCTCATACCATTATTGCTTTTAGGCATGGTCACAAGGTCAACTACCCACTTGTAATGAATACAAGGTGGATAGGTCGGATGCAAAGGATCTCTATGCTTGACAGAGGAATGTAACTGACATGTATTACAAGTGCTCACAAATTCTTTAACAGTTACATACATTCTCGGCCACCAATAGCTTTCCCTAATCTTTTCATATGTAGCAACAAAGCCTTTATGACCAGTCCAAAGGCTTTCATGCATCTCTTGCATAACTTGCACTTGAAAAACTTTTAAGCCTAGTACTCTTTGAGGGTTTCTTACCTTTCCTCTAGCTGAAAGACTTCTTCCTGATGTTCCGGAATCGATTTGAAGACCAACTTGGAAGAGGCTGAAACGAACTCAGATAGAATCCTATGTCTCGCCATTATCCTTCATAATCATCTTCTCTATTCTCATATGTATAGGTAGATGTTTCATAATTTATTAAATTTATATGATTATCTGTTGCTTCACTATCATTGTCAAACTTTGCTATTGAGAGCATATCAGCAACGATGTTATGTTTACCGACAATATACAAAAGTAGGGTTAATAAATTTAATAAAGGCTATCCATCGTAACATATCTATATCTAGAGATGAACAATTGGCTATTAAACCTATTAACAGAAGACAGTTAGTCTCTACTATTACATTAGCTCCTATAAAGTATTCTTTATCTATTTTTAAAGCTGTAACTAATCCCCATAATTCCCTCTTAATTTGAGGGTAATTCCTTTGAGTATCATGTAAGATCTTCAGTCCAAAGCGAACTGCGTACCTTTGCTCCTCATCATCCTGCCCAATGACCCAGCCTATACCAATAGGACTAGTGTCAATGGTTAGGATTACAGGCTTATTCTTGTATAGTCAATACGTTTCAAAATAGGAACATTGATAAGCAACTGCTTTAGACGTCTCATTGTTCTAGAATGCTCATCAATCCAAAAGAATTTCTTTCTTTTTTTGAATAAATCATAAAGTGGATTCGATACGTGAGCAAAGTGAGGGATCCAGATGACATAGAAAACACATGCACCTAAGAATCTCCTTACTTCACTAACATTGCGACATCGCTCAGAAATCCTACTAATGGCATCAACTTTTGCTGGATAAGGCCTATGACCGTAATGACCACATAAATGTCCAACTATCAGCACTTCATTAACACCAAAAGTAGATTTCTCTAGGGAGAAAGTTAGTCCAACCTCTTCAAATCTTTCAAATATCTTTTCACAAAAAAAAATATGGCTAGAAACAAACTTTCTACAACTAGATGAATCTAAACTTTCATCTTTTTCTTTTTCTACACACCCTTTTATTGGAATGTCATCAATAAAAGGCATCATCACTTTTGGGATAAAGTCATGTAAGACCAGATTCACAGCATTCATCATGTGCGCCACAAAATTTGTTGCTCCTTGTGGTAAAGTTCACATGCATACTAAACCCAAAGGAGTCTTCATCGTGGTCACATCTCGACTCTCAATAGCTAATTGAAACTGATCATACCCTGAATACAGGTCTCCCATTGAATAGATAGAGTGACCGGCAAATGCCTCGGCAAACTCATCTACAGTGGGACCCGTTCCTACATTGCTAATAGCGACTTTATTTACTAACTGCAGATCATGAATAAAGCATAGCTTCCCGCTCTTTTTTGGTACCATGAACCACTTATTGGAGTATGGTGCTGAGGATGGTTCCAAGATTGTCATGGAAATCTTCTCCTTTAAGAGTCTCATTAGCTCAGGTAAATGAGCCTTTGGGACTAGAATCGGATGAAGATTCCAAGGAATGTGTGGTACAGTGAAAATAATCATCGGAGCTACTAACTTTGGGTCTGCACATCCTATCTCGTGTGGGAATAAAGAAAATGCTTTACCATGATGAACAATCATCTTTATAAACTGATCTTTTTCTTTTTGAGAAAGAAATTCATCACCCAATTTAATATATTTCTTACTCTTCTCTAAATGTATGACCAATCTTAGATCAATTTCTAAGTATAGGGTCATCTGATACTCATCGAAATAAATCATGACTATCTTTGGGTAAGGGTTGAGCTACAGGCTTTATTTTCTTTTCTACAGTTTTGTATTTGGTTTCTATACTAACTTCATGTTCTAGGATGAATTCACTAATAATCTCATATTCTTGAATGGAGTTAAGAATAATCAGATTTGATTCTAAATTTCCTTTGAGAAACACTTTCTAACTCTTCTAATAAAGTAGAACTTTTTGATAATTCAATAATACACTCAATTTTTTCATCACTTGAAATTAATCCTGATTTTCTAAATTATTTTTCAGTTTGTTTTCTAAATGTTTTTGTTAGGTTTTCCTTAGTGATATAATGTAAACTAGTTGTAGGAGTACAAACTAAATAATCTTCGAAATTATGTTCATTGTTAGGCAAGACATCAAAACAATGTCCACTATTGTCTTGCGCAATAGTGGAGTCTAGCAAAAATTTGGATCATAATATGCCGCATATTCTCTTACAGCTAGTGGGTCATCACATGCATGATTGATGGAGTCAATGGGACTTCTTCTTAAGTTCTTTCTATTTCTAGTGTGATTTGAGCATACTGTCATAACTTGCAAAGAATCCATCCCTGATTTGGATCGAATTCTTGCATACGCTGACCTATCATTCATTGCTTTTGTTTCCATTCTCATTTCAGCTATAAATGGTTCTCCAAGAATTACTTCATATGAACAATTATCTTGAATGAGGAAGTAAAACTCTCCTCGAACGCCACCTATCATTATAGGCACATTCGCACATGCTCCTAATAAAATGCCAGAGCCATTGTTGGCTGTTCTCATCCTCGAACCGTGCTCTTTGTCGATTGGCCATCTAAATTTGTCAAAAAACTTCTTTGAAATAACATTTATCTCTAACCCCAAGTCAATAAGAGTTAGAGCTAAATAGGAATCCTTCTCATCTCCAATTCTAATTTTCACTTCTCGTGTGCCTCATGCCTAGAAAACGTTGGTTGCAGGTTGCAGAGGTATTTTTGTAATTCCCTAAGGTTCAAAAGTGTTTTAAAGTGTTTTGGAAGGTTCAGGTGAACCCTCTCTTAGGTGCACATTTGAGAAATTAAAAGGCAAAATGTGAAGGTATGTGAAGCAGAAGCATACGCAGAAGTGAAAGTATGAGCTCCCAATTTAAAATTTTGTTTTAGTCTAAAGTCACTACAGGACAAAAGAAGGATTCACTGGCTGTCCACTTTTGGAGACAATCTTGGGACATCAAAGTGAGCACCAAGATACTCTAGCACTTAGGAGCGTACATGAATCAACACTAAAATCAATGCAAGGACTAAGCAATGTGAGCATAGTCTAAGCTAGGCAAGAGAGAGAAGTGCAAGAGACACACAGTGTGCGATGCAGAGAGGTGAAGTGCAAGGCGTGCATGAAGAGTGACTAAGGAAGTGTGCAGACAAGTGCTAAGCTAGTCACCCCAAGGATCCCAAGGTCCCATTGAAGCTGTGCACGTGCCGACAGAAGGTTTCCATCCCTCCCCCTTATTGGAAGCTTGGTTCAAGGTGTGCACAAGTGCAAGCTTGGAGAAGATGGAGGTCTGGTGTAGAGAAGGCCGGCAATAACAAGCCTCTTGGGTATTTGGTATTTTGTGATTGAGCACTCTTTGGGATTTGGCACAAAAACATTGGATCATATTGTGCATCACCATTGTATTTGTCTTCTTATAATCAATTGGCGGAGGCTTCGAGTGTGTATCTTTCTTCTTGTCTTTCCCTTTTCTCCTACAAACACTCAAATCCCTTCTTGTCCAAGAATCCCCCAACAATTAACCACTCAGTTCTTAGATCCTTTTGGGTGATCTAAAAACTCTAGTGAATGCCTTTGATCAAAGCTAAACTAGTGCAAAGTTTTAAATTTCTCCTTTAGGGCCTCAATCGTTACTTATACCATGATACACGATACTTGCATTGGAAGATACACAATACAGGAATGATAGGATACACGATACTCAACTCAATTACGATACACGATACCTTAGATTTGGATGATACATGATACTAACTCTCTCGATAATACATGATACATGAATGTGCAATGATACAGGATGCATGATATTTAGTCTTTGAGATATGATATTAGGTTGCAACACAATACTCAATACTTTAATATAGATGATACACAATACTTTTGGTTTGCACGATATGCGGTACTTAATTTCCCATGATACAATACCAGAAGTTGTCATGATAGACAATACTCAAATAATACATGATACACTATATTGGACTTCATGATACGATACCTTGTTTGCCATGATACATGATACACAAAGGTGCATGATACATGACACATAATACCTACCCTCTCACGATGCACGATAGTTCATAAGTATCAATGATACAAGATATAGGGTTGGTGAAGATACTCAACCCAATGATACATGATACTTGTGAGGTATCACGATACACAAGGAACAAGGCAATATAGGATACCTGCCAAGTATCATGGCACATGAAAATTCTAGAATTGCAATACCTAAACTCAACCGATCATGATAGTTGGACTTAGATAAGTCTAAATTAAAAAGAATTTGTGGTGATGTGCTCTTTATGTTGTGAGGAGATGGATGCGTATGCTCTAGAGATGAGCTCGTGTTGCACAAAACCTGCTCTATACCTACCAAGTTAACTGAAGGAATGCTTAATAGACCCCTTTAGCTTCACAATAATGCATTTGACACACCAAGTGATTCGGAACATCATTCTTAAAAGTTCTCATCAAAACAGATACCTTGCATGTACTGGAATTGTGAAGAAACCTTCTATTTTGGGAATAGAAGTGCTCAGAGCTCAGAACCTGGTACGAAATGACCAAAGGTCTGTTTCACACATCTAATTGGAATGTTTAGCTAAGTAAAGCAAGTTAGTTCATCAATTTATCCATACCATACACTGAGAAATGAATCTAACAAGTAAGGGGGGTTATCTCAACATTTGAGGATCTAGAACATGTGCAGACAAAGTCACCTTCTATGATTTATATCTCATAATATCCTAAAACAAATGTGATGAAAATTCATATGCAAGTATCAAGCACTTCAATCTAACTCACCCAAGTTAAAGTACTGAAAATTCATGAGTACACATAGAGACATTGATTTCACAAGATCATTGTACTGATGAAGATGCAGTAGAGAATAGTAGACAGATATATACGTGAAGAAATGTATCAAAATGTACATGCTAATGAACATATGATACAAATGAAGTGTAGTGTGCTACTGATACATGGAGTGAGCTCAATGTGTGGCTTCCTTGGATTGTGCATGAATTGACTTAGCATGGTGAATCCATAGCATATATCTACTCTACTTAGAGTAGCATAATTCAAGCTTCCAATAAGGCTTTGGTAACTAGTCACATCTTCAATTACCACACCTTCATATGCACTTAGCTTTAGATTTACCTCCATGGGTGTACCTGCAACCTTTGTATTTTCCATCTTGAACTTGGTTAGCATATCTCCAATGTACTCTCTCTGAGCTAGGAACATACCTTTCTCTGTATATACCACTTTCAAACCTAGGAAGTATGTAAATAGGACAAGGTGATTGATCTTGAGATCTTCCTTCATTTGAGCCTTGATCCTTCTGATTCCATCTGCATCACTTCCTATAATGTTTATATCATCCACATATACACAAAGGTATAGGACTTAGATGAATTCCACTATAACTATGTAAGAGAGAAGTTGTTGAGCAAGGATATTCAATTATCCTATGTGTCTACAAATCTTCAATGTGTAGACATGTTGACAAAACCTTTGGATGGTATCAAGCAAAGATTCAAAGGAATGATTGGATTGCTAGAAATCAAGGAAGAATGAAGACTCAAACATGCTAGGCTTGAGGGGGAGTTGTTGGTGCATTTGCATCAAAGCCTAGTGCTTGATTAATCAGTTGTGTAATGATATTGTGTGTAGTCTCAATGCAAGGAGTCATAGAAACTATCTCTTGTGATAGTGAAAAATTAACTTCATCAAAAGTAAAATTAAGAGGAGAATTCCATGACCTCGTTACGTACTAATCTCAAGGCCAAATTTGCAGGAATCGATTAGATGAGATTCCTCAAATATAAGGGTACTTTTAGGTAGCATCCCTCCTTAGTTTCAATTCAAAATCTTCTATATAAACTCAGAAAATGAGTCGTGGATCAGGGCAAACTTTTGGAGCTACACTCTGGGATTTTGATCAAGAGTTATACTATTTGTGGAGATCACATTGTGCTCATCCTTCCCAAGCTTCATACCCAATCAAATCATATACCATATGTGCAATACAAATTGATATTTCAACTATATCTTAGAGTTCTCTTCAACTACTGCTACAGGTCAATTTTCATATTTTCATTCAAATTTGATCATTGATTTCTCTGTGTATACTAATGAGATTTAAATTGGTATAGGTAAAAGTGTTAATTCTACTTGCGTGATAGACATTTTCATCATGCTACATCTATTTGAAGTGACCTATGTATGTAAGCAGATGCTCCTTGACAGGATGACACCCCAATGTTCCTAAATTAAATGCTCTTAGAATGGTTCATAAAAAATAATAATTTTCATTGCTTTAGATTCATCGTATATCTTACTTGAATTGTGCAAAATATCTATGGACAATTCTCAACAGGGTGTGAGCTTTGACCGAAATTCTAGAGAGCTCATCATCCCAAAATAGCAAGTTTTGAGTCATTTGTTTTGAATTAACTTATCTATTTTGATGTATCAATTTGAGACTGATCTTCCAAACCCCTAAGGTGTTCTATATGCATCCTTAGCAAGCTGAAGGTGTCTACTTACTATCCTGAAGTCATCTTTGCAGGTGTAGAGCAGGTTTTTGCAACCCTAGGCTCATCTTTTGGAGGTGTCCACCATCTCTTCTGACATCCTTAACTTGCATACATATCCTGGATATGATTGATCTTCAAAGCCAAGAGGTTAATCCATTTACACCTCCTCTGAACTCCAACCATTTAGGAAAGAATTTTTAACATCCATTTCATAGATATTCCAATTCTTGGAAGATGCTATACTCATAAGTGCTCTAATCGTGGGAATTTTTGCCATAAGTGAGAATATCTCTTCATAGTCAATGCCTTGGGTCTGTGCAAACCCTTTGCCTACAAGCCTTGCTTTGTACCTATTAATTGAGCCATCAAAATTTTTATTTACCTTGTAAATCCACCTTGAACCAATGACCTTCTATCTCCCCAATCTGATTTTCTTGTAGAGCTTCTATCTCTTCTTCCATGGCATCTCTCCATTTTGGTTTCATCTTGGCCTCTTCATATGTAGATGGTTCTTCTCAGTTTGTATCTTGGGCTATGTAAATAGAATGCTTAGTGTGAGACAAAAGAAGTTTCATAGACATACCTTTCTCGATTCCTTTTCCCAGTAGAGCTCCTTATGGTTTTCTGAGATGATTCTATCACATATCTCAACTCTTGCGTTTTGGCTTTTCCTTTAGAGTTCCGAGAGTTGATTGCCTATTCTTGGAGTCTTTTGGTCTTCTTCAGAATCACTCAAATCTTCATGTGATCATACATGGACATTGCCTTCAAGATCTAAAACTAAGAGCTCGCATACCAAAAAATCTATCGCGAAGAAGTTCCACAACAAAATAAACCTCCAAAAGGAACTAGGGTTCTTGAGGTGAAAATATGCTACTCTATATTTTGTTGTTTTAGAGATGATAGTCTCTGAATTTGGACTTTTGATCTATTGAAAACGTCAAGATCTTTTCTTAGCTACGTAATGATATATAGAACACCTCAATCGGATGTGTGTAGCTCAAGATATACACAAAACAAGCATCTGTTGTCAATTTCACTTTCACTTGCAACACTACTGCTTTGTTTTTTGCAATTTTGGCAACCTAGAATTCAGAATTTCTTGCAATTTCTCATAAGGAAATCGAATCACAGTTTGTAATTTGGCTTAACCACATTCCATACATCCTGTACATACTTATGGATTTGCTGTTCAATCATGCTCATATCCAATTCTAACATTAAACTACATCAAGCTCAACTTCTTCATTGTTACGAGTCTATGGCTCCAAGACTAGCAAGGGTTTTAATCTAGACTTAAGAACCACAATATCTCATTGCAAACTAGAATTAAGCATAGACAAACTTTTCATTTCAGATTCTACCTTTTCTTGCATTTGCATTGTCCACAACTTAAATTCCTGTAAGGACTTTTTTGCCTTTGATATCTCAACCACCTGCTGTAGCTTGCACTGAGTGCTTAACTCCTCATACTCCTCACTTTTCCTTTTTAATTCATCTTGAAGATTCAAAATCTGTACCTGTAATAATTGATGCTCTTCAATACTTATAATATCTGCACACTGCTTCTATTGTGCTAACTTTTCTTCTTGCTTGCATAAGAACTTAGAAACCTCTTCCTACTTCTTATGCATCATTCTTACTTCAGAGCCTATTTCCATCTATGGTTGTTGACTCTGATCAGCTACATATTTATCGACAACAGTTTGCAAATGAGGCTCTAATCTCCTTTTCTTTGAGAGTTTGAACATCCTCCCAACCACCGTGGGTTGCTCCTCACTATCCGAAATATGGAATAATGAGTCTTGAAACATTAATCCCTTAGATGATTCACCCTTCAACTTTTGAGCAACAGATGTTATCTCCTTCATCTTGTAGCTAGCTTTAAAGAGATCACTATATACATCTTTGTGCTTCTCTGTTTGCTTGGCAAAAATGTGTTCTTGCTTTCTACCCATGGATGCATCCAATTGACTTGTAGTCTCCTTTGGCCATACTTCCTCCTACCTATCCACCTATTGAACAAACTGAAACAACGCAGCCAAGTACGTTGCCATCCTGCTATTTACTAGTGTTTTACATCTATCTCCTACAAACATCTCACTATGCATTCTGTCGTACACCCAATGTGCCCAACTGACTCTCCCATTTACTTATGCATATACTAAAGGATTCTCCCTCGACATATAGTCATACTTAACAATGAAACATAAGCATTCTAAATACCACTTTACTTGCTCACACCTTGCATATGTAGCATTGTTTATCATGTAATACTACTGACCACCCTCACGTGGTCCAAACTCCTTATTTAATATCTGCTCTGGACACTTAGGAATTACAATATCCTTATAGAAAGGTAATTTAAACACCTTAGCAATGAATTTTGGAGAAACTTTTACCTGCATGGAGAGTTGACCTTTCATCTTCTTAGTGATCTCCAAGTGGCTCTTTGCATAGTAATTACATCGCCAAGTTGACCATGGAAGTGATGCAAATTCAAAGAAACACATACACGCTACAACCATATTGTTGATGACATGATTGCTCCTACTTCATCTACATTTGTATCCGCATGAGTGCATCTCCATTTTGTATCCAGGAGACACTCCATTTCTAGTCTATTTCCATTTTATATTGTATTTCCTTTGTATTTGGGTACCTTGCCATGTGGATCTACCAGTTGTATTCATTCTCCTTTCAGGAGACTTATCCCACATATGATGTAGTTTTGAGAGCCCCTCCCAAATCTATATAAGGAGGGCCTCTACCCTCATTTGTACTTGGTTAGAAGCTTGAGGAGCCTACTCCATGCTCTTGGCAAGCTCGTTTCTAATCCACATGAGTTTACCCATTTCATGGTCTACTCATTTTGTGTCTCACACATTCTTTGTTTTGTGAGAGTACTTTACTTTTCATTTTGCTTCTGCATGCGTACTCTCTACATGGTATCAGAGCGCTAGGTGGAGTTCTTGGTAGTGAGTTTGGTAATGATTTTGGTGGTGGTGGTGGTGCTTTACTTTGGTGGTGTGCTTTCTCCTCATTGAGAGAAGCCTTTTGCCATCAATATTTGGGACTCATTTTCTCACCCTCCCACCCTTTTCCTTATCCATCATCTCAACATTTCCCCATTTTTTCCTCCATCCCACCCTCTTTTGTGGCACCCATTGTTGGTCAACTGTAATTTTGTGCCTACTTCTACACTTTTTCTCAACATCCAATGGAAATCTCAAGTTTTTGTAGTGTTTATAAACACTCTTTGGCTTGATTTATTCTGCTACCCCATTCTTATAAGTGTTTCAAAATCCCTCGTGAAATTCAGTGAGTAGTAATACGTTCTGTACTGATAATAGCTCACAATATTATTGAGCAAACAGTGCAATTGTTTTGTCCCTTCTGTAAACCACGATAGCCATATAGGTTGCATGCATTTGGGCGAGTCACACCTGGCAGGATTAAAGGTTAATAGAGAGATGATGGTGAAGCATTTGTGCTGAGAGAGATGCATTGACAAGTGATGATGGTGAAATGTCTTGCAACTTGGCTATGATATGGTCATCTGGCAGTGGAGTGTGTGGGCTATCAAGCTCCTCAAAAGCATCTTTATATTTCTTTCTCATCTCAAGCAAACGAGCCTGCACACCAGCGCCTCATGGCCTTCCCTGTAGCACATACAATAGCGTGCACCTTTCGGATCTGAGAAGATGTCGAGTCTCAATTGATCTATCCACAAAGATACGAATAACAGCTGTGCTCCATAACTACCATCTAATCGGTCATTCTGAAGCTCGTTAATCCAGCATTTACCTTGGTGCATTGCTCGAAAACTCTATCTGCGTGCACCATATACAGATCTCTCTCTGTACCCACATTCGTGGCCAAAGCTTGACTTCATCGACACAAAGATAGTGCATCCAATCTTCTCAGGTCCTGCACGTGTAGAAGATAGCATACTCCTACAGTATAGCAAGAGAACTGGTGGCCGCACAAGTGCAAACACACCTCTCTGAGTCTCTTTGATCTTTGTGCAATACAGCTTCCATAGGGAGTAGCATACATCTTCTCTGTTACACAGAGAAAGAGAGAAAGAGAGAGAAAGAGACAGAGAACATATGCTCTATGCCAAAGCTGGAGAAGAGATCACCTTCTGCTAAATAGTGGGCATCCATCCCTCTCTAAAACAGACAGACCCAAAGCTTTTTCCCGGGGAGGGGCAGCTCTGGTATCTTCATGAACACCAGTGACAACAACTTCAACATCGTAGACACGTCGGCCATCACTAAAAGCACAGGTGCAACGAGATCGCTTGGGACATTATAGCTCTGTAACACAGAGAGAAAGTGAGAGGAAAGAAGCTCCACCACGGCGCCATCTAGGCAAGATACAGAGAGAGCGTGATTTGCATGGTTTTTTTCATATAGAGAGAGGGAAGCTTCCATCAGTTTGCAGGAGAGGACCAAGGTATTTGGCAATGTCCTCACCTATGATGTCATAACCATCAGTGACCTACGAAAACTCTGCAATCAGATCGTTATGCATTCCATGATTTATGCACTCAATGATTACAGAAGTCCTTTTTTCAAGTATTTAACTCGGTCACCAGTAATGCGCCCCATTTTGTTAGAGCTTCTTCAATCACATAATTCATAAATATCGACTTCAAAAATATATGCATTAGAGGCCGAGTTTCATAATTTGACAATGAGGCCACACGACACAATTACCAAGGTCATAGACCAATTTGAGGATTACCAACATAAATTAGCACTATGTGGTAGGTAGATCTCTAGTGAAGACATGGCCATTAGGCTTCTTAACAAGTTACCTAAGTCGTACGAGACATTTGTCACAACTTTGTATAATCACGGCCAAGTCTTATCTTGGGAAGAGGTTCGTCAACTATTGCTCCTTCATGACTCGCGAGCCAAATCGACTTCATCACAAGAGTCAGCCATGAAGGCCAAAGGCCCATTCAATAAGGGCAAAACCACAGGTCATCATGCTAGCAACGGATCTAAGCAAGGATCACATAATTCATCGAACAAGTTCACCTATAATTTTAGTGGAAAATCAGGACACTTAGAAAAGTTTTGCTACAAAAAGAAACAATCATCAAAGGCTTCTACGTCTAGGCAAGCATCCAAAGGATCCCAACATAGATTCCATTGCTCAAGTGAGGAACTCTTCATCTCCATAGAAGCCAATGCACTAGTTACTTCTAGCTCCCCACATAAGTGGATCTTTGATAGCTGAGCTACCTCCCATATGTGCAAAGGCAAGGAATCCTTTCAAGAACTCGAAGAGCACACGGGAGAAGTTTATCTTGGCAACAACAAAAGTTTACCCATAGAAGGAAAAGGGAAAGTTCAAATTTCCAACCATCAGGGGGAATGCAAGTCTTTATCCAATGTTCTTTTTGTTCCAAATTTATGTATGAATCTACTTTCCGTCAAGGCCATTACAGATCAGGATAAACAAGTATGGTTTGATAACACCTTAGTTGAGGTAGTTGATCCCCATACAAAGGATGTCATTGCTCAAGGTATTGAAGAAAAGGGCCTCTACAAGCTATCTTGCTTTGTATCCAAAGAATCAACTTCAAGTTTGTGGCACCAGAGATTTGACCACACTTCTTACTTATCAAAAATATCTTCATCCTAACTTGTGAAGGGATTGCCAAAGATAGGGCAACTTACTGATGTCTGCCAAGCTTGCACCCAAGGCAAGCAACAGAGGGCCCCAGTTCCCAAGGAAGCTTCAACATGAGCAAGGAACCCACTAGCCCTTATCCACATGGACTTATGTGGACCAATGAACACCCCATCCGTGAGTGGATCCCTCTACTTTTATCTTCTAGTAGATGACCACTCTCATTATATTTGGGTGTACTTTTTGAAGTCAAAGGCAGACACATTCTCTAAGTTTCAAACTTGGATCCAGGAAGTTGAGAACGAAGCTTCAACTAAAGTTAAAACCATCAGATCAGATGGAGGTGATGAGTTTATCAATCATGACTTTGATAACTTTCTCAACCACAAATGGATCAAAAGACAAGTCACTCAGCCTCATACTCCATCCCAGAATGGAGTAGCTGAAAGAAAGATACGTAGTGTGATGGAAATGGCACGAACTATGCTTCATCACAAGGATCTACCCTACAAGTTCTAGGTAGAAGTCGTGCATACTATCGTTCACATTTTTAATCGAGGATTTACAAGTGCTTTACACAACAAAACACCCTTTGAAGCATACTATGGAAGAAAACCAAATGTGAATTACTTTCGAGTTCTTTGGTAGTGAAGCTTTTGTCCATGTACCAAAAGAAGATAGAAACAAGTTACAATCAAAGTCCAAGAAACACATATTCATAGGGTATAGTGACCAATCAAAGGCATACCATCTATATGATATGGAAAACCACTCCATCACCATTTCGAAGGATGTGATCTTCAATGAAGCTTCCTCATACTCAAGAAAAGATTCAAGTACAAGTCTTAGTCCACGTATCTACACTTCAGAGGGGGACTCAGTATTTCCAAACACCAACTCAGGAGCTAGTACTTCACAACAACCACACCGATCTCAAAGGCTTCTTGATAAGCAACAACGTGAACAAAGTCATTATATTAATTATGCTCTAGTGCACCAAATTCAGAAAATTCCAGAGCCTTCCAACTACAAAGAAGCTCAAGGCCAACCCAAGTGGGAAGCAGCTATGAAAGTGGAACTCAATGCAATAGCAAAGAACAAGACTTGGACATTAGTTCCCAAACCAACCAACCATCAAGTCATAGGAGTCAAGTGGATATACAAAGTCAAATAAAAGTTTGATGGCACTCTAGATAAATATAAGGAAAGATTATTTGCGAAGGGATACAAGCAACAACATGGCATTGACTATGAAGAAACCTTTGCTCCTATTGCAAGATTCACGACCATAAGAATCATCTTAGCACTAAGTGCTCACTTTAAGTGGTCCATTTACCAGTTGGACGTCAAAAGTGCATTCCTCAATGGAGATATTCAAGAAGAAGTATATGTTGAACAACCTGAAGACTTCAAGATCAAAGGCAAAGAAGGTCAAGTCTACAAGCTTCACAAGGCACTTTACGAACTCAAGCAAGCTCCCAAGGCTTGGTATGAAAAGATTCACAGTTCTTTGAAGACAAGGGATTTCACAGAAGCAATGCTGATGCTAATCTCTATATCTATCCAAAGGAGTCTTTAGTAGCCATCATCATTCTCTATGTAGATGACTTGACCTTGACAGGCTCAGATGAAGAATGCATCGAGTTTATCATCACACAGCTTCATCTTGAGTACTCTATGACAGATCTTGGATTACTTCACTACTTCTTGGGTATGGAAGCTTGGAAAACAAAAGAAGGTATATTCCTATCACAGAAGAAGTACTGCTCCGATTTACTTTCTAGATATAATATGGACCAGTGTTGCTCAATTTCTACACCACTTGATCCAAACATCAAGCTTACACTGGAGGACTCATCATCACTTGTGGATGTGCATACCTATCGATAGCTTGTTGGATCATTACTTTATCTTGCCAACACTAGACCAGATATTGCTTATGCAGTTGGTGTACTCAGTCAGTTTGCACCTCAGGCTCGTCAGACTCATTGGGATGCTACTCAGAGACTACTTCGATACCTTGCCCTCACCTGACATCATGGTCTTTGGTATAGAGGGGGCATCAAACTCACCGGATATTCCGATTTAGATTGGGTTGGTGATCCTAATTCGCGACGCTCTACTTCTGAGTATATATTCTTGCTTGGCTCAAGCTCTATCTCTTGGGCAAGTAAGAAGTAGCCTACAGTTGCATTATCATCTACTGAGGCCAAGTACCGAGCATCTAGCTTTGCAGCATGTGAGACCATCTGGCTTCGACATTTATTATCTGACATTGGTGTTTTGGAGGATACCCCGACATTTCTTTGCACGGACCAGTCAGCCTTGGCCATTGCCAAAAATTCAGTATTCCATGCTCAGACAAAGCACATCAAGATCCACCACCACTTCATCCATGAGAAGCTCATATCCTAGGAGATTACTCTGGAGCAGTGTACCTCTCAAGAGAACCTGGCGGACTTGTTCACGAAGGCTCTACCTCCGGTGCCGCTTCAGCGCTTGGTGGACCTCTACAACATTCAGTTGCTCCAAAATGGAGCTAGAGAGGGGGTGTTGACGACATGATTGCTCCTACTTCATCTACATTTGTATCCGCATGATTGCATCTCCATTTTGTATCCAAGAGGCACTCCATTTCTAGTCTATTTCCATTTTATATTGTATTTCCTTTGTATTTGGGTACCTTTTCATGTGCTTCTACTAGTTGTATTCATTCTCCTTTCAGGAGACTTATCCTACATATGATGTACTTTTAAGAGCCCCTCCCAAATTTATATAAGGAGGGCCTCTCCCCTCATTTGTACTTGGTTAGAAGCTTGAGGAGCCTACTCCATGCTCTTGGCAAGCTCATTTCTAATCCACATGAGTTTACCCATTTCATGGTCTACTCATTTTGTGTCTCACACATTCTTTGTTTTATGAGAGTACTTTACTTTTCATTTCGCTTTCGCATACGTACTCTCTACATATATGACATTAAGAGGGGAATTGACATCGATCTAAATTTTAAAATCCATGTCAGGATCCATCAATGTTTGTGCAAACTTGTTGGCTGAGGTTGATGTCGAAATTTCCTCCTCGTCCTCCTGTAGTAAACTATCACTTTCCTTAGAAGTGGTTGCATCCTTTCGAGCTGCCACCTCCCTGGATTTGCCACGACCTCTCACTTTGAATTGTAATGCTTGTTGGAGCAATGGAGGTTACAGGAACTAACTTCTTTCATGACATCAAGTAGCGTTCAACAATTGCAAAATGCAAGTGCCAAGCTTCAAATCGCCTCTCAAGTATCTCTACGACACCACTTAGCTCACATGTAACAGTGAGTTTTGATGATGCTTGACTATGTGAGATTTAAACCCAATGATTCCACATCTTCATGCAGTATGATGAAATTATTTAAAAATCGTTTACTGGTGCATTTGGGCTCAAACACTTTTGTATGCAAAAAAACACTAATAAAATAATATTTCGACCACCTTTTGCTAAATGGACACTTTTTGATCGAGCACACTCCGAGAAAGGAAACTCCAACCAAGTAAAGTCAAAATTTCTTAATAATGAACTGACGAACTCCAATCCATGAACAACAGACTGAACAAAGTCCGAATTTATGACATCCGACCAATAAAACTCCGAGAAAGCGGAATTCTTCAATCTGTGCCCACCAAAATTTGACAAAGTTAAACGTTCTAAAAGTCTTTTCTACTAGTCAACCCCAACCTTTGAAGTGATTATAAGAGTACCAACCTATTCTTACAAAGGTACGGAGTAACACCTTGAAAAAAACATTCTTCAGAAAACACACCTTTATTGCTCAAAATGTGGAAAAATAAGTTGTTATGCAACAATGCACTGAAAAAATGCCCAATCTCTAACTTGACCGTAGTAATTTCTGAAAGAAATTTAATAAAAACAAATCCCTGGATCAACTATCACAATATTAAACTTTGTATGCAAATTTTCTTCTGAACTTTTTGTGCAACTATAATATCTTCATAGACCTACACTACTTCCATATACATGTCCTCTTGATCCAGTATCATGTTAGAAACTACTTCTCTTCGCTTTACCTTGTGTTGAACATGATTTTTCCAATCCTTATCTTTTGTTTGCTGCTTCTGGCTATCCGATATAATTTTACATTGTTGGTCTGACTTGCTCTACTACCTGCTGTATAAATCCTGCACTTGTCTTTACTACATCCGACCTTCTTTAGAGTTGAATACTTCATTCGCTAGCTCCGGATTAGCACATGAAAACCATTGCATTCTTAAGAGAGCACTTAACATAATCTTGGACCAACAATTATCAATAGAACATGCCACCACTAAAGACTAAGTAGACAAATAGGCCTTCTCACTTCTGTGATCACGAATGTTGCTAAACTGATTTTCATATTTGAACATCACCTGCACGAAATTTGAGGACAACCAATCCATATGGGGTGGCTTCCCTTGGAATTTCTTCAAAGGAGGTCCATTTATTAGATTTTCCATTCTTGTGCCAAACACATCCGCTAGTAGAAAAGTTCCTTGACCTAAGTCCTGCACAATATGATATGGACCTTTATATCTCAATGTAAGTTTTCATAGATGAGGCCCTAATTTGGAATTGTAGACCACCACCCAATCTGCTTCTTTAAATAGCTTGAATTTCACATTCATATTCACCCAAGCTTGTCTCATTCTTTGAATTACTTCTGTAATGTATGCATTAACTAAACGATCCCCCTCCAAGTGAAGAAGATACTTACTTCTATGCTTAATTAAAACTTCAAGAGGCATCTTTTCAGCTATTACTCTCAAGCTTGGGGCCACAAACTCCATGGGCACTACTGCTTCCAATCCATATACCATTCCGAATGGTTACATACCTGTTGTCACCTTGAAGGCTATTCAAAATGACATAAGGCTGAATCAAGTAACAAATCCCAATTTTTATGAGTATCATGCACTATCTTGTTAAGAATACGCATTAAAGTTTTGTTGGTACTTTCTGCTTGACCATTTGCCTATGGGTGATATGTTGTAGAGTTTTTATGCATAATCAAATGAGTTCTTGTGAATTCTGAAATCACTTCATTGAGAAAGTGAGCACCTCTATCACTTACCAACTCTACAAGACAACCAGACTTGGCCATAATGTTGTGGTTAAGGAACTTTGCCACACTTTCTGCTTTGTTATCTTTCAGTGCTACTACTTCAACCCACTTCGTACAATAATCTGTAGCTACTAAAATGTATTTATTACCATGCTAAGTATTGGGCTTATGATGAAATCTGATTTGAATTATTTGGTTGACCTATTTTCTGAGAAATCACACATCTTTTCGCATACTCATGAGCATCTTTTAATATCATAGGCCACCACAATCCTACCTGTAAAACCTTCTTCCCTGTAATATCTTCTAACAAGTGTGACCTCGTGCTGGACCTGAATGTGCTTCTTGTAACATAGTTGGTTGCTCAAAATCTAGTACACACCTCCGAATAACCTGATCCACCCCTTTTTTTATATAATGCACCGGCTATAACCAAATATGCTCTACTTTTAAGACTAGACTTCTTCCTTTGATCAGGTGTAAAGTAATGATCCATCAATTAGAAACACTAATAATTGATCATACCAAGCATCAAAATCTGCAATTTGTGTACTAAACAGCTCTGCATTTGAAAATTCATCATTTACACTTGTAGGTGCTTCATCTGATTCCAATCTACTAAAGTAATCTACCATTGCATGCTCTTTCCTTGGAGTATGAATAATAAGAAAATCAAATTCTTCCAATAGAAGCATGTACCTAGCCAATCTTCCTGTCTATAAAGGCTTCTTAATCAAATACACCAAAGCGTGATGATCAACATGAAAAATCACTTTATTCCCCAATAAATAATGTCTAAAGTTGTTCAGAGCATACACCATTTCTAAAGCTTCTCTTTCAATCATCGGACAGTTTCTTTCAGCTGCACACAACACCCTACTAGCATAATATACTCGCCTATCCCATCTTTTTTCCTTCTGCTCCATCAAAACTACTCCTACAGCCACAACTAACGCATCAACAAATATGTGGAATGGCAATGACCAATCAAGTGGCTTCAAAATTGGTGCCACTGAAGTCATCCTCTTTAATAACTGAAACGCTTTTTCTTGAGCTTAATCTGACCAATGAACCTCATTACTTCCTTGACATTTGTGGGCGCTTTTGTTGTCCTAAAGGCTTCAATCTTTTTCACATCAATAGCCATTTCTTTTTGAGAAATGACATGTCCTAATAAAATACCACTTTTTACTGTAATGAAACTCTTAAACGGATTGAGCACAATCCTCAATTTCCTGAATTTGTCAAAACAAGATTTTAGATGCAGCAAATGTTGTAATTTTTTTCCAAACACTGAAAAATCGTCCACAAAGACTTGCATGAAATCCTGCAAACAAGGTTCAAAAACTTTATGCACCACATAATTGAACGATGGTGGTCCATTCTAATGCAGTTTTGTGCTGATCCTCCTCAACAACATGAATTTGGTTGTATGCTAAAAATCCATCCAAAAAACTATACATCTCGTGCCTAGCTACTGCATTCAATACTACATCACAAAATAGTATAGGGAATGGATCTGTAATTATTGCCGCATTTAACTTCCTATAATCAACAAAAACTCTCAACTTCCCATTCTTTTTAGGGACCACTATGATAGGAGACAACCATGTGACCTAATTAACTAGTTTAATAAATCAAACTGCCAACAATTTATCAATTTCCTCTTTAACCTGCTTAGCAAAATTAGGATTCATCTCATACCTTGGCTGCACAACCAAAACTGTATCCTTCTTTAAATTTATCCTATGTTGATGTAAATCAGGGTCTGTTCCTTTCACCTGTGAGTAATCTCAAGCAAAAACATCCACATATTCCTTTAATAAGTAAATCAGGTCTTCCATGAACTAACCCTCGAGTACTTTGCTTACTCTCACCATCTTTGGTTGAGTCTCCATCCCCAAATTAATTTCTTGAAGTTCATCCTCTTTTACCCTGCCAGAACTTGCATATTTCTGCTCATAATTTTTTTCTGCCAAATTGATTACCTCTTTCTCTTGTTGTTCCAATTTTTGCTATGTGGGAATTTCCAGACTTTGTTCAAACATCTGTCACACTTGTGCACCTTCCAATGCATCTCCTGGAACTGGCTCACTTGACTTCTTCACTACTTCATCATCCTTTGCTAGCACACCTTCCACATCTACTTCTAAAACTGGTACAACTATTGGGTTTGCTTTTAGAAAATTCTCCTCCTCATCATCTTCTATCTCGTCCGCCAAACTAATAGTGTGAGCCATCAATGATTTCTCCTATACTGACATGTTTCTTCTACCTTTCATGGGAATTGACACGTGCTTTTTACCTTTTGTAATCATTACCACATACAATCCCCAATCCCGCTTAACCTTATCCAACCTAAAACAAGGTCCTCCTAATAAAATTTCATACAGATATGTAGACTTAGACATCCTAATCACCACAAAATTTACCATGAGTGACATCCCTGAAATTATGATTTGTTGCTACTTCAGAATGCCCAATGGCTGAGTTATAGTTTGATCCACCATTTTTACTTGAAAAGGTGCTGGATCCAAAGTTCCTTTCCTCATTTCTTTAAAAATATGCTCAGGTAATATATTCACTCCGAAGCCACCATCAAGCAACACTTCATCAAACCTCCTTTGATTATACTATACTTGAATTACTAGCACAACAAAATATACATCAAACGGATCAATATTATTAGCTGATGTCGATTGCACCTACATAATTGCTGGCTCTGAGTGCTGTCCAACCAACTTCTTCAATAATTTCCCTCTAAAGGCTGGTACCAAAGATAATAACTAATCTAAGGACAATTGTAAAGGAGAGTTAATGATTACTTCAAACCAGTAATTGTCTAGAGCTTGCTTGGACTGAGTCTTATCCTCCTTCTTCATTTTTTGTACAAATACTGCATCATCCTCTTCTTGAAATGAATTTGAAAATTACACATGTTTTTGCTAATCCTGCAGGATCCATCTCTGAACTTGGTCTTTTATATGTCTTTGTTCCTACCAATCGATTGGACCTTTATGTTTAGACCTTGTAACTGGCAAGACATCCACTTCTTTAGCCTTTCCACATTGCTTGCAATCACAATTCCATTGATTTTCATGATTCACATGTAGGCTTCCTGATGTACTGGCACCTACATCATTACGGCACACCTGATCTGATAATTCTATCACTATAGCATTGGCCTGAGTAGCCTGTTGAGCCTGTTGTTACTGCTACCCCTGTTAATTATTTTGATTGTAGCGAACTATAGGTATACCCCTTTCTTCTCTATGCTTCATCCATAAAGGACAATTAGGCCCTATCCAATGATTAGATGCTTAACAATATCTACAAGGCATCACCTTAGGTGGTCTACCCTACTAATTTCCTTGTTGGTTATTTCCTTGCTGGTTATTTCCTTGCTGGATTGCCTGTTCTCTCCACGGCGGTCGTCGTTGCTGCTATCTCTAAAAATTACCTCGTGCCTGAACTAGAATAGCATGATTGATAGCCACTTCATATTATTTCTATTGTCTTGCTATGAAGTTTGCCCTCTATACTTGGGGTTATACCAACAGTGATTTGTTGTGTGTCCATCTTTATCACAAATGTCACAAAATCTTTTCTCTTTCGGAGCTATTATAGAATATCCATGTTTCTTTAACTTACTAATCAAGGCTTCTTCTTTACTTTGTTTACCCTTATATTTGGGGTGCTTTCTCACCACCACTTCTTCATCTTGAGTATCAGAATCCGAAACAATTGTCCCTTAATCTGATTCCATTTTTGAATCTGATTCAACCTCTAAACTTGAATCACTCTGTCTCCTTTTTTTTTCTATCTTCCAAATCTTCTTTCCACTCTTGTAGTTGCTAACACTAATACATCAAAACCATTAGCAATATCCACACTTGCAACTGCATGTCTGATGCTACTCCTTAAACCTTTCAGAAAACCAACATCTCATCGGTAGGTCTCTCGTTGCCCTGTAATATTTCCATTAAGGTTCTAAATTTTTGAGCATAGTCTTCTACTAACATAGTCCTTTGTCTAATTTCTCTCAACTTCCTCAACACATCAGAGGGATTTTTTTCTTTCCTAAATCTTTGTAAAAATGTTTTTTTTTTAATGCATCATATCTAGCGAAATGAGCAATACCATATTGACTAAACTAGCACATTTCTCTTCCTCCTAATGTAGCAGCAAAGTGATGGATTTTGATGTCATCACCATATATAGCTGGATATCCATCGGCTGTCCACTTTATCTCAAATTGAGCAACATGACAATCAGCATCTTCTTTAGAGCCTCCTCTAAATGGGCTGCTTTGACCTTGGGATTTGGAGGTCATTGCACCATTGGTTGTGGCTGAGGTGTATGCCTAGTTCTTCGACACGTCGTCCCTACAAGTGGGTTGAACTGGAGTCGTCTTCTAACTCCTACAGTTTCTTCTATTAGGAATAGTAGTCCTAGTATATCGCCCACTATCGTTGCCTTTGGTGCACCTGTTTCTCCTTCCCCCTCTTCAGCTTCTAGATTAGATTCCTCTTATGCTTTGTACCAATTGTAAAATTCAGAAGATGACTCCACATTAGCTGCCTTTGCTTGCGCTCTTGTATAATAAAATTTATTAAATTTTCCTCTTCGTTCTCTCCTGCATCTCTTGCTTCATTAGCAACATAGTAGGATCACCAAATGTGTTGGGGTTCAGGTTCAACACATCACTACTAATTCAAACTTTACTCACACAGGAAATAAACTTGTCCCTATTTCTATTCTTGCATAGAACAAACAAACAAGTATAGACATGTACATAGATATACATAGATTGAAGAATTAGATTGACAATACTTCTGCTTCAGACAATACGGAACAGATCATTTACTCAAGAAGATCCATCACTCGCATACTTGTGCAAACTGGATGTAAGGAAAACAAACTCATTTAGTCTTCAAAAACTTTAGAGTTTACAATTTTGGAGTTATGTCAGACATTTTTTTCCTACAAAGACTTCTATCTTTAGTATAGATTTCAAATCATTTGGTGAACTCCTCCTTTGGTGCTGCTTCAGACCAGCCTTCTTGTTTCTTGCATCTTCTTCTTGGGGACGCTTCGCCTCCTCTCCCCCTTCCCATGAACAAAATATAACATAACAATACATTCACGCAATGCCCAACACTAACTGAACTATAATTCTCTATTAAAAGCGATTCATCAAAATCCCATTCAGTAAAATTTCGAGTTAACAGAATTCCAATAGAACACTTTTCGACTGACCAACGTAGCCTTCGACAAGTACCCCCACAATCCTATCAATACAACATGCATCCGGTCCAAGGATCCAATTTGTACTATCACATTGAACAAAAGTACATGAACCATAGCAATCAAAATTTCCCCTTTAATAGATAGCCTAGACCCTCTCCAGAACCTTAGTATTGACCTTATGGATACCCTCCTAGAGATCAAGGCAGAGAGATTCCTAGATACAATCCATACCAAGGACCACCCATGGTACCAAGACCATATGAGTACACAAGATACAACCAACCACAACCAATGTTAGGACAACAATCCCCACATCCACAAAATGTAGTGCTGCTAAAGTATATGCAATCTAAAGAAAATATGGAAAGAGCCATTGTTCCAGCCACACCATTAATAAACACTGAATGCCTAGGCCAATGATTTGATCAGACCCAAGGAGACTACTATTCCTATGCCACTAGTCTTATGGAATATGACTAGGCCTATGAGCAACATTATTATGGATATGAGGGATATGAGAGTTCATATGTAGTAGAATATGCTACTGTCATGTACATTAACCCCAAAGTGCTCGTTCCAAATAGAACCATAGCAAGACCGGCTACACCTAGAGGACCATGTTATAGATGATCAAAGAACTCGTTTGCCTCTCTCATCTAACTCCCCCTGTCTACAACCACTTTCTCAACATATATGAATCTTGAGATTACTTCTTCTAAAAGGAATTTTCATACATTATAAGTCGTCTTTGTGGAAAGAGCTCGACCTTCCACATGGTTGCTCAAGTCCTCTCTGGCAAGTACAATATACTTCTAACTTATCTATCCCTTTGGGCAATGTTACAAGGTCGACCACCCACTTGTAATGAATACAAGGAGGGTAAGTCGGATGTAACAGGTCTCTATGCCAAACTGATTAATGCACTTGGCATGTAGCACAAGTGTCCAGAAAGTCTCACACACTCAAGTATATCCTTGCTGACTAGTAGGCTTCCCTAATCCTTTCATACATCTTATAAAATCCTTTGTGACCTGTCCATAAGGTCTCATGCATCTCTCTCATCACCTTGCTCTGAAGACTCCTAGTACTCAGTACCCTCTGCGCACTCTTTACCTTGCCTTTGGCATGTCGGCAAATAGGTCCATCCTTCAAGAAAAATTTGTAAGATGTTTTCCTCATGGATTTATACTTTTTTATGGACTAGCCTAGGGAAGGTTTTAGTGTGCTCAGATAATTTCCTATGTCTCTCCACTCACCATCTTACTCATTTTAACGGAATTTCTCATATACATACACTAGTGGATCATATCTCATCTTGTTTGTTTCTCTTTCTACCTCATCATCATACTCAGAATGATTAAATTTTTCTCTTGAAAGCATATCAGCCACTGTGTTTAGCTTTCTAGCTATGTGGACAAAATCAAGATTAATAAACTTTATATATGAGATCCACCTAAGCATAGCAATATCTAGAGAAGAACAATTTGCTATCATACCAATCAGTGGAAGATAGTCTTTAAAGTAGTCGCCAATCCCCATAGCTCTCTCTTTATTTGCGGATATTTTCTCTGAATGCCATGCAAAATCTTTTCACCAAAGTGAACTGCATATCTATGCCCCTCATCATCATCTTGTCCTATGTCCCAACCTATACCAATAGGACTAGTACCAACAATCAAAATGATAGGCTTCTGACCCGAATAATAAACACGCATCAAAATCAGGGCTTCAACTATTAGTTGCTTTAGTTTACACATCACTCTTGACTATTTTTGTGTCCAAAAAAACTTCTTTTTCTTTCTCAAAAGATCATATAAAGGATTTGCAACATGAGCAAAGTGAGGAATCAATATCACATAGAATACACAAGCTACCAAGAACCTCCTCACCTCACTTATATTATGACACACCTCAAGAAGCTTGTTGATGGCCTCAACTTTCTACAGGTATGGCTTGCAGCCATAGTGTCCACATAGATGTCCTACAATGAGGACCTTCTCAACTCTAAAACCACATTTCTCTAGAGAAAATGTTAGGCCTACCTCTTCAAATTTCTCAAAGATTTTCTCAGAGTTAGAGATATGGTGGCTAACAAACTTTCTATAGCCAGAAGCATCTAAACTCTCAACTTGCACTCTTTCCTCAAATCCCTTTATCGGAATATCATCGATAAAAGACATAGTCACTAAAGGTATAAAGTCTCGTAGGACCAAATTCATGGCATTCATCATGTGAGCCACAGACGTCATCGCTCCCTGCGGCAAGGTAGACATGCGTATAAGGCATAGTGGACTCTTCATTGTCATAATGTTTTCTACTCGGAATAGCCAATCGAAACTGGTCATACCCTGAACATAGATCACCCATTGAGTAGGTGGAATGCCCAACAAATGCTTCTACAAATGCATGTTCTATAGGTCCTATTCCTACATTTCTTATCGTGACTTTATTTATAGGTTGTAGATCCTAGATGAAACGAAGTTTTCCCTTCTTCATTGGCAATGTGAACCACCTATTCAAATATGGATCCAAAGATGGTTCCAATATTTGCACGGATATCTTTTCCTTTAACAGCTTCATCAACTTAGGTAAGTAAGCCTTTGCGACTGGTATAGGTCAAATATTCCATGGTATATGTGGCATTGTAAAGATAATCATGGGCGAAACTTGTTTCATATCTACACAACCTATCTCATGTGGGAAAAGTGCAAATGCTTTCCCATGCTTCTTGATGACTTCTATGAAATTTTCTTTCTCTTTTTCTCTTAAGAATGATCTTTCTCCAAAATTTATCTCTTTAATAGTCTCTTGAGTAAAATGATGCCTTGTAAGCTCTCCTCGTCTCAGCACAGGGTCATCAGAAACTCAGAGATACTTTTCGTGACTATCATCTGGCAATGGTTGGGCTATGAGTTTCATTTTCTTTTCGATAGTCTTATACTTCATGTTCACAATCACTTCATGCTCTCTCAGACTCAGTGATCATTTCATACTCTAGAAATCAGCATGATAATTTCTAAATTTTCATTCCTCTCAAATGTCTACTCAAGTTCTTCCAGAATCTCGAACTTCTTTCCAACTAGATCACATTTTCAATCTTCTCATCAGGTAACATGATTCCTAATTTTTTATAGTGTCTTTCATGAATTTTTCTAAACTTCCTTGAAACATTTTCTCTTCATAAACAAACCAACTTCAATGCAAATGAATATTGTTGGGGAATTCTTGTGCAGAAAGGGATTTGAGTGTTTGTAGGAGAATGGAGAGTGAGAACAAGAGAATTTATGACATTGAAAACTTCTGATCAATTAGAAAGAGAAGAATACAAGCTTGTACATAAGACAAATGCTATGTGCAGTATGCCAAAGACTAAATAATGCCCATGAAACAAGATTACAAAGTACTTGGAATCTGCCATTGACCTCTGCATGAGACCTCCGCCTTCTCTAAGCTTTCCCTTGTGCACACCTTGCACCAAGCTTCCGATAAGGGGAAGGGATGGACACCTTCTGTCAACACACACCTTCAATGGGACTTTGGAACCCTTGATATTCCTTGCTTCACCTTCTCTACATACTTCAAGTCACTCTTCGAGCACACCTTGCAATTCCCTTCTCTGAGTCACACACTATGTGTCTTTTGCACTTCTCTCTCTTGCTTAGTATAGACTATGCTCACCTTCCTTAGTCCCCAAAAGAATCATGCCTTGCCTTGATTTGAGTGTCCGTTCACGTACACTCCTAACTGCTAGAGTATCTTGGTGCTGACTTTGATGTCCCAAGATTGTCTCTAAAAGTGGGCAGCCAACTAATCCCTCTTTTGTCCTATAGTGACTTTAAACTAAAAGAAAAATTTTAATTGGGGGGCCATACGTTCACTTTTGTGTACGCTTTCGCTTCACATACCTTCACATTTTGCCTGTTAATTCTTCAATTATGCACCTAAGGGGTTCACCTAAACCTTCCAAAACACTTTAAAAACACTTTGAACCTTAGATAAGATACAGAAATGCCGCTGCAACTTGCAACCAACTTTTTGCAATTTTACCCTTTGTGAACAATTAATTGTGCACTACCTCTGCACCTAGATACCCGACTTTGAATGCTTTGACTTCACCCATGTTGAGCTTTGACCTCGAACATGTTGTTACACTTATGTGTTCCTCTAGTAGCTTTGATGTGAACCTTTTCCCTATACATGGGTACTTTTTACTCTATTGTTGGCTAGAGGGTTTTCCCCATGTTACCACGTACTTGATACTATTCAGCTCTTACTTTAGTTCAGTTCAGTTCATCATCAATAGAGAGAGCTATTAAAGCTATCATTTTCTCCGTGTGTCTTGCTACATTTGTGCTCCTTGTGTGTGCTTCTCATGTGTCTCTCGCACTTCTACACACACCCAACAATGACATCAGATCACGTTCAACTTCTTCTTAAGTTTTGGTTTTTCGCATCGTGGCACTGTCGTTGAGATATTCATCTCTACTATTATGTCTTGATTAAACTCTCGGATTATTATTTTGATTCCACACATTGAGAATAACAAGGAAGTAAAAAAAAAAGGACTTGAGCATGCAAGATTTTCGAATGAATAGAAAAAGGATTAGTCATTTCATTGAGAGGCAACGACAATTGATTAATCAACAACCAATTTATGATAAGTGAAAAACTGATTTCAGTAGTCACTCTTTGCAAGTTATCTTATGTCCAATATTATCAAACACTTTTGATGGTTTATGCTCATTTGAAGGGGCTTCATTGCGGACTTCCTCTAGTTTAACTTCAAGATGAGCATTAGAGTTTTAATTATAAGATGAAACACTATAAACTAAAAAAAGAAAAAGCGGTGCATGTGGAGAAAAAAGACAACTTCGAATGAGGTTTTTTGCATGAGATGTTATTCATCATGGAAGTTTTTTTTCCGTGGGTGAGCTAGAAAAGAAGAAAAAGTTGGAGCACTGAGGAGAGAGGAGACGCAGATATTTACGAGGAGGAAGGAGGCCAAACTATGACAAGCATCTAATTCAAGGGAAGGTTGGAGGTCTCTCTCGTTTGGGGAATCGAGGCAATCAAGAGATCGAGACAGAGAGCAAGTTTCAGGGTTGACACAGTGAGAGCATGTAGAGGCAGAAGAAGACGCCCTCTTGCACTATGGCAACTCAAGGCGCGTGGAAGTGAGAGAGATAGGGGCATCCATGGCGGTGCGATAGCTCTAGAGAGAGAGACAACCGTAGTTAGTGGTTCCACTACGCGCTATAGAGAAAAAGCCGGAGAGAGATGGATTGGCTAAAGGCGGCTGACTACGTAGATGCTATCGGAAGAAGAGATTTACGTGATAGAGAGAGAGGGAGAGACAGAGAGAGACAGAGAGAGAGAGAGAGAGTAGAAATATATGTGTATTTATGCATATATATAAGCATGAAAGGATGCATGTATGCATATGTATTAGTGCATGTGTATGCATATATATTAGTGCATGTGCATGGATGGACTATGCATGTGCATGAATGCATGTGTATTGAAGGTGAGTGTATGTATGCATGTGAGCATGTGTATGTATGCAAAAGTGCATGTGCATATATAGTGTATGCATGCATGAGAGATGTATGAAGTGCATATATGCATGTGAATGCATGAAGTAAATGAATGCATATGAATGTATAGCATGTGATGCATATATTATGTGATGTATGCATATGCATGTAAGTTAGGTAGATGAATGTATGAATGTATGCTAGTTAGTGTGTGCTTATATATGCTAGTAAGTGCATGTTTTTGAATGCATGTATGCATGTGCATATAATAGATACATATGAATGCATGTGTACATGAGTGAAGTATATATGTATGCATGTAAAAACAAATGCATGTATAGTTAAAGTATGCATATAAAATGATGCATGTATGTAGATATATTATGCATGTTTTATATACAATAAATATACATAAGAGCATTTGCATAGACATATGAAAAAGCATGTGTATATTAAAGTTAATGCATATGCATATGAATATGAAGATTAGTGTATGTATGCATGTGCATATCTATTTGTGTATGATGTGCATAAATGCATATGAATGAAAGTTAGGAAGTTAGGAATGCATATGTGCATGTGCATGTATGATAGTGTTAGAAAAATGTGCATTGTGTAAAAATGAAGTTTACATATGCATGAAATTTAGGAAGTTAAAAGTCTATATATACATGTGTTAGCATAGAAATAAGTTATGTTAAGTTTTAAATATTAGATTAACAAATGAGTATTTTATATTTATTAAAAGTATACTTATGTTTTCAAATGATACTCTCCTGGAGATCACTGTGAAGAGATTGCAAAGGAGATTACAAGATTACGAGACTACGACATTAAGAGATTGAAGCAACTTATGAAAATTAGAAATACAAGTTTATATAGGAATTTGCTTTGGAAATTATATTAAATTCGATTAGAATTGTACAAGAATTTATTATAAGCTTTTGTATAGACCTAAGGGTTGATCCTAAAGTTTTTCATACTTTCACTCTACGATTTAATTAAGTTCTTTATATTTTGTTTTCTTATGTCTAAGAATTTAGCGTCAACAAGCGGTTCTATTACTAATAGTAAAGAATTAGATAAATCATTTATTATAGGAACACTTCTTCCATCTTCTATTGATAGCATGATTAGTAACAAAAATATAGAAATAGAAATAATTAAGGACCAAATAGTTGATGAAACTTTACATACATTAGAACACGATCATTATATATCTAGTCTTTTGCCTTTACTCTCTATAGTTTTACCAGAACCTGAGAACAAAGAAGACTTGTTTCCACCTAATTTAAAAAGAAATACTAATTCAAAACAAAACAAAAAACAAGTAGTTGATATAGTTAAAGATAAAATAACTAGTGAGGAATTAATTTTGCCATCTTACTTAGATGATGTAGCTAGGTATATGAACCTACTTCCTTACAGGCCATAGTGCTCTATTTTTCATGAGTTCAAATATTGCTTCTACTAGTAAAGACCCAGTTAAAAAGAAGATAAATAACTCCTTTATTTTAAAAACACTTTTACCTAAACCTTTAGTAAATAATACTGCTCAAATTAACAAAAATAAGGATAAAATAATAGAGGTAGAAAAAGTAAAGGATATTATTGTATTAGAAAAATTATATACTTCACCTGAAGACTATAGAGTATCTAGATTTAAAACTTTTTGTTCTGTTGCTTTTCGTGAAAATAACGAAAAAGAAATCTTATTTCTACCTATTCATAATAGAAAAAATCAAATTGAAAACAACGAAATAGCTATTACTAAAATTTGTATTAGCGAAGAGAAGCCTAATCGAATTACAGAAGAAGAATTGGTTTTTGCAGCATATCAAAATGCTAGGAATATACTTTCATAAGAATTCTAGTTCTCAAATTAAACATAAATAGATTAGAAACCTTTAGCGTTTATCACCCAAAAACTAAGAATTCAATCTAAGACCCGAAGCATACTTAGAAGCACCCTACGTATAGTCACATGGCTAGGTTAGCGTAAATCTTTTAGATGAACGTCTACCTCCCTTCACACCCCTCTACAACAACCTTGGTGAACCCGATGTGAAACACCATGGCCTGGCAATCTCAGGTAATGTATGCTTGAATTTATGTTTATAAATGAGCATGTTCTTTTGGGAGTTTTGTATTTTTCTCCCTCACAATTAAAAAAAAAAAGATATGAAGGGGAGTTTTATATTTTTCTCCCTCACAATTAAAAAAAAAATGAATAGGAGTTTTGTCTTTTTTCTCCCTCACAATTAAAAAAATATAAATGGGAGTTTTGCATTTTTCTCCCTCACAATTAAAAAAAAATATGAACGAAAGTTTACCATCTCTCTCATCAAAAGGTAATTATGAGCTCGGGAGTTTACCATCTCCCTCATCAAAAGGTAATTATGAGCACGGGATTTTTACCTTCTCCGTAATAAAAAAGGTAAGTATGAGTACGAGAGTTTAAAATTAAATTGTTTTTGTATTAAATGATTACAAAATACTTGCTAATGTGCTTTTGAATAGCTGTTTTGACAAGACAAGTACATGAGGATAAATTGAGGAGAACAATGTTATGATCAACTTTGTTTAGACTAAAGTTTTTGATGTTTTCATGAGATCAAGAAGACCATCAAGGCAAAGCAACGAATGATGAGTAATAACTTTAGGTATTGTGTTTTGATGTTTATGATGAATTGACTAATTATTCTAGTTGAGTTTTAGACAGGTTTGAAACGAAGGACGAAGACTTGAAGGTATGATTTTTCAAAGTTGCAGGTCTAAAGAAGATTGAAGAAGCATAAAGAAAAGAGCTTGCGCTAAGTTTTTTTAGGAATTCATAACGAGTTTCCATTTCTTTGCACCATGTTGTTTTACTTAGCATCTAAAGTATGCATGAGTAATCTATATGCGCACGAGAGTTGCATATCCAATAGGTGCACGTCCATTTGCACCAATTTAAATTGTTAAATGCATTATAAAATTTGGAAGTAAGACCTAAATTTGGAAGTCTAAACCTCTTCGACGAAAGCTCTTATCTTGTCTATGTACCATAATTGTTTAAAAAATGCACTTAGAGTATGCATAGTAGGGTTGCATTTCATGACCTTGCATCGAGGCACAATTTGCATTTTCCAATGCACTCTGAGTGATTGAAAGGCTAATGTATTTTCACATTGATGTATGAAAGTGAGAGCACCAGTTTCGACATCCAATGCCAAGTTCCTTCTAAACTACACCATACTTGTTTATACATGCATTTTAAAAGTATGCATTTTATAGGGCTAAATACATGGCCGTGCATAAGGCACTTTGTTTTTAAACCCATGCACATGCAATATGTTATGAATCTAGTCTTTATTTTGGAAGCAGAAAACAAGTTATTGATGGTTTGATGCATCCGAAGGAAGCACATGTTTGGTAGGGGTGAGTGTCGTAGAGATATTTATCTCTACTTTCATGTCTTGATCCAACTCTCACCTTGCAGCATTGTTCGATAGTTGCTAGCTCCTAAATAGTCATGGTGAAGGCCATGTTCCATATGCTACAAAGGGCGGTAACCATCTAAGGAATGTGTTTTGGCACATAGAACTTGGAGATAAGATCTTTGTCGAGACCTTGACAGAGGTCTATTTTGTAACTGATGGTCCGAGTCCAGCGCTTAGATCCATCATAGAGTATGAAGAGACAAATGATAACAGCATCTGAGATGAGAACATGGATTTTTCTTTACAAGAAAAATGTTGCGTATAGTAGAATACCATGGATATAGGACAACACTCGATTTAGTGTTCTCATTTATAATAATATTCAAGAATTAACGAGAGAAAGTATTTTGCAATGTCTTATTTTTGATAGTCATACTCTTGCGAATTCCAACATTCAGATAGAATGGACGCTACAGCTTGTTCTTTGCTTACGTGGTGGATATGCAGATTGGAACGAAGGAGGGCTGGCATGCATGCATTTTCAAACAACACTAAAACAAATATAGCACTGGAATGGTTAGTCATCGGGGGGGGGGGGAGTTCATGTAGAATCTCGATCAAGAATTTTTATCGTTGGACAACTGAAGAAGAGGCATCGTTTGTGAGGATACGCTAGAGATATGAGCTGACATGCAGAGTGTCTGGAGAGAACGGGGGGGGGGGGGGGGGGGGAAGGGGGGGGATTCATCGAAGCAGAGGAGAAGTTTGCATGGGGAGAGGGAATGCTCTGCTGACAGAAAAAGGAACATCGTCTCTGTTTTGGGGGCGTTGTTCTTGCCATCATTGAGGAAGGATTTGCTGGCAGTCCATGAATGTTCACCTTTACGCGGCCGAAAGATACAAGCAAATACGACGTGGTTATTGAAGGTTGTGCAGGCTATTTTTTGAGAGAAGCACAATAAAGTAGTAGTGCTTTGTAGCTAAAGCCGAACATGAATCTCTTTGTTGCCCGTCGTTGACCCTTCGCCGATCACTTTGTGAAAGATTGACTTAAATGTGATTCTATTCCGTAGATCAGTCGAGTTGGGTTTTCTGGTCGTTTCATACCATTGGACGCTGGAGTGTCACGCAACAATCTGATTGATTTTCAAGGTTGTCTGCTGACATGATGGCGCTAAAGGTCAGATTTTAGGTGGTTCGAAATAGTAATCTAACGAGGTGAGTAGCTCAGCTTGCATTCTTCGCCATAGATGGAAAGACACTAGAATGTTCTGCTAGTTCGATTGCTACATCTTGAAAGAGTATCTTGATTTCACCCTCTTTTGTGGTCAAATTCCTCACTGTCATTCTTCCTCGATGGGGCATCATCGTGCAAGCTTTCTGGGCACCTTTTTGGTCATGATTCATCCAGTTTTATTGCCTATTGCGACATCACACGCTAATCTGCGAGGAGATGGAGATTTTTTTTTTAACTCTTTCTATTTGAGTTGCGTATAACAGTGTCATCCTGAAGAATCATAGTTTTTTTTCTTTTGCAAACCGGCCTCTACTTCTACATGCTTCTCTTTTCTTCGACCATTCCATTTGCCCGGCGTCCTCTGTCTTGTCGGTGGTTTCTTTTGTATTGACTTAATCCTCTAAGCTTTCCGTCTCGTCATTATTTGGTGAGAGTCAAGGAGGTGTTCTTCCCCCCATGCATATTCAGGCACCGTCAGTTAGAGGAAAAGGGATTTGAGCAGGCAAAAGAGCAGAAGGTCATAGAGGCAAAGATAAGGATGCACCAAAAAGAGCTGCTCAATGAGGAGCAGCGCATGCTCAAGAGAGAGGAGAATCTAGGGCAACATAATGTGCCAGATCGCTTTAGAAGGAACTTTTCAAATCTACATGGTTTCACTTTTCTTGTGGATGATGTAGGATGAGGATCAAGCAAGCTGAACGCCAAAAATAATGAAGGATCTAGAGATTAATTGAAGCTGGGCATCGGTGGAGAGAGAGTTTTAGCTATCTGTATTTTGTTTGGAAAGTCTGAGCACAGTGTGTACTGCATTCGCGATCATTCTTCAAAGTTTTTTTCAAGATTACATCATAAAAAAAGGCTGGTATTCATATATCTCTATATATGTGTATGTCATACATTGTATTATATTTATGAAGATTAGTGTATGTATGCATGTGCATATCTATTTGTGTATGATGTGCACAAATGCGTATGCATGAAAGTTAGGAATGCATATGTGTATGTGCATGTATGATAGTGTTAGAAAATGTGCATTGTGTAAAAATGAAGTTTACATATGCATGAAAGTTAGGAAGTTAAAATTCTATATATACATGTGCTAGCATAGAAATAAGTTATGTTAAGTTTTACTAGATTAACAAATGAGTGTTTTATATTTATTAAAAGCATACTTATGTTTTTAAATGATACTCTTCTGCAGATCAGTGTGAAGAGATTGCAAAGGAGATTACAAGATTACGAGATTACGATATTAAGAGATTGAAGCAACTTATGAAAATTAGAAATACAAATTTGTATAGGAATTTTCTTTGGAAATTGTATTAAATTTGATTGGATTTGTACTAGAATTTATTATAAGTTTTTGTATAGGCTTAAAGGTTGATCCTAAAGTTTTTCATACTTTCACTCTGCGATTTAATTAAGATCTTTACATTTCGTTTTCTTATGTCTAAGAATTTAGCATCAGCAAGCAGTTCTATTACTAATAGCAAAGAATTAGATAAATCATTTATTATAGGAACACTTCTTCCATCTTCTATTGATAGCACGATTAGTAACGAAAATATAGAAATATAAATAATTAAAGACTAAATAGTTGATGAAACTTTACATACATTAGAACACGATCATTATATATCAAGGGTTTTGCCTTTACTTTCTATAGTTTTACCGGAACCTGAGAACAAAGAAGACTTTTTTCCACCTAATTTAAAAAGAAATACTAATTCAAAACAAAACAAAAAAGAAGTAGTTGATATAGTTAAAGATAAAATAACTAGTGAGGAATTAATTTTTTCATCTTACTTAGACGTTGTAGCTAGATATAGGAACGTACTTCCTTACGGGCCGTAGTGCTCTATTTTTCATGAGTTCAAATATTGCTTCTACTAGTAAAAACCCAGTTAAAAAGAAAATAAATAACTTCTTTATTTTAAAAACACTTTTAACTAAACCTTTAGTAAATAATACTGCTCAAATTAACAAAAACATGGATAAAATAGTAGAGGTAGAAAAAGTAAAGGATATTATTGTATCAAAAAAATTATATACTTCACCTGAAGACTATAGAGTATCTAGATTTAAAACTTTTTGTTATGTTGCTTTTTCTGAAATAACGAAAAAGAAATCTTATTTCCACCTATTCCTAATAGGAAAAATCAAATTGAAAACAATGAAATATCTATTACTAAAAATTGTATTAATGAAGAGAAGCCTAATCGAATTACGAAAGAAGAATTGATTTTTGCAGCATATCAAAATGCTAGGAATATAATTTCATAAGAATTTTAGTTCTTAAATTAAACATAAATAGATTAAAAACCTTTAGCTTTTATCACCCAAAAACTGAGAATTCAATCCAAGACCCGAAGCATACATAGAAGCACCCTGCATGTAGTCACATGGTTAGGTTAGCGTAAATCTTTTAGATGAATATCTGCCTTCCTTCACACCCCTCTACGACAGTGCGTGTGCACTTTTAACAGTGCAAATCAACTTTGGAGCATAGAAAAGTGAATTTCAGCAACAAAGAAACATTTCCATTAGTGACACTAGAGTTCTACACCCATTTCAAAGCCATTCGTGTAGTCAAAATTGACATCAGAGTGACGGTTTGTGAGCTGAAATTTCAACATTCATTTCAGCTTTCGTTGAAGTGAAGATTGTATCACATTCTTGTTCTTTTGTGAAATGGCGGGCAACAATGACTTGTTAGGCATGCTTCAAGCTGAAGATAAGCTTGATGGGACTAACTATCGGATGTGGTCTTACATGATGAAGCATGTTCTTGTTGCAAAATAACTTTGGAACATAGTGGCAGATGTAGATCAAAGAGTCTACTGTCACAGATGGAGCTTCTTCTTCGAGTATAATGGTTTCTCCTTCTCCACCTGCATAGGAGAAGCTTACATGGGATGGAAAAGATGCTCAAGCTCATGCTTTGATTACGCTTTCTGTAAAGCGTCATATAGTTCCACACATTCTTTCATGTTCTACATCACGACAAGCATGGGACACTCTTGCTTCTTTGTATGCCGTGCGTAATGAAGCATGTGTTGCATACTTGAGGAAGCAACTTGAGGATGTATGTATGGCTAAACATGAGTCGGTGGATGTGTATGTGACACGCATCAAGGACTTGAAAGAGCAATTGGCAAACATAGATGAGATCATTCCGGATGCATCACTCATTTCTACATTGTTGAAAGGATTAGCAGAATCTTTTCAAAGCTTTTCTACTACACTCTGTTTGGTTGCAAAAGAAATCCTAATATGTATGCATTTGATGAGGTTGTGTCTCTTCTTTTGCAAGAAGAGCAATCTAGAGTGAATAGGAGTGGTTTGATTGAGGGAACGCAAGCACTTGCTATCTCACAAAAGGGGAAAAGCAAGTACGGCTCAGCTTTGGGTTCATCAAAACGAAAGCCTCAAGCTTCCTCTTCCACTCATTCCTCTAATGCTGGTGATTCGCAAAAGAGAAGAGATTCAAATATTGTCAGAAGGCTGGTCATACTATTGATGAGTGTAGAAAACTTGTTAAACGCAATGAAAAGAAGAAGGAATCGGGCATGTCTATTGCTGAAAGTTCAGCAAATGCAAAGAATGATGAAGCTAACATGGCTCAAGACTTTTGGGCATGTGTTATTACATGTCATTATGATGCATCTTTGCATTTTAAATGTATGGTTGTTAGTGAGGTTGATTCCGATTGGTTCTTTGATAGTGGTGCTTCAAAGCACATAACATCATGCAAAAGAATTTTTGCCTCTTTGAAAGATGCACCTTTTTTGGAAAAATGCATTATGCTTCTTTTCCAAAAGATAGTCACACACACTACAAGAAAATTGTAGCTTGTTCATAGTGATGTATGTGGTCCCATGAAGACTCCATCTTTTGGGAAGCATGTATATTTTGTTACCTTCATTGATGATGCTACTCGCCATACATGGGTGTATCCTAAGAAAGCAAAGAATGAGGTATTTTCTTGCTTCAAAGCATTTTTAGCTATGGCTGAAAGTTCTCTTCACAAAAGCTTTTGACTCTACGCACGGATCGTGGTGGTGAATACATGTCACATGAGTTTAGTGCTTTTCTTCGTGAAAGAGGTATTTCACACCAATGTATGGTGCCATATACACCTTAAAAAAATGGTGTTGTCGAGCGTAGAAATAGAACTCTACTTGAAATGGCACGATGTATGATTAAAGGAAAGCTTCATAAGTTTTGGATGGAAGCGGTCATGTGTGCAAACTATGTGTTAAATCACTGCCCTACAAAAGTAGTGAGAGTCATCACTCCTTATGAGGCTTGGAATGGTCATAAGACTATGGTTAGTCATATGCATGTGTTTGGTTGTTTGGCATATGCTCTTGTGCCATCACAACAATGTCACAAACTTGATGACAAGGCAAAGAAATTGTTGGTTATAGTGCTGAAAGTAACGGATATCGCTTGTACTATCCATTGACGAACACAATTATTGTGAGTCGAGATGTGGTATTTGCTGAAAATTCAGTTTTCCCTCTACTTTAATGCAAAAAACAGCCAACAGTTAGCTCACAAGATGTGTTTGATACACTCATGCCTTTGTTCCAAAATGGTGCGCTTGACTATGACCATGTAGAGCAACCAACTGAGGTTCAAAGGGCTGAAAAATTCTAGCCAAATAGGGCTAAAAATATAGAGAATTTCCGGCCAAACATGGCTGAAAACTTTAAGCCAAAAATTATCAAAACTACTAGAAATTTCCAACCACGTATGGCTGAACATTTGCATCAAAATATGGCTGAAAATGAGCATGAAATTCAGCCCACGCATGATATACATATTGAAAATGTATTACATAATGAACGCATGTCTATCAAGAGTGCACAATCTATGCTAGAGTGATTGAAACAAACTTTGCACGACAGCAAATTGAGTGCACCTTCACTTGGTAGAACAAGATCAAGCTCTCACCATGCATCAAGTAATTTTGTGGATTATTCTCTTATTGCTACAACACGTAATGAGGAGCCACTTTCTTTTGAAGATGCATTGGACGATCCACAATGGATAAGTGCTATACATTCAGAAATGGATTCCATACATAGGAATGGTACTTGGGAGTTATGTGAATTGCCAAAAGGAAAGAATGCCATTGCTACAAAGTGGGTTTACAAGATTCAGATAAAATCTGATGGTAGCATTGATTGCTACAAAGCTAGATTGGTTGCCAAAGGATATGCGCAACAATATGGCATCAATTATGAGGAAACATTTGCACCTACTTCACGCATGACTACCATTCGTACCGTGGTTGCATTGGCTGCCCATCGAGGTTGGAAAGTCCATCAGTTGGACATAAAACAACTTTCTTGAAAGGTGATTTGCAAGAAGAGGTTTATGTGAAGCAACCTCCTCGATTTGCTATGAAAGGGAAAGAGCATATGGTTTGTCGCTTGCGTAAAGCCTTGTATGGTCTCAAGCAAGCTCCATGTGCATGGTATGAAAAAATCCATAAGCACTTGATTGCTCTTGGCTTCACATGTAGTCCGATTGAAAGCACACTCTATGTACGTAAAAATGGGGTTGATCTTATAGTGCTTGTTCTTTATGTCGATGGCATACTCTTGATTGGATCATGTGATAAAAAAATTGACATTCTTATGGCTGATTTACAGCATACTTTTGATGTCACTTATCTTGGTCTTTTGAGCTACTATCTTGGCATCCAGTTTGTATCCGTTGAGGGGGTACTTGTTATGCATCAAGCAAAGCATGTTGAAAAACTACTTCAGTGTTGTCGTCGAGATTTTCTCTCCTCTCTCACTCATGAAGGCCTACAAGAAACACATTCGATGAAGGAACTCAAAATTCCCTGAGAAGTCCAAGTTGCATCAAGGATGTCAAAGGGAGTTCACATGCAAACTTTGGAAGAAATCAAGCAAATCTAGGGTAGCAGTCAAAGCTGGTCAAAGTTTGGAAATTAGGGCAAAAATTTCAATGTCTCCAAATCAAATGAAAATGCATATACTTGTAAATCCTATCAAAGGTAGTCTATAGCCCAAATTTCACATGAAAATGGATTTTCTAGCACATTGATATGCCATGTGCATTTTGTAAAGAATGTAAGTTTTCCACTTAGACCCTAGAAAATTTTGTATAGGAATTTTTGTTAGCGATATGGTTTGGCATGTATAAAGATCATATGTGGCTAAATATTTGTACAAAGTTTCAAGGCTATCAGACCATATACACTCCACTGTAGCTGTGAAAACTGCCCTATACTCAGCTTCACAACTCGATGTCACCACTGTAGGTTGCTTCTTACTCAACCAAGATATGCATGAGTCTCCAAGGAAAAAGCAATTACCACTAGTACACGCGAGTACCAACCCAATCACTATTTGTAAAAGCATGCAAGCATGGTTGAACATCTCTGCCATAAAAGAAACCTAAGCTCAAAGTGCCTCAGAGATATCTAAACACACATTTCATCGCTTGCCAATGCTTAGTGCCAGGGCTATGCATGAATCAACTCAACTAGGAAACTGCATACTATATATCCAGCCTTGTGTTGCATGCATATATAAGATATCCCATTGCCTGCTGATAAAGAGAAGTGTCAAATGCATCATTGGAATCCTCAACTGAGAACCTAAATCTTGTCTCAACTAGTGTGGAAACTTGCTTGCAATCCTCAAAGTCAAAACGCTATGGAGGTGATCGCAATCCGGGTGGATTGGGTCCGATCGTGGCACACATAGGGTGTATGAAGCTAATGAATGTTGGAAGGATTAAGGACATGAAAGTGAAATTAATGTTGAGTATGGAGAAGAGAGAGATGTTGAAATGATTATGGGAATATGATTGTAGGAGTGCAAGTTAGATTTATGAACATGACTGATAAGAATGAAAGAGAACCATACACACGAATCAAATTTGGAAGGAAGAATGGTCCATTGAAGGAGCTTCTTAAACACTTCCTAATTCTAATCCATATGCAGTCTTCTTTGGATGATATGTATGCATGAAGAGCATAGATGGAATCCTTAAACATAAATCAGTTTCGAAAGGAAGAATGGTCCAATATTGGAGCTTCTTATACACTTTCAGAAACTAATAAGAAACTAATCAATATGTATGGGTATGTATGGATTATATGCATGCAAGTGAACTATGATGATAGATTTTAATCACAAGCTCAATGAAACATCCTCACTGGCTCAACGCAATACTGCGGGGGTTTATATAGTTTTTTGAATGAATGTGGACCCTTGGATCTAGAGAAATCAACTCTCAACTCTAGGATCACTACTTTCGATTACAACCATTTGATTAATCAAATCAATGGCTTGGAATTATTCTTTCTATCAAATCTAGTATAAAGGAGTGAAATTTAGGCGCCTTCATTCTCCACCATTGGATCTGGGGATGATCTGGACCATCGCATCAATGCTGACATCAATTCGGATAAGATAACCACTATTTTTGGAGAAACTTTGCATTATTGATCTTTAACTGTCAAAAAAGTCTTCTTTGATGAAGAAACTCGTAGATCCTCCTTCTTTTATGCTTTAGTGCATCTCCACCCTTGAATATGAGCTCATCTTGATCATACAACATGGTTCAATCATATTTTTCCATGTGGCAGCCCTTCAAGCCTTCAATTTTCTTATTCTAGAAAACTGCGATGACCTTGAAAACTGGATTTTGTGCTCTTTGACCCTTCAAATATCCTTTGATGAAGATAAAATTTTTTAGGACTATGTTTTGAAAGGCCTTCTTTAGGAATATGCAAAAAATACTCCCATCTGAATCTTCCTTGTACAAGTTTGACTACATTTGGAAGCTTGCAAGGTGGCATTAAGGTGTCTTCTATTGATGGATCTTTGCATGGAGATTGAAATGCTATGCATATTCTCACTGATAGTCAGAGTGCTTTGGTTGTTGCACGAAACCCAGTGTTTCATGCATGGACCAAACATATTGAGATGCATTACCACTATGTGAGAGAGTGCCTTCATGCAGGAGATATTCATTTGGTATATGTGCCTAGAGAAGATAATGTGGCAGACATATTCACCAAAGCTCTTCCACGGCAAAAGTTTGAAGCTTTTCGCAAAGCTTTAGGCTTATTACCTTGTGGGGGCTGATCTATCACTCCTTGTATGTGTTCACATCATTCGCTCCACGGAGGATGAGGGAGTAGGAGTATGGGGTCCGGAGAGGGCCAAAATGATAAAACAAGAAAGCTACAGAGGGTGCATATGGGAAAGTGTGAAACATATGGTAAAATGAGGTGAGAATAGACCATGTATGCAATGATAGCACATAAAATGTGCACAAAACATGTGGGTCTTGACCAAAAGTCAGAGAAAAGATGGGATTTTTGAAAAACTAAGTCGAAGAATGAGTCCAGGATGCCAAAAGACATGAAAATGACTCCAAGTTTGATAAAAATGGCCATCCAAGGTGCAATCTAGAGCCAAAAGCAATGGACCATGAAAAGGAAAAAAGTATATATATTTTAATTATTAATAATGAAAATATAAAATTTCTTTCTTTTTTTTCTTGAACGCATGTGGTTGGTAAAGCTTAAATAAAAAGAAAAGAATAAAATAAAAAGAAAATAAAAATAAATAAATAAATAAGTAAAATAAAATAAATAAAATAATAAAGAAATAAAATAAAAAATTATAATAATAAATTAAAAATTAAAAATTTGGGGATCTAGCGAGAGAGACATAATAAAAAGAAAATAAAATAAATAAAGAAAAATAAAATAAATAAAATAATAAATAATAAAATTAGGGAGGAGGGAGCGGGGGGGCGACGAGGGGGGGAGAGAGAGAGGGAGAGAGAGAGAGAGAGAGAGAGAGAGGGGGGGGGAGGGGAGGGGTTTATTTTTTGCTTGGGAAAAAATCCATGGGGGCCCCTTTTTTTTGGAAAATATTCAAAAAATTGGATAAAAAATCCAAAAAAATACGAAAAAGATCCAAACAATTTCAAAACTTTTTCAAAGAAAATTCTCTATATATCTAGGCCGATTTTTGCATTCAAACCCATAGAGAGCTTCCTTTATTCCTCTAATTTAGCAAGAAATTGACATTGAAAGAGGATAAAAAAATGGTAGAAAAATTCTAAAAATGCTTGAAAAATTCCCAAAAATTTCCAAAAATTGTACTTATGCAAAGGGCTATGAAAGAGTTGCTAAATTTGCTAAAAGCACAAGGAACAAGCATGAAAATGCATAAAAACTACTAAAACTTGACCAAAATGATAAATTTTGCAAGTTCTAGGTGATCCAAAAAGCTTCAGTAGTGTTGATGATAGGCCTTGAGCCTTGATATGTTGACCACTGGTAGGACCTCTCCTTTTAGAATCTCTAACTCCACTGCACCCCAAGTCAATATCGTCTTAATTTGATAAGGTCCTTCCCAGTGTGGGATCCATTTCCCCTTAGCTTGAGTAGACATCTGTGGTCTGTGTAACATAACTAGCTCACCTGGTTTCAAAGTTTTAGGCTACAAGTTCTTGTTATGAGCTTCCTTTCTCTTGAGCTGAGTCTGCTCTAACTATCTAGAGGCTAGAATACGGGATTCTTCCAATTTGTGCAAAGTTGTGAGCCTATTTGTTACCTCTGTGGCTCTCTTTCTTTGAACCCCTTCAGTTCTAATCGAGCCATGTATGAACTCAAATGGCTCTATGGAGGCTATCCCGTAAATCACTTGGAATGCAAAAAAACTAGTTGTTTCTTTATAGGCTAATCTGTATGCCCACAGTGTACCAAGATAAGCTTTATCCCAAGCAACAGGTTGTAGCATACATTCCTTCTGCAGCATGGCTATCAATACCTTATTTGTGGACTCTGCTTGATCATTTGCCCTGGGATAGTAAGAGCATGAAGTCCTATGAATAGTTTTATACGTGTTAAAGATTTCATGTAAAATCTTATTCAGGACACCCAAACCTACAAAAAATATTGCTGAATAAAAATTTAGCCACTGTCTATGCTGTGCAATCAGGTGAAGCAATAGCTTTAGCCCAGTTTGTTGCATAGTCTATGCAATTAGTAAATATTTATCTCTATTTGGAAAAGAGGGAGGATATATAGATCCCACAAAATCCAATCCTCACTTCTCAAATAGTTGCCAATTGGTAGCTACTATCAGTGGGTTGTTTCTCTACTTGGTGGGTTTAGGGCCGCATCATTGGCAGATGTCACATACCTTAGCTCTATCATTCGAGTCCCTTAAAAGGGTGGGCCACCATAATCCTACATCTAGAATTCTCTGGCCCATGATATGACCTGGAAGGTGCCCCCCACTTGGACCTTCATGTGCCTTTGTTAGGATATCCCATATCTCTTCCTTTTCTATGCATTTCCTCAAATAGCCATCTTTCCCATACCTGTACAATTTGCCTTGAATAATAGTAAATGGTCTGCTGTTGGTTAGTAGCCTCTTTGTTTTCACCAAGCTTGCCTTTTCTGGGTACAATCCAGTGTTAAGAAAATTTTTTATGTCATCATAACAACCCTTGGCTTGTACAACAAACAAATTGGCATCAGCAAAATCATCATTTACTCCGATTGCTTGATCTATGGCTTTGATCCTAGATAGATGGTTTGCCATAACATTTTCTCTACCTAGTTTATGGACTATAGAAAAATCAAATTCCTGGAGCAAAAGTAACCACCTCCATACCCTACTAGTCGCTTGTGGTTTGTTCAGTAAATATTTGAGTGGTTGATGATCAGTTATGATAACAAATTTCACTCCTAACAAGTAATGATAAAAGTTTTGCACATCAAAAACCATGGCTAAGGGCTCCCTTTCTATGGTGCTATAATTTCTTTCAGCCTTGGTCAAAACTTGATTGGCATACTAGATTGGTCTGTCCAATTTGTATTCTTCACTGTGTTGAGTCAAAACTACCCCCATTGCATATGCACTAGCATCTACATGTATATGAAAATTTGATCACTCAGGTGTGATCAGAATGGAAGCAGCGACTAACCTTGACCTTAATTTTTTATATGCTTTTTCCTCCTCTTCTTCCCATTTGAAAGGTACTTCCTTACCTGTAAGCCTAGCCAATGGCTTGGCTATATCTACATAAATCTTAATAAACCTCTGGCGGTACCCTGTATGTCCTAGAAGACTTTGAATCTCTTTTGGAGATTTAGGTCTAGCTAACTTTAATATAGCTAAAATTTTGTCTGCATCAAGTGCCATACCTTTGGAGGATACCACATGTCCCAAGAGGGTACCTTCAGTCACCAGAAAATGGCATTTATTTGGGTTCAATTTCAACTTTGTTCCTCTGCACTTCTTAAAAAACTTGTTATAATTGAATCTGATGCTTTTCTAAACAATCCAATGGAGTCTATGCAAGAGTACCTGAAAAGAATGAAACATAGTCCATGAAAATTATAAGAAACTCTTGTAGCAATGGTCCAAAAATGAGATTAACTATTCAATTGAAAGTAGTTGGGGCATTTCTGAGTCCAAATGGCATCTTTACATATACATAAGTTCCCCAAGGTGTAATGAATGCAGTCTTCTCTCAATCCTCAGGGTGGATGGATTTTGATTATATCCACTGAATCCATCCATGAAGTTATAAAGTGTATGTCCAGCTACTTCTTCTATCACCTGTTTAGTGAATGGCATTGGAAATTCATCTCGGCTGGTGACCTTGTTCAATGCTCTAAAGTCCATAGAGATTCTGATATTGTTAGTATTTTTCTTTGGAACAATTACCATAGGAGATAGCCATTCTCAATGCTCTACAGGGATGATAATTTCTGCATCTTCCATTTACTGAATTTCCAAGTAAATAGCTTCAGCATATTTAGGATTCAGCCTATAACTCTTACCTCTCACTAGTTTTGCTCCTTCAATGAGAGGGATTCTATGCTCTTCGTAACTAGGTGGTACTCCTTCTAAATGCTTGTAGTTCCAAGCAAAGATATCTGCAAATGACTTCATGAAAGATGTTACCTTTAAGAGCACCTCCGGATGATTCCCTATCCATGTGGCTATTAAAATGGGATGCGGGTGATCCTCGTTGCCCAACTGAACCTCCTTCACTGGATGCCTGTTTATAATGTTATCTGTAAGTCCTTCCTAAGTAGCATCCTTAGTTACATTGTCCCACATCGCTTCTGTATCATAAGCAGAAACATCTTGAATGTCTAGTTGCACTTCTTCCTCTTCAATCCATCCTGGAGGGATCTCATGAAGTGGTAATGAATCCTCTTCTATATTCTTTTTCTTACCTTTAGACTCTGAACCTTCCTTTTGGTTGCAATCCGCCTAAATAACTTCCTCTATATGGCTATGTAAAGGAGACCTCTTTCCCCTTTTGTGGTTGTTTTTGGGCTCTCTCAACCTAGCTACTTGAATTCTTTCTTCTTTTTCTAAAAACCCTTCTTCTATGTCTCAGTTAGATGGAGAAATTCCAAAGCAAGGAAAAGAATTCCCTGCTTCTAACCATGCGAGCATGTTGTCTTCATCATATAGATCCACTTCCTTGCCTACTTGATTGTCTATAGAGTCCATATCTATGTGTATACCAACTCATTACATCATGTTGGTATGTCCTTGTTGATCCGGACCTTCTTCCAATAATAATTGTCTTAATTGAGCATCTTCCTGTTGGACCCACATGGTATCTTTGCCCTAGTCATGTACTACACTAGCATGCCTTAGCCAAGGTCTTCCAAGTAATAGAGGAAACCCGCCTTCACATTTGGTAACCTTATAACTACAAAGTCCAAGACAAATGTGCTACCTTGTACTTCCATCTGAATGTTAGGGACTACTCCCATAGGTCTGACCGTACTTTGGTCTGCTAGTGTTATAGTGAAGTTGGCAGGTCTTGAAGGGTGTAGTCCAATCTTTTTCATGGTATGTTTAGGCATGAAGTTGATGCCAAAACCACCATCCACAATAACTCCTTGAAACTCATGACCTTTGATAGAGAGTGTTAGCCGAGGGCTCTTATAATCTGTGAGGGGTGCTTCCCCTACAATTTTATCTTTATGCATAACAAGAGCCTTTGCCACTAAACTTGTTGTGGAAGCCTCATCAATTATCTACAAGAGTTCTGACCTGAATTTCCCATCTATCTTTATTAAATAAAAAATACTGACCTCCTTTTTCATGGACTTGAGTAGGCATGAAGCTTTTGATTCCTTAAGAGCATGGGCTTCAATGGGCTTATCAACCTCCTCATGAGCCCTACTGAATGCATGTCCAATGGCATCATTGTTACCTATGAGATTTTCTTTTTGCCTTGTATCTGCACTAGTGATGACTTTGTCTTCAGATGTCTCTTTGACTTTGTTCAATTCATTAATCCTTGATTCTTGACCTAATTCTACTTGAGCATTCTATTTGCTTCTTATCTGCACTATAAAAGATTCAATTTCTTCTAACTGCACCACCCTGGTAGATGGTGATGGCACATTGACTTGATCTACCATTTCTTCTTTGCACACCAAAATCATTTGAATGTGGGGCCTAGATGAAGATGCTTGGTTCTTAGGACAACAATTAGTATAGTGGTCTCTGGCTTCTAGGTAGTTCCTGCAAGGAGGGGCATTTTTTGGTAGAGTGCACCTACTTTGGTAGTCCCCACATTCTCCAAATCTGAAACAAATAATTGGCCTCCTTGGCCCATTTCCAAAGTTATTCCTATGTCTAGGATTGTAATTGTTACCTTGATTAGGTGCAGCCACCATCACATTAGCTGGTGGTAGGGCCCCTCCTTGTGTCCGATATGTTGTTGCGGGCATTCCTCTTGAAGAACAATCTTGAGCCTCATGTCTCATTTTCCTACATAACTAAAAAGATACATTTAAGAGTGGACATTCGCTTACCACATGGCCCTGTTTGTTGCACATGGTACACAATAGCACATTTTTGATGCCATCTCCCCTTAATTCTTGTAATTTATGTCCAAGTTGAGCTATTTCTTCTGCTTGGGATTCCTCTTCCTTTTGTAGTTTGAGGGCCTCGATTTCTTGCCGCAACAAGGTTACTACATTTTCTTCTTCCTTTTGAGGTTTACTTCTTTTTAAGTTCTCGAGATCTTTCCTTAGCTGGATCACTGGATCTTCAATTTCTCCAAAATAAGCTAGCTACGAAGAACTTGCTCCATATTGTTGTCTTATTTGTTCCAATCGTGTAGCTGTATTGATGAACTCCTCTATGGAGGCTCTTGGCAACACTAATTGCTTGATTTTACATTGTGTAGTCACTCAAAGTGGTTTAGCTAACCGTTTCTTAATAAAGAAATCATGTGGAGGATCTGGAAACTTAGATATTAGTGCCTTGGCCCTAGTTACAAACTCTGGAAATGTTTCACTAGGACCTAGTCTCAAGTTTTCTAATTCCTCTATGATTATCTCGGTAGTATTCCCATGCTGGAATTGCATTTTGAATGCATCTTTCATTAAATCCCAAGTGGTGAAATGGTTTTCAGCAAACTGGCTAAACCATATATCTTCTAACCCTTCTAGTGTGGTAGGAAATGTTGGAGTTAGACGTCTGCGGAAGCACGCGAACAGCACAAGGAAGAAGAAGAAGCTTGGAGCACAACACACAAGACTGAATGTATTACTAGAGAATGTACAAAGATAAGTAGCCCATTAGGGCAATAGGCGTATATACAAGCCGGGGGAAAAAACCTCCTAAAGAGGGAAAAAAATGCCCCGGCGGTCCTAGAGTGTTCACACACATCACTACCTAAATATATCAACAAATCCCCCCTGGGAGTGATGCGGTGAACAAGGAGCTGGCACTCATGTATAAGGAAGTGCCGAGCTATGTGGAAATCACTCCACAAAAGGAAGTAATCCCAAAGCTTTGCGAAAGCTTCAAACTTCTCCCTAGGGAGAGCCTTCGTGAAAAGGTCTGCAATGTTCTCCTGCGTGGGCACATATGCCAAGCTGATCTCCCCAGCAGAGAACCTCTCCCTGACATAGTGATAATGCACCTCAATGTGCTTAGTGCGAGCATGGAACACAGGGTTCCTCGCAACTGCCAATGCGCTCTGACTGTCAGTGAAGATGGTGGTGGCAGAAGACTGGCCAACACCCAAATCAGCCATAAGGCGTCTGAGCCACACACACTCAACAGTCGCTGTGAAAGCTGCCCTATACTCAGCCTCACAACTGGAAGTGGCCACAGTAGGCAGCTTCTTGCTCAACCAAGATATACATGAGCTACCAAGCATGAAGCAAAAACCACTGGTGGACACACGAGTGTCATAGCAACCAGCCCAATCTGAGTCAGAAAAAGCATGCAAATCTGGCGGTAGTGATCCCCCCTTGGGATAAAACAACCCAAGTAGCCGAGTACCACTCAAGTAGCGAAAGATGAGCTTAACCGCTTTCCAATGCGTGACTCCTGGGCAATGCATAAACCTGCTCATCTGTGAGACAGCAAACTGAATATCTGGCCGAGTAATGCATAAGTAAATCAAGCATCCAACAGCCTGCTGATAGAGAACAGCATCAAATGCATCTCCAGCATCATGAAGACTCAATCGTAAACCTGTCTCCATAGGAGTGGCAATAGGCTTACAGTCTTCAAGGCCAAAACGCTGCAATAATGTGTCAATATATTTCGTTTGACACAAAGCCATTCCACCATCAACTTGCATAAACTGAATGCCCAAATAGTGATGCAAATGCCCCAAATCAGACATCTCAAATGAGGCATGCAAATCAGCCTTGAAATCAGCAATATGCTTCTCAAGAGGACCAGTGAGCAGCATGTCGTCTACATAGACAACAATGATCAAAAGCACATCATTAGCACGCTTAACATATAAGGTGCTTTCAGTTGGACTGTTCTGAAAACCATGTGCAATTAGATAGGCATGTATTTTCTCATACCAAGCACGTGGTGCTTGCTTTAAACCATATAACGCCTTCTTTAACCTGCACACCTGGTTTTCATGCCCTTTCTGCACAAAGCCACGGGGCTGAAAAACATACACTTCTTCATGCAAGTCACCATTCAGAAATGTTGTTTTAATGTCCAACTGATGTACATTCCAACCATGATGGGCTGCAAGTGCACAAATGCTCCGAACAGTAGTCATACGGCATGTAGGTGCAAAGGTCTCATCAAAATCAATGCCTCTTTCCTGCGCATAACCCTTTGCAACAAGCCTAGCCTTATACCTGTCACTGTACCATCAGGTTTACGCTTCAGCTTGTATACCCACTTAGTGCCAATGGCCTTCTTGCCAGGAGGCAAGTCACATAAAGACCATGTACCATTCTTCATTATAGCATCATATTCAGATTGCATAGCAGCCATCCAATTTTCTGAATTTTGTGCTTCATCAAAAGAAACAGGCTCATTCTCATCACAGAGACTAGATGCAGCCATAGCATAGCAATCTGATGCAAAGGAGGTACTATGAGAGCCTGAACGAGTACGATATGACAAAGGTGCATCTAATTTGCTGTCACGCAAAGTCTGCACCAGCCATTTTGGCATAGTTTTTGCCTGTTCAATATCAGCTCTCTCATCAACAAGTGCATCATGTAAATCTACATCAGAAATGGAATGATCTGCATCATCATATGAAACTTGCAAAGGCTGAGAAGTTGCCTCATTAGGACCAGCACTAGCTTGTCCACCTGTAAAAAGAGGCATCAAAGTATCATACATGTCTTTGGAGCTAACAGATGTCTCCTTAGTACATGAAAGCAATGGCTGAATAGCATCTTCCACAAAGACAACATCACGGCTAACTAGAATGCGTTTAGTCTGTGGATGATACAGACGATAGCCTTTACTTTCAGAACTGTACCCAACAAAAATACATTTTACTGCCTTATCATCCAATTTTCTGCGATGTTGTTCAGGCACTAATGCATATGCCAAACAACCAAAAACATGCAGATGAGCAACAGATGGCTTGCGGTCATGCCAAGCCTCATATGGAGTGATAGACTGCAACGCTTTCGTGGGACACCTGTTCAGTACATATGCTGCACACATGACAGCCTCAAGCCAGAAACTATGTGGTAAAGCCTGACTTTTGATCATGCACCTCGCCATCTCCATGAGTGACCTGTTCTTTCGTTCAGCAACTCCATTCTATTGAGGTGTATACGGCACTGTACACTGGTGTTTTATCCCACGTTCAGCCAGAAATGCATTAAAATCTGAAGACATATATTCCCCCCCTCGATCAGAACGGAGGGTGCCCATTTTACATGCTGACAGATTTTCAGCTAAGACCAAAAACTGTTTGAAGCACATGAACACTTCGGACTTTGCTTTGAGTGGATATACCCATGCATGCCTGGAAAAATCATCAATGAAAGTCACGAAGTAAAGGTAATTTCCAAAAGAGGGTGTCTGCATAGGACCACAAACATCACTATGTACAAGCTGCAATTTCTGCGTAGCCCGAACTGAACCATCTTTTGGAAAGGAAGAACGCTGCATTTTGCCCAAAATACAGCCTTCACAAACATGTTTTCCAGGTGCCTCAGTTTGGGCAAAGAGGACACCATTTCAGATTTCTGCAGGCGTAACAAACTAGCAAAATTCAGATGACCAAAGCGTGCATGCCAAAGCTTTGCATCTGACATAGCCTGAGAATCATGAACTGCACATGCCGAATCATTCACAGATCTTTCATAGTCTATGAGCTTATACAGCCCACGACATAAAATGCCAGAAGCAATAATCACATCGCCATTTGAGAGATCATGGACTGTACACCTGTCATCAACAAATTTCACAACCAAGCCAATCTTGGCTAATGCAGAAACTGATAACAGATTCTTTTTTATCCCTGGCACAAATAAAGCATCTGACAAAGTGAAAGAACTACCATCAGCAGTAGTCAGAATGATCTTACCAACTCCCATAACAGGATAAGAGGAGTTATTGGGGCATGTGACAGTATTCCCTGTAGGAGCAGGCTCAAGTGAAGAGAAGAAACTGCGCTGCGAGGTAATATGTTTGGTCGCCCCACTGTCAAAGTACCAAACATCTGAGTCTACTGCAGACATGCACTGATCAGAAGAAGATGGGTCAAAACTGCAGACAGTAGTAAACGCCCATTCTTCTTCCTGCACAAGATTTGCAGACTCTGTTTTTGGTGTAGAGGCCTCTGCAACAACCATTCCAGCCTCTTTCTTCTTTGCCTCTTTAGCAGCCAGTTTTGGACAGTTCTTTATAATATGATCATTTCCTTTACAGTACTTGCAGAACAATTTCTGCTTTTCTGATTTCTTCTCATCTTTATCCTGGTTCTTCGATTGTGCAGCATTTGCAGATTTCTGCTTACTAGTAGAAGAGCTCCATTTTCCTTTGCCCTTCTGACTAGCCAGGAAAGCTTGATCTGCAACACGCATAATGGACCTGTTCTGCCTGGACTGATCTTCCTGCAACAGAACAGAGACTAATTCCTCAAATGACAAGGCATTCGGATTGCCTTTCATCATCAACCGAAGAGTAGAGGCAAAACTCTGATATGAATCAGGAAGACCATTCAGAACGGTCTGCACAAGTGAGCTATCTGGTATAACCTCATCAGCAGAAATCAATTGTTCCTTCAGGTCTTTGATCTTTGTAAGAAAACTGTCCATAGAATCACCTTCATTCATGTGCTCACTCTCCAACTGTTTTCGGAGGTAAGCAACACGAGCCTCATTCCTAGCCTGGTACAAAGTGGTGAGTGTATCCCAAGCATCCTTTGCTGTTCTGCAAGAGCGAATGTGAGGAATAATGGCACGTTTGACAGACAAAGCTATCAATGCATGTGCCTGGGCATCTCTGCCATCCCAACGAATCTGCTCTGCAGTAGGTGCAACAGAAACAGCAGCACGAATAGGAATCTGCGGAATATCATCTTCGACACCATCTTCATCAGCTCCAACACCTGTATTTGCAGTACCTGTCGTTACAGGTGTAACAGGACGTCTTTCAACACCCTGCACAATGTTCCACAATCCTTTTGCAACCAGTACATGTCGCATCATATAAGCCCATAATGGGTAGTTGGTACCATCCAACTTATCCTCAACAGCCAACATACAGAATACATCACTGCTTTCAGCCATGGCCGGTGACTAAAATACCTTGATGCAGAAAATTGACTGTATCCAAAAAAAGTTGAACGGAACTGCCCAAACGAGTTCTGCTAGACCTGTAGCAGACTTCGAGACGCTTAAACTGGCGAACAGAAACTGGTATATACCTTTGGCACAAAAGGACGAAATAGCCTGCACAAGCGCTGCGATAGTGCGTTTGGAGGCCGAAACGAGCTCAGATCGCGATTTTGGCACCACAGAGCAAAGCAGTTTTGATCTCGGAAACACCCTGAGTATGCTCACCAAATTTCGTGCGAATCTGAGACTGCAAACGGAGGAGTGTCGACGGCGCCCTAGAAGAAGCGACGACCTGCTCTGATACCAATTGTTGGAGTTAGACGTCTGCGGAAGCACGCGAACAACACAAGGAAGAAGAAGAAGCTTGGAGCACAACACACAAGACTGAATGTATTACTAGAGAATGTACAAAGATAAGTAGCCCATTAGGGCAATAGGCGTATATACAAGCCGGGGGAAAAAACCTCCTAAAGAGGGAAAAAAATGCCCCGGTGGTCCTAGAGTGTTCACACACATCACTACCTAAATATATCAACAGGAAAGAGTATCAAAAGGGCATCCTCTCTTCCCATAAAACCTCTTGTTTTGCATAATCCTAAGAACCTCCTAATATTTTTGTCCAGATCTTCCTAAGCTAAGCCTTTGAAAGAAGGAAATTTTATATTTAATCTAGAAAGTAGAGTCTCCAAATCAACCTGACATGCCATGTTCTTTACTGATGATGTTGACGACAGTGGACTAGAGAATCTTCTAACAACCTTCCTTCTTGTTGCTTTGCAAGTGACCCTCAATGTTTGAGACCGGATTGTGGTCATGAGCTATTCATAATCCTCTTAAGATGATGTAATTAATAAAAAGATTTACCTCTTAACCTAATGAAGTAGTACTCTCGGCACTTGAATAATGCTTCTCCACACTATAATATTTATTCTCCTATGCTCAAATCTCCTTTTCGTGCCACCATGCATGCCAAATTTTGTTGGGGGATTCTTGTGCAGAAAGGGATTTGAGTGTTTGTAGGAGAATGGAGAGTGCAAACAAGAGAATTTATGAAAGTGAAAAATTCTCATCAATTTAAAAGAGAAGAATACAAGCTTGTACATAAGCCAACTGCTCTGCGCAGTATGCTAAAGACTAAATAATGCCCATGAAATAAGATTACAAAATGCTTAGAATCTACCGCCAACCTCTGCACCAAACCTCCACCTTCTCCAAGCTTTCCCTTGTGCACACCTTGCACCAAGCTTCCAATAAGGCCTTTTGTCCTATAGTTACTTTAGACTAAAACAAAAAGTTTAATTGGGGGGCCATACTTTCACTTCTGCGTATGCTGCCGCTTCACATACCTTCACATTTTGCCTTTCAATTCTTCAATTGTGCACCTAAGAGAGGGTTCACGTGAACCTTCCAAAACACTTTAAAAACACTTTGAACCTTAGAGAAATTACAGAAATACCTCTGCAACTTGCAACTAACTTTCTGCAATTTTACCCTTTGTGAACAATTAATTGTGCACTACCTGTGCACCTTGACACCCAACTTTGAACGCTTTGACTTCAACCATGTTGACCTTTGACCTTGAACATGTTGAGTTTATACATAGAAACTCTCAAAGCTATGTATAGAATCTTTCGAGACATCAAACCAATTCCCACCATTATCTCAAGTCAACAGTGGATCCTAGCAAAAAGTTTGATCAGCAGAAGCCCCATACTCTCGTATGAGCATACAATCATCATGGTCATGAGAGCTTATGGGATGCTACCTCAAATTCTTTCTATTTCTTGAATGATTTGGGCACATATTCATTACTTGTAAGGTGTAAAGACCATATCTTGATCATATTCTTGCATAGGGAGATCCGTCATCCATCACCTTTGTTTCCATATGCACTTCGGCCATGAAAGGTTGTCCTAGGATAGCCTCATATGAACATTGATCCTTGATGAAGAAGTGGAATTCCTCAGAATTCCACCAATCGTCACAAGTACAAAGGCACATGCTCCAAGCAAAGCTCCAGAGCCATTGTCCATAGTCCTCATCCTCTGTCCATGGTCTTTGTCTATAGGCCATCTAAACTCATCATATAGATTCTTAGAGATCACATCTATTTCTGACCCCAAGTCGATCAAGGCCAAAGCAAGACATGAATCTCCATAATTTCCTAATTTTACTTTCATTTCAGGTGTCCCTCTTGCCCAAAAATCCCTATTATGCTCACTTTCTAACATTCTCATCTCATCATCGGTTGTAATTGGTCCTAAGGAATTCTTATTTGCTTGGCACCTTGCAATCTCATCATCTTCATTGTTAGAAGAGTCATTCAAGGCTACTGCTTCATTCATCACTTCCGTGCCTTTAGAGGCCTCTTCCATTTCCACATGCTCAGTTAATGGGAATCTTTTTCTCTTTATTAACTTAATAAAGCTATCCTTGAACTCAGGCTTTGCTATGGAGAAATCCTATTCCAAGGACATGGTCACTTGGCTCTTCAACAAAATATCATTTAATATCTCTTTGGCATCATTCTTCTTTTTTAGCTTAGAAATCAGTACAACTTTTGGTGTTTTCTTCTTCTTCTTCTTTTCTTTATCTTTCTCTTGAACATTTTATTGAGTATCATCATTCTTTTTAGTAGCTTCTTGATCCTTTTCCCTCTCTTTATTTGGTTCTTGAATTTTGATTGGCCTAGTTGGCCTCTTTCCCTCTTTTATTTCTTTCTTCTTTGCCTCATCTTGAGAAGCAACAGGCTCTTTAAATTAAAATTTCTTTTTAGGTTCCTTAGATTTTTCTTCTTTAATTTGCTTTCTCATCCCTCTTCTCCCTAGCTCATCCTCATCTTTCTTATCATCTCTTTTCCTCTTTTCCACTACATTGGTTATATGTGAATAGATAGAGAACTGATCTACAGGACTCTTCTAGGCAATATTTTGGATGATCGCATCCCTCGCTCTTACTAAAGCTTCTATAGACTAATTTCTCTGAGGTTTAGGTCTAATTTCATCTTCATCTAATTCTTCTAATGGCTCTAACTGCACTGCTGATGTGTTGGCATTATTGCTTGATAGATTCTCATAAAGCTTCTTCATTCTTCCCTTCCCCCAATTCATAGGCAAGGGAAGCTGAGTGCTAAAGTCATAAAGTTTCTTATCTATTTCAATTACTTACTGATGTTCTTTTGCTTGCTTCAACTCTTCACACGCATAGGAAAAATGTTCTTGTGCATCACACCGAGCACATCTTTTTGCCCCTCTGAAGTCCCCAGTTGCTCCTCTCTCGAATGACCCTATATTCCTCTGATATGTGGGCTGAATTGGTCGTGCAGGTATCTAGTAAGCAACAGGCTACACCATAGGTGCAGGCTGAGGCATTGCATATCCTTGCACGTTTGGAATTGGCATAACATTTCTTTGCATCGGGCCTACATAACTAGTGCTAGCCTAAGGAGGAGTGGGATCTTGATACCCCATAGAATAAACTTTGTTATGTATACTGGCCAGTTCCTTAGACATAGATGCCTGCATTGTCATAAGGCTCTCTATTTGCTTGCTAAGGATCTCAAGCTGCCACTCCTCTAGTGTGCACGATGTGGATGCAACATTAGTAGTAGATGATGCTATAGACACATGCGGGATTACTGGAAGAGGTGCCTCCCTAGGTGGTAGTGGACCCGGCTGTGAGGGTCTATCATATAATACATCGTTGCCTCATCTAGGAAATTGCTTCTACTTCTTTCCTAATTGTGGCCCAATCTTTTCTTAATCCAAACATTTTTCTAGGATCTTTGATCCTTCTCTCAACCTTAGTCCTATCCTCAGGACTTAAAATCTTGAGAAAGGAAATTCCTAAATTAGGCTTTAATGAATCCAAGTCAGCCTAAAAAAGTTGGGCATACCTTCTCAAAACCTCATTCAAGAGGTGTGTAAGGGATGTAGTGGGTTTTGGGGAAGGTACCCACCGTAGGAACCCCTCTCTATTGTGTTGAGAGAAATCTTCTAATTAGAATAACTTATATAGTTCCTTTCTAAATTTCAGCCATATCTTTTCTATGTGCACTGATATGGATGCCAAGATTAATCCTGAGACTACCCAAGTGAAGTAATGGATAAACATCATAGATCTATGCTTGATCCTCAAACACATCTAAATATTCAGTCACATTTAGTCCTATGAATTTCCCTTTTTCTCTCAAGAAAGCTTGGATTACTCGAGCCCCTTGTTTCTCTATCACTAATTCTTTAAACACTTCCTCCATCTCTCTTCTCTAGCTTGTCCTAGAGTGTACAATGATGTCCAAAGTAAGTGGCTCTACTCTAAGTTAAGACTAGGTGGGTCACTATTGACAGTCAAGGTTAAGCACAAGCATAGAGGCACATAAAGGAAGTGGACACACAAGAACGAGCATGTAGGGAGCTCCAAGAAGCACATGTCAAATTTTTAGAAGAAATCCCTATAAAAATACTGATTTTTATCACTAAAAACCATTGTAAATACCATTTTCCATTTTTGTAACTCCATTTTGTTCAAGACAAGGAGTCCTCGAGCTTGAGGAGTACTAGAAGTATTAGCCTGCCAATTTACATAACTTTTAGACTTCTGTCGAGCCCCCAATAAGCCTTGGAACCTAATTTTTAACTAGCTCAGACACTAGGTCTGTACAGGGCCAAGACCACTCAAAAAACTATAAAAAGGGCTGGAGAGCTCATTTTTGGGGTTAGCTTGCTGTAGATTTGAGCTTTGTTTAAGAAATTTCTTTTGTAATCGAATATCTTCCATTGTTCCACTCTTTGTTCTTACCTTGTGTGCACGCATGTGTGTGTGTGTATGTGTGTGCATGCTTGTGTTCTTTCACTCAATCACTTGCGCACTTCACTTGCTCTTGGTCTTCATACCATTCCTCACATCTTCAGGGATTGACATTTAGGAGGTGTATCTCCTTATGTTAGTACTTGCCATTGCCCTAGAGTGACACCAAATTTTGTGCCATTGCCGGGGACTTGGAGGACAAGCATGTGACGGTAAGACGTAGAGTAGCGACATTGGAAGGTAAAAAAATCAACATTTTTAGTTCATTTTCTAAGTTTTTCTTCATCTTCATCTTTGCCATCACCACCATTTCCTCCGCATCTTCATCTTCTCTAATTTTTTTTTTTCATTTTCGAATGTACACTCACTTCCTTTTCACTTGTGGCTGTGAGAAAGAAGTGCAGAGGGCGTTCAGAGCTAAAACATCAAAGAAATACCCCTGAAATACTCTCAAATACCAAAATTTGAGTGAAGTATTGCATGAGCTAAAACTACCTGCATTTGGTATCCCATTTGTTGTATCGTAAGTTTCGAGGGTGACCTTGCATGTACAGGCACATAGGAGTGAGAAGGAGAACATAAGGTACAAATAATTGCAAAAAATGTTGATTTTGGATCGCAAAAACTCCAAGTATTGTGTCTGGTTGAGTTTTGGTATCACGAACTCCCGTGTATCGTGATACTTGTCGAGTATCGCCTCCTTGACTTATCGTGATGCCACTAAGGTATCGTGTATCATCAGGTTGAGGTATCCCAATCGCGCTTAAGTGGTATTGTATCATGCATCTTGCGGTATCGTATGGTCTAGTAGGAGGTATCGTATTGTGTCGGTTCAGTGGTATCGTATCACGTAGCACAAGCAGTATCGTATCGCGATTGGACTGGTATCGTATCATCCACCTAGTGGTATGGTATTGTGACGTCAAGTGGTATCATATCATCTATAGACTGGTATCGTATCATGCTAACTACTAGTATCGTATCATGAGCCAATCAAGTATCATATCATTAGTTCTGGTATCATATCACGAGGTTGGTATTGTACTGTGCAAATCAAAGGTATTATATCGTGACCATTCCCAGTATCGTATGGTGGAAGTTGGTATCGCCTTGGTGGTATCGTATTGTCTGAGAGTGGTATCATCCATAATGGTATCGCATATCATGGAAAATCTGGTATTGTATCGCCTATTTTGAGGTACTCCTAGAGAGATCCTGTTTCCCTGTTTTAACCCCCCGAACCTTGAACTGGCATAACTCTCTCATACGAAATCCATTTGTTGTGATTTTGGGTTCGTTGGAAAGCTCATACAAAACGGCATAATTAATACGTGGATTATTAGATATAATATTTTGAAGTTGACCCTCAGGTGGAACTAGGAAACCAAGGAGTCCCAAAGGATTTTGAGCAATACAAGAGAACCTTGGATCTAGAAGACAAATCTTATGAACCTAAGATCGGGTAGACACCTAGGCAAGGATAAGCAAAACATTAAATCATCTGAGGCTAGTGTCAACCATACAACTAGATCTGGGGCAAAACAACTAAGTGGTTATCCCTACACACTAAGTTCTGACACAAGTGATTCAGAAATGTCTTTTAGCATGGAGAGACCCACATGTACCTCAGGTACTGCTTATTTACAAACACCAGACGGTCCCTATATGACCCAATTACAGTACATCAGGACCAACCAATTAGGTGCATGCATCTATGAGGATGGCCTGAGGCGATTAGTGGTCCAACTCAAAAATCCAAATCAACCTTTTGGACTTGAACACCCAGTGGTCAAGTTTGAAGAGGGTTCATACATTGATAAGGAAGGAATCATGTATGTAGTGACAAGTGTACCAGACACGATAGATGAATTTGGAAATATCATTCCTGAGAATGAGCCAGGAGACCTAGAACAAGGAGACCTAGGACGAGAACCCAAGACTTCTAGAGGTAAGTCAGTCTTGACTAGGATGATCACTTTAGAGTGGATTCCCCACGACAAAAAAAGCATAGAACTGTTCTTGAATAGAGAAACAGAGGAATCCTTTTGGAGATTCAAGCCAGATCAAGATAACCCAATAATCACCATCTATGAGTTCAAAGATCCTCAGACACCAGGCAAGGTTGTATATTTGGATAACACATCTGAGAAAATTTTCTTGGTAACAGAGCACGATAGGCATGCCTACACTTGGCAGGGTGAATCAATTTTCCCTCCACTAAGATCTAGTGTTTCCCATGGTATCCAAGGAGCTGGATCATCCAAGGCTCATGAAACCCAGTGAGAAAGAGCCAAAGAGAGACCCGAGGTGAGCTTTGCACATACAGTGGGCAAAGACAGATCAAGACATGAAGGTGAAAGACCTGAAAGAGAGAGACATCGAGCACATAGGCATCAAAGAGATGAACATGAGTTTCCATTGCCTACACCATGAGAGCACTCAAGAACCCTTAGACCCTCTCAAGTGGTTAAGGCAATGAAGAACTATTTTGATGGATTCAAAGATCCTTATGATCATGTGGCCGAGTTCAAACAAGTGTTAAGAGTTGAACAGGTTGAGGAATTGTTCACACAGTTTGAGGCATTTGGTTTGACTCTCAAGGGCACTACCTTAGCTTGGTTCCAACCCTTGAACAATCGCAATTATCGAAACATAGTTCAATTGCTAGAAGAATTCATTATAGAATTTTCCAAGAATGGCATCAGGCATAACACATCATCATTGATCCATAGCTTCAAGTAAACACCTCAAGAAACAGTGTGACTTGCAAGAAGATGGTTCAAATAGTACTTAGAAAGATGCCCTCTGCCAGAATTACACATGACAGCTAAACAAGTGGCCTTTTTTTAGATGGCTTACTGAGCACAAAGTTATGGTCATATGTGTACTTGAAAGAGCCTAGATCCATAGAAGAGTGTGTGTGGATGTGCATTGACATAGAGGAAAACTTGGATGAGGATTTAGAATAGTCCAAACTCTATAAGGATTTTGACAGTTCTACTAGTCATACCTCAAGAAACCCCACTGAGATTAATGAGATAATTGAGAAAGTTTCCTAGAAGCTAAGAGTTCAAAATAGAAACCACCAAGGGCCACCCCATTGAAGCGATGTTATACATGCAGGGGAGATCACATGGCTAATTTCCACCCAATGATGGTTCAAACCTAGGGAAACTCTAATGCTCCATATTGCACTATTGAGAGAAAATACACAAACCATATGGCTCAAGATTGTCCATACAATAGGTAGGTTGTTAGACAAACATATCAGCAACCTTATCAATAGGGTAGTATCAGAACCAGTACCAACAACCATATTATAGGCCACAACAACAATATCAACCTCAATATCAACAGCAATATCAAGCACCATAGCAGCCACAACCAGTCCTAGGAAACCAACCATCAGCTCTTGCTAATGTGATTCCACTTAAGTATGCAATGGCAGAGGAAAACCCTAATAGAGCATTGGTGCCACTAACCTCGTTGGTCTTAGGAAATGACTCTCATGCTCATGGTTCAGACTACTTCCATGAAGATCATTCACAAGCTTATTACATAGATTCACTGAGCAAAGTGAGACTTCTCCATATCAATATGAGATACCACTTATGGAACAAAATGCAGAGCGAGAATACTCGAGTATCATGTACAAGAATCCTAATCCCAGGCCCCAATTGAGACAAGTAAGACCACAAGCCCCTAGAGGACCATGTTTTAGATGTCAGGGTGACCATTTCATTTGTGAATGTCCCCACCTATCTACTCTGGGACAAGGACAAAACATCACAATACAAGGCTTTTGTCCTGAGTGCGACAAAGAACATCTTCCGAGAGAGTGTCCCAGGAATCCCTCTAGTGCACCCAAGGTTACACCCATCAATGTGGTAGGCTTAGTGGCAGATTCAAGTTCAAGTAGTAGTAATGTGGCTCCTATAGAGCCAGTTACTAGCGCACAAGCATTAAAACAGGATAAACCAACTAAGCAATTAGAGCCAAGTGAATCAGGAGAGCTGAGTAAGAGGAAAACAAGAACATGGAAAGATACTAGGGAGAGAACCAACGGTAAGTGGAATAAAAAATTATCTCAACTAGAGGAAATTATGAAAGATGCAAAAAAAAACAAGAAGAAATTGCATCTCAAAGCCCCTCGCATGCCAAAGCTCCATCCACTCCACCTCATCCCACCCTGCCACTCATTGTAAATAAACCACAACGAGGGTCTGTTCTTGCATATCCAACCCTAGAAGTCTTGGACATGATGTTCAAGGCCTACCAGGCTCGACTTCAAGAAGGGCCAATAGTTGCAAACCTAGACAAGAGTTACCCTAGAGAAGATTTAGAGATTGAACGAACAAAAATGTGCATGAAAATGGTAGAGCTAGCTCAGGCTAGTCAATCGTTCAATCAGACAAACTCTATCAAACCGGATTTGCATTTCTAGGGCTTATTAAAAAGATTAGAGCAGTTGGTAAATAGGCCGTAGGTTTCTTTACTTCCAAAGGCTCAACGAGTTGTTGAAAGAGAAAGCTCACCACCAACGAGAGTTTATGTTCCTAATTCTATGGATGGGGAAACACCTCTTTCAATTCAGCAGTACTCTCAAGAGTTCTTGTGGGAAATACAAGAAGAGAAATGGGCCAAGGAGAAGGGAAATCCCCCTCCTATTCATGAGATTGATGATCTTCATGACCAATTTCCCCAAGACATTTCGTCTATCTATGGAGACCAAACAGAGCAAGAAGAAGATGAAAGATTAGATTTTGAATCTAATTCTTTACAAGAGTTGCCACAATTCACAGGCCCATGGGAGTCTGAATCTATCCAGATCAAAGCTCCCACAATACTGGTAAGAAACGAAGACTCAGTGGTTCCAAGGAATAGTAATGTCGTGAAGAACACTAAGGTTCAATGTCATCTTAACGTGGAAGAGCTGCTGAAACTAAAACCAGAGCTATGGAATCATGTGAAGAATCAAGTGCCAGAACTTGATTCCAATATGCCAAAAGCAGGCTCTAAGTAGAAACTACTAGAGGTACCTCTAGACAAAATAGGAGACATGAGTGAAGGTGAAGAAGGTAATACTTATCTTCCGATCACCTACCAAGGTTACACAACCAAAGCAATCATAGATTCAGGTGCTGGTGTTGCTATTGTGACCACCTCCTTGTGCGAACGATGGGGAAAACCCACATTAAGGTCAACTCGAATGAAGCTTCAAATGGCTGATGGCCATGTTGAGAGACCTCTAGGACTGCTAGAAGGGATAACTCTCACCACTTGTGGGGTAGAGTTTGAGCACACCTTTGCTATATGTGACTTTGAGAAAATTAATGTCTACGAGATGATCCTAGGAAGACCCTTCCTATGCCAATTGCAAATAGTACAAGATTGGGGAACCAACTCCTTGTACTTACAGCACTTAGGGGTCACCACCAAGGTCGATTTGAAGGATTACACCTTCAGAGATGTACCACCCCTATAGTGGAATCCTATCCACAAAGCAAAAGAAGATTCAATCTCTGTGAATTCTGGAAGTTCTCCTGACCCATCTTGGATGCATGAAGATACTCATTTGTGGATGTGCAAGGTCGTAGAGGAAGAGGAGAGATGCCTAAAAGCGAGAGAAGGAGGAACTTCTCAAGGAGATAGACCAGTTAAAGACCCAGCCTACACACCGATGATATTTCCAAATGAGGAATTCATTCCTCATGGTTGGACAGAAACCTTAGCTACCATGGACATTGTCGTCAATGAAGAACAGTGGACACCTCATTGTGATGATGAGGGTTATGATATTTCAGTATTCATGTGTCAGCCTTTGCTAGAAGAATGGTACCCTAGTGACTTCATAGAAAAAGAAGAGAACGATGATGATCTAGAGTCCATTGTGATGGATAGTTGCTCTAATTTAGAGAAGTACTATCTAGAAGATGTAGGAGTGTTTACCCAAAAAGCAGAAGAACTCTTCACAAGCATTAAAATTGTAAATTCAAAGGATGGAAGTGAAGGAGGTCAAAAGAAAAAGAAAAGAAAAGTAGTGAAACAAGAAGAGGATGAATCATTGTTTTAAGTACCAAAAAATTTCAAGAAATATGAAGTTGAAGACTGAAAAGTTTTGGTATGAATGCCTAAGAGAGAGGCCATCACTAGAGTAGCATATGACAATAAAGAAAAGACCAAAAAAATTGTTGTAACCATTGAGGAGAATGAAGAGAGATGTACATACATAGGAGATGACCTAAGTGCTGAAGAAGAAATGGAGCTTGTAGCTCTATTAAGGGAATATAGGGACGTGTTTACATGGCACTATAGAGACTTGAAGGGACTAGATCCAAAAATTTTCTCTCATACTATCCCCATGACTGCTGATGCCAAACCCACCAAACAAAAGCCCTACACATATAATGACACTTATGCAGCTAAAATAAAAGAAGAAATCGACAGGCTGATTGAAGCTAGATTTATCTATGAGATTGAGCATACTGAATGGGTATCCCCCATTGGAGTGGTGCTCAAGAAGAATAGAAAGTTGCGAGTGTGTATTAACCTTAAAAAAGTTAATGCTGCTACGATTAGAGATAGTTATTTGCTTCCAATCAGTGAACATCTTTTGCAGTGTGTTGTAGGCAAGGAAGTTTATAGCTTCCTTGATGGATTTTCAGGTTATAACCAAGTGGCCATTGCCCCAAAAGATCAACACAAGACTGCTTTTGCCACCGAATGGGGAATCTTTGCATTCTGTGTAATGCCATTTGGGCTAACCAATGCACTTGCAACATTCCAAAGGCTCATGTTTCATGCCTTCAAAGAGTTCTTGTGAAAGAGCTTAGAGGTATATGTGGATGATTTATGCGCTCATTCCCAAGAAAGAAGATACCACATCTCTGAGCTCAGATAAATCTTCAACAAGTGTAGAGAATATCAATGTTGTCTGAACCCAGAAAAGTGTGTGTTCATGGTACGACAAAGCAAAATCTTAGGTCATATTGTTTCGAAGAATAGAATATGAACAAATGAGGACAAATTTAGAGCCATAGCAGAACTGCCCAGGCCAAGGAATGTTAAAGAGTTACAAGCCTTCATGGCCCATTGTGGATATTACCGTAGGTTCATCCACATGTATGCGATCATACCTCTTTATGCATTGCTGACAAATTTTGAGTGGAATGATGAATGTGAAAAATCCTTCAATGATAAAACATTTAGGAGTGTATTGGCCTAGCATGGACAAAGAAATACATGAGTGGATTATGAATTGTCTAGTGTGCAAGGAGAGACCCCTAGTGGAGCATGCGACTCTTTATCATATATCGTTAATTCCATAATGGAGCACTCCATTGGTAGAATTCATGAGATTAGGAACATTACCCAATGAGGATATTCTAGCAAGAAAATGGAGCATGGAGCAAGATGCTCAAGACTATGCCTTCGTAGGAGACAATCTATACTGAAGAGGCAAAGATGGATACTTAAGACTGTGCGTTCATGAATCAGACTACTTGAAAGCGTTAGAAACTGCACATAGCGATGTTGTAGGTGGACACTTTGGGCCGGACATAGTAATCAAGACCATTCTATTCTCAAGACTTTGGTGGCCCACTCTTCATATGGATGCACATACCTATGTGAAGAAATGTGAAACATGCCAACATGCACAATATCCGATCAGAAAAGACGACATGCCTTTGAGGCCAATGATGGGAGGACATGCATTTTCGAAGTGGGGTATAGACTTTGTAGGTCCCATTAACCCCCCAACTAGAAACTCCCATGCAGAATATATTATTGTAGCCACAGATTACCTTACAAAGTGGATAGAAGTGAAAGCCACAATGCTCAAACGAAGGCTAAATTCTTATTTGAGAACATGTTCACAAGATATGGACTACCAATCGAGTTAATGAGTGATAGAGGCACACACTTCTTGAATGAAGTTATTGAAATCCTTCTCCAAGAAGACTTGGTGATACATAAGAAATTTGTCCCCTATCGTCAACAAGCTGCCAAACAAGTCAAGAGCACAAATAAGGTCCTATGCAATGTACTGAAAAAACGTGTAAATAATAAACGCTCTGATTGGGACAAATAATGCCATCATGTTGTTTGGGCTTACTGAGTTGCCTATAAAATGGTACTCAATGCCAACCCATTTCAGATGGTCTTCGAACAAAATGTTGTGCTACCATTGGACTTCCTAATACCATCCTTGAAAGTAGCACAAGAGCATGAGTGGAATGGACACGAGTTATCCTCCAAGATCTTTGATCTAGAACGCTTAGGTGAGATGAGGCTACGAGTGGCAACAGGCATTTATGTTGCAAAGAAACGGCAAAAGGCATACTTTGATGCCCATACAAAGGATAAAGGATTGAAAGAAGGAGATCTATTGTTGGTTTATACCCTAAAGCAACATGCTCGTAAATTGGAAAAACGAGGATATGGACCCATGATCATTAATCGAATTACCACTAGCGGTGTGGTTCAATTGGAAACTTTGGAAGGTGACATCTTGCCAAACTATATTGGTGGATGTCGAGTCAAGCTGTATCAAGAATCTCTTACAGAGGATATGCTAATGAGACTCAACACTACTAAGAAGCAAAAAGAAGAAGAGTTAAGGGTTAGAGAAGAAGCACAGGAAGAGGCCAGAGAGCGCATTAGGAGAAATAGGTTAAGGTGACTAGGCCTAGATGTCAACCCAAAAGCCCCAAAATATCACATGGACATGTGCCAAAAATCAGGCATAATTACTTCTCAAATGATCGACCGACGACCTTTTGTGACAATAGAGGTAAGATGAGGAAAGAGTGTAAGGAATGTGAGAGCATTGATTGAATCAGGTGCAACAACTAGTGAAGTCAGACTTTCATACTACCAAGACCTACAATTGAACATCAAGCCCATAGAAGCCTATCTCATAGGTTTGGAGGTGTGGAAACCCCTTGTTTGGGCGAGGTGGAACTTCCCATCAACCTTCAAGATGTTCCTATGAAAGTCAAAATGCTAGTGAGTCATGATATGGACCTTGCAGAGCCACTTGTCTTCGGTCAAGATTAGATTTATGACCATGCAGTCAACTTGAACCTAAGAAGTCAACTTCTTCAATTTTGGATATAGGAACAATGCATTACATTAGAATTAGAGAATTGCATGCTCACAAATCTAGATGTCACACATTCTCTTAGTTCTTTTAGGATAATCTTAGCAAAAAATATGTTGTATGTGTCAAAAGCTCCATGTTCCAGAAGAACTCAATCATGGACATGACAACCGCTACATCAAGTAGACATAGGGACTTCAAGAAGAAAGTAGTCCTAGGCATGAAGCATATTTGGGTATGAAAAGGAGAGCAACCCCCTACCTTTCCAACACAATTCCCACCCAGGCAAGCCAACCATGCGAAGACAAGAACCAAGCAACCACGACCAGCTCAACGAGAAGGCCTCTGACAAATTTGGGTGCCTAAGAAATTAGTTGCACTTCAACAAGGACAATCACATATGTGGGTTCCCTAAGCACTCTTACATGCACAAAGGCCTATGCTCCACCATGCAAAAGGTCTCAAAAAAGAAGCCAAGGAGAGAAAAGGGTAAGAACTGAGAACAAAGAACAAAAGAAGATAAACTCAACCCTTTGGCAAAAGTAAGAAGACAATCATCAAGGATATGGGTTTGGAAGCCAAAAGTACTAGTAACTTCTACAGAACCAAAGAGCCAACCACGTTGGACACCAACTTTCAGCAACCATCCAAAGATGAAGAGGCCAGAGGTGATCTCTCTAAGGCCAACTACTATTCTAAAATGGATTCCTATAGGGAGGATTACATCATTTCAAGATCCAATCGCTACCTCCAAAGAAAGATTGCATCAAGTCTGCAAGTAACCTCAGAGGTCTCAACCATCAACAACCATGTGCCTTTGGCATAACCTTGTCTTTTGCACCATCTAGGTCAGGCATTTCCAAAGTATGCATTAATATAGGGCCACATTACATGGCCATGCATAGACACCATTGAGAATCCCAGGCACATGAGACACACTTTCCATATGTAATATATTTTATTGATAATAACCTCTTTCTTCTTGTTTTATGCCATCGTGAGCAAAAAAAAAGGGAAAGAAAGAAAAAAGAAAAAAGATCAAGCAGAAAAGACAACGAGAGGAGACATGACCATGCACTTGAAGAATCTCATCAGTGAACCATCAGCAAGGACATCCATCAACAAGCAAGACAAGGCAAATGGTCAATCACCATGATGGGAGTACACCACGATGAATGAATATCCATGGACCCTTCACCATGGTAAGAATTCCTTACTATAACGACACTAAAACCATGGAAGATAAGGAAACCCCTTCGTCAGCTTACCCTTGAGCACTTTGCTCAAGACCCAATTTCTTGCATCGTACTTCTTCCCATGCATTTTCCAAGTATGCATACATAGGGCCACATTACAAGGCCATGCACAAGGCACATAATGTTTTTTACCCATGCACTAATACGCTTACTTATCCTTCATTATGGGTTATGAGTCCTTAGTATGAAAGATTTAGAGGACATCAAGGTTATAACATCAATAACTATGAAGCAAATCACAACCAATAGCTACTCAAAATCAACAGTGACAACCTCTTTTGAGAAATTCCACAAACACACCATCCCAAACACACCATCCCAAACACACCATCCCAAACACACCATCCCACTCAGTTTTTTGGAAGCTCACAAACACACCATCCCACTCAAATCCAAGGAAGAAGTACATACAATGGGACAAAACTTGCATGGGCTAGTAGGTGAAAACTAAGAACGAGACAATCGACCAAGCTTCATTTGGAAGAGGGACTGCTCTTGTTAATGGACACTACCCCTCAAGTACTACATGGAACTCGTATGCCAACATGGGTCTGTCAGGGACGACATACTCTAGAGGTGGGGGAGTGTTGATAGTCAAGGTCAAGCAAAAGCATAGAAGCACGTCAAGGAAGTGGACACATAAGAAGACGGAGCACGTAGGGAGCTCCAAGAAGCACATGTCAAATTTTCAAAAGAAATCCCTATAAAAATAGTATCACTACAAACCATTGTAAATACCATTTTCCATTTTTGTAAATCCATTTTTTTCAAGCGGAGGAGTCCTCGAGCTTGAGGAGTATTAGAAGTATTAGCTTGCCAATTTTCATAGTTTTTAGACTCCGTTTGAACCCCCAAATAAGCCTTGGAACCTAACTTTTAAGTAGGCCAAAGACTAGGTCTGGATAGGGCCAAGACCACTCAAAAAACTATAAAAAAGGCTGGAGAGCGCATTTTTGGGGTTAGCTTGCTGTAGATTTGAGCTTTGTAAGAGATTTCTTTTGTAATTGAAGATCTTCCATTGTTCCACTCTTTGTTCTTACCTTGTCTCTCTGTGTGTGTATGTGTGTGTGTGTGTGTGTGCATGCTTGTGTGCTTTCACTCACTCACTTATGCACTTCACTTGCTCTTGGTCTTCATACCATTCCTCACGTCTCCACGGATTGACATTTAGGAGGTGTATCTCCTCATGTTGGTACTTGCCATTGTGCTAGAGTTGACAGTCACGAGCGAGAAGGTGGAGGTCGGTCTAAAAGCTCTCTACCTAGGCCAAAATCTATCTGATTCACTTGATCTTTCTCTATTTTGACTTGAATTTTTACTCTTGTTTTGAACTTGAATTTCTCTCTTGATCTTGATCTTGATTTCCTCTTGATTTATCACTTGAAATCGTTCTTGATTTTATCTCGTTCAATTTCTTTTTCTTGTTTTCTTTCAATTTCCAAAAGTTTAATGTGTTTTTCTTCTTTTTATGGTATTTTTCTATTGTTATTAATCTCCTAATCTAAGCTACAAAAGTGGAATATTTCTAATCTAAGTAGGAATTAAACCAACTAAAGAAGAGGTAACCACTTCGACATCTAGAGTCATAAGTAGGTCTTTACCTACAGTTCCTCCTATTGAAGATCAGGCAATGTGGGATGCTAGAGATGCTTTAGCACTTTCATTCATAGCAATGAGTGTCTAAAAGCATATTCTACCATTTTTCAGAGCAGAAATCCTACTAGGAAAGCTCACTTGAGGAGACAACTAGCAAATACAAGGATGAAGGTTGGTGATTCAATTCAAACCCACATTACGAGACTCGCTGACTTGAGAGATCAACTTCTAAATGTAGGAGTTGAGATATCAGATGAAGAAATGGTAAATACACTGATTAATTCACTTCCTATTTCATATCGATCTTCTATAACCACTCTTACCCTTACCACAAGAGATAGAGGTTCTTGTTACTTCAAGATGAAGATCAGTTGAAGGGAATGGAAGAAAATGAAGAAGCACTTTCATCTTCATCAAAGGGTGAATAGAAGAAGAAGGATAATAAGGAAAAGAAATCCAAGAAGGAAAGTAGGTCCCTCTCACCTTCTACTTCAGATTCTATTTCTACTACATCTAAAGAGAGGTCTTCTAAGAAGAAGGAAGTAATATGTTTATATTGCAAGAAACCTGGACATTCAAAAGTAGCATGTTATAAAAGGATTGTAAAAAAAAGGCATCAGGTAATGTTGCACAAGATGATAGAAAAGGGAAATCTCAAGGTGATTCTTATGTTTGTATCACCATTGAGGAAGTAGCTTTTGATCAAGCAACTTTACAAGTTCTTTCAGCAAGTCCTTGGATATTTGACTCAGGTGCTACAAAGCATATGACAGGTTTCAGAGATGTGTTTTCTTCTCTTTCCTATTTTTCAGGTAGAAGAGTTACTATTGTAGATGACAATGATTTGGATGTTGTGGGAATAGGTACAATAACCCTAAATTCAAGAGAAGGTGGTAATTTTCAGATTTCATATGTTTTATGTATACCTGAAATAAAGAAGAATCTGCTATCTATATCTACATTTTTATATGATGGTTTTAAAGTTGTATTTGAGAGAGATCTTTGTAAGATCTTGTCACACAAAGACAACAAGTGTATTTTACAAGGTGAGCATAGAGGAGGGATCTTTGTTTTGTCAAAAATGAGTCAAGCATACGCGGTCAAATCTTCATCACCAGCGGAAGATATGAAGCTATGGCATGAAAGATTTGGACATATTAGTTTTGGAGCTGTTAGACGGCCGCCGAATAAGGACAGTTGTACTAGGACAGGCGCCTTAAATAGAAAGAACCTTTCGAGAAACGCGCAGGTAACAAAAGATTCGCGCACCATTGTAAAAAATCTTCTATATAAAGAAATGACAAAAGAATGGCGGAGAACACGCCCATTTCGGGACTTGCAGTGTCGTGTTTAAGTTTGTCTTCTTAGTCGATTCTGTTCTGTTAAGCGCATTTCCGATTCTGTCTGTGAGAACGCCCATTCGGGATTTGCAGAGTCTTGTTTAAGTTATCTTTCTATTCGGGTCTGTCGGTTAAGTGTATCTTCTATTCTATTGTAAGCGCCCAGTTTGAGAAGTGCAGAGTATTGTTGAGTACCTATTTTTGATCTGTATGTTTCTGTCCTGTTCTGCTGCGTCTGCTTAGTAGTTGTTCGCATCCTAATAGGTAGTTACGAACAAGTGGCAGTGTGTTACGAAGCTGTTCGATAATGGTTAAGTGTGTTGTTGAGCATTGTTAAGTGTGGTTATCATATGTCGGCGAAGTAGAGAGTATGGAGTAATCTCACTGTTGGTCTGTTAAGGTTCTGTGGAGTAACTGAAGTTGATACAATAGTCTGCGTTCTCTGGGGATCCCGTTCCCAGGAAGGACTTGTATCTGTAAGAGCCTGTGTGTCTTGGAACTAGTGACAAGATTGTTACAGTTCGGTTGTTGTTTACATACCGTAAGTTGTATACTTTTGAGTATAATTGTTCGATGTGCCTCCGAGTCAAGAATAGGTGCATTCTGTGTAAAATCCAGTGAATGAAGTAAAATAGCCAAGTAGTTTAAGTCAGATCGGGCGACTACTTTTTCACTATAGCAGACCCAGTCCGGAATGTCTAACGTCCAGTAGGCCGGGTAGTTAACAGTGTTCAGTACTGAGCTAAGACGTGACAGAGTATTTAATGCTTGTATGAGAGTTTGGGAAAATAGTACAGGGCCTCTGTCCAACAGACCCCTACCACTCCCAAGGACCCACGTGGTTACAGAGGACATTTACTGTTAAGAAGGTTCAGAATCGGCTGAACTTGAAATACGTTGAACCCGAAGTAGAAGTGACGATTAAACGTTAACATTTCGATATAACGTTTAACATTTGGCGCCGTCTGTGGGAAAGTGGCATGAGGATGCCAGTTATCTGTGAAAGTGGTACGAGAATACCAGTTGTTCGTCAAAAGCAAAACGTTTAGTTAACATTCGAGTAACTAGCAGTAGCAACAGGCCCAGATTGTTGCAAGCTGCTCAGATAGGGTTACTGCGTAATGATACATGCCGGTTACTCGATCTGGTGTAACATATCCTAAGAACTGTAAATCTGAAGCGAGTAAAGCGATAAAGATAGCCTTGGAAGAAGAAGGTCTAACCCAATCTGACCAAGTGGTCAGACAAACTGAAAACGTCACGATTGATTCCGGTCATATTCCGGTGGAACGATCAACGCCTTTGGTACATTCTGGTGCTACTTCAACCCAGCCTATCGAAGATATAGCAATTTCAGAATCCACCAACACGCCGTTAGAGACTAGTCTAAACTCGGAGTTAGATACGATCAGAAACGCTTTAGGAAAAGAGATCGATAAGAGCGAAAAAACACTGCATTCTGGCACAATTTTGGCTCATTCCGGTGATATTCCGGTGATAGAGTCACCAACTGTAGGCAAAGACTTTGCATTTTTTGCGGAATCTTCAGCCAAACCAGCGTGCTTAGAAGAAATATTTCGGATATTGGATATCCAGAAGGAAGGAAAACTCTTCGAAGGAGAAGTGCGACGCATTCTAAGTAAAAAAAGCACACCGGAAGGCACGCCATCCGGCGACAAAAGTTTCGATAGTTCAACTAACCAGCACCAATATACAGAAGAAAAGCTGAATACACTCATAATGAATGGCCAACAACAACAACAGTTAGGTCAGCCAAGGCCGCCTCCAACAGGAGTGACATATACGAAATTTGGTGGATTCCCAGGAGATGATCCGGATGCTCACGTACGCACTTTCGAGATAAGTTATGCAGTTCTTAACCATCCACCGGATCAGGCGTATAAGGCCATCGTTTTTCAATCAAAACTGGTAAATGAAGCAGCTAGATGGCTTACGGAATACGATATTAATCATTTCGGCACCTATGACGCAGTTCGAGAAGCTTTTTTGCAACGATTCAGGTTAAAGAAGAATCCCGCCGAAATCTTTGATTATTTACAGAACAACCGACAGAAGGCGAATCAGACTGTCCAAGAGTATGCTACACTCTTTAGAACACACTTGCGACAGATACCACAGGCCCACGCTAACTTACCGGATGATGTCATCACTCAGTGGTTTATCAATGGTTTAACCCCGCAATTGAAGCAGATCATGATCATAAGATGTGTGGGAGCTATGACGCTGGACGCAGTCATCGCCATGGCTCTGCAACTAGAATCCAAGGTCGGTGGATTTACAGAAGATCTGGAGTGGTTAAAAACGAACAAAACTATGAATGAAGATATAACCAGACAAGTGTACTGTATCACATGCGAAAATTCAGGGCATACTAGTGCCAATTGTGCGCTAAATCAAACGTTCTGCGCTATCTGCAACACTGCCGGACACACCACCGGAAATTGTGTTTACAATGCCAGAATACAGGGAACAGCAACAGTCAATGCTGTTATTCAAGAGCATGGACAGGCAGCGAATCACTATGTACCTCCGCAACTGAGAAACAATCAACCGCAAGGATATCGAAACTACCGAGGACAGAGAAACAATAACTATAATGCAAACCGCTGGCAGAACGAACCACCACTGGAAAATCCCAATTTACCACCGCCACGCTGTCATTTTTGTGGTGAATACGGACACATCAGAAGATTTTGCAAAGATGCAGCTGAGTACGATCAAAGGAAGAAGGAGCGGCAAAACCCAATGGCCAACATGGTACAAATTACACCAGTAGAAACACAAGTTGCTACAGTATAGACCAGATCAGGTAAACAGCTGCAGACAGCAGCAGAAGTATTCGAACCAGGGATACGAGAACAACATAGGATGTATAACAAGGCTAGTCACTGGACCGCAACAGAACCACCAGTGTTCCCAGAACCTATTCCGGTGACTCAGGCTTCGTCCAAGGAAGGAACACAACAAAAGGAAACAACAACAGAACCATCATCAGCAGTAGGCATAACGGCAGAAACTTCTACACCAGCGGAAACCCCAAGTCCAAAGGAGCAGGACAACCAACCTCAACAAGCCTGGGAAATTTTATCCAAGGCATCTATCACTTTGCCTCTCGGCCAACTTCTGGCATTAGTACCTGGGATTCGACAACAGTTCCAGCAACAGTTCAGTCCGGTACCTTCTTGTATTCCGGCAACAGCAGCAGTTCAACCGGAACCTGATTCTACCGTTGATCATTCGGTTCCCTTGATTACAGTATGGTACAAGAATCATAAAATTACGCAGGTATTGATTGATGGAGGATCTGGTGTGAACATTGCAACAGCATCTTTATGCAAAAGGTTAGGATGGACCGAAATTGAACCAGTGCAATTTTTTGTCAGAATGGCAGATCAATCTAGAGTCCACCCTGTAGGACTTGTGCGAAATGTACCCATCACTTTACAAGGTACGACCTTTACAATGACCTTTGTTATACTAGATCTGCCAGAATCAACCTTGGATTACAACCTTCTTTTCGGCCGACCTTGGCTGAAGCATGCGAAGGTAATACAGGACTGGTCCGCACAAGAGCTTACGTTCAAAGATTCCAACCGTAGATATGTGGTAAAATTAGATGCTATACAACCGTACGAGCTTCACGCTAGACCATATTTTGCTGAGCCAGTCAACAAGTTAGATGGACTATCAGATGATGAGGAAGAGGAATTTCTGAAGAGTAATGCTGATTTAATGTCTGTAGGGACTGTTGATCTACAGTCTGTGATAGATAATTGGAACACCTCGGTATGTACAATCACACCTATCACTAATACAGTTAAGCATGAAGGTAGTGTCCCCACACACGATGATGAATTACAATCGCTGTTCAAGTCAACAGACGATGCAGGGAAACCGCAACAATTTTATGTCCCAGAAGACCAGTTGACCAGTACGATCTAGGAGATGAAGATCATCCACGACCTGTAAAGATAAGGCAAAACTTACCGGAATCATTTAAAGCTGACTTGATTCGACTACTTCGCGAATTCTCAGACGTCTTTGCATGGGATTACAAAGATATGAAGGGATTAGATCCGCGCTGAAGCCTGAAGCTAAACCAAATAAGCCGAACTTGATAGATTATTAAAAGTTGGATTCATCGTACCAGTAGAACATGCTGAATGGATTTCACCAATTGTGATCGTACCAAAGAAAAATAAGCAACTACGAATCTGTGTAGACTACCGGAAATTAAACGCCGCAACAGTCCCGGATCCTTTCCCGATCCCCTTTTTGGATACAATGCTTGATAGGGTAGCAGGTCATGAAATGTATTCCTTCTTAGACGGATACAGCGGTTACAATCAGGTTAGAATGGCCGAAGCAGATATACCAAAAACCGCATTCATTACCAATTGGGGTGTCTTTGCTTGTACGGTGAGGTGGTTTTGAATTGAGAAACGCACCAAGTACATTTCAAAGATGCATGCAAGAGATTTTTTCTCCTTATCTTACTTCGTTTATGCAAGTATACCTCGATGATTTTTCAATTTTCGGTAAAATGATAGCACATCTATTTCATTTATGGTGCTGCTTTCAGAAATGCAGAGAATATAGACTCTGTTTGAATCCAAACAAATCAGTGTTTGCGGTCTCATGTGGCAAGTTACTTGGCCACATTGTATCTGCACAAGGTATCCAAGTCGATCCAGATAAGATTTCGGTAGTATTAGAAGCTCCGGTGCCAGTTTCTCCAAAAGAAGTTATGCGCTTTATGGGCCAAGTACGGTGGCATGGAAGACACTTACGGTGGCTTGCTCATTTGGCAATACCACTAAACAAGCTAATCAGTAAAACACCTCGACAATTTGAATGGACCCAGGAATGCCAGATAGCCTTTGATAGTTTAAAGTATTTATTAACACAAGTTCCTATTTTACAACCACCGGACTGGGATCACCCATTTCACATCTTTGTTGATGCTTCAGATATAGCAATAGGAAGTGTATTGATGCAACAAATTGACAAATGGTTCAGACCAGTGTATTATGCAAGTCGAAGGTTAGCCCTTGCTGAGAAAAACTACTCTGTAACAGAAAGGGAATGTCTAGGACTAGTATACTCGGTCAAAAAATTTAGACATTACTTGCTAGGCCGAAAATTCACATTTCATGTAGACCACGCTGCACTTGTCTATCTAGTTCGGCAACAGCATCTAGGAGGCCGATTAGCACGATGGGTCTTACTATTGCAAGAATTTGATTACGAAGTCATTCACCGACCAGGCAGTTCACACGCCTTGGCAGACTTTTTATCCTGTTTAGATTCCGGCGAATCTCCGGTGGGTATAGATGACACGACACCCGCAATTTATGTATCAGAACCAATTACCGAAGAATCTGCAGACCCGCCTATTCCATTTTCATATTATGATCAGATCTTGACCTTTCTCACTGATGGTTGCCTTCCATCTCAAGTTTCAAGACCAGTACGCAGAAAAATTGCAGTCTTTAGCCGCCGATTCCGGTTAGTTGCAGGAGAACTATATTATGTAGATCACACCGGAATTTTACTTCGCTGTGTTCCTCCGCATGAAATTAACTCAGTTATCACACTGGCTCACTCGACACCTACTGGTGGTCACTTTGCCACAGATTTGACTCACCGGAAAATTCTGCAGAGTGGTCTCTGGTGGCCCACTATGTACAGAGACGTGGCCCAATTTGTCAAACACTGCGACAACTGTCAAAGGTCTAGACAACCGCTACAACGACACTTCTTTCCCTTACAGCCAGTCATGCCATTAGAACCATTTCAGAAATGGGAATTAGATTTTATAGGTCCAATTACACCTCCAGCAGTCTTCAGTAACAACAGATATATACTCACCTGTACAGACTACGCAACAAGATGGGTAGAAGCATGGGCTTTACGGTCGGCCACAGCGGTCGCAGTAGCAAAATGTCTGTTGAATGATGTCTTTCCACGTTTCGGCTTACCACTGGAAATTGTCTCAGATCAAGGTACTCACTTTGTAAATCAATTAATGAAGGTACTCACCCAATCCTTCCAGGTGACACACAAACTCAGCTCGCCGTACTACCCTCGTGCCAATGGTTTGGCCGAAAGTACAAACAAATCACTACTGAATATCCTCCGAAAACTAATCATGGAAGCACCGGAAAGATGGGATCAATTACTACCTGCAGTCTTATGGGCATACCGAACTACATATAAGGTAACAACAGGCTTGACACCTTTCAAACTAGCTTATGGCTTAGAAGCAATAGCACCCATGGAAGTAGTCATTCCAAGCCTGCGTGTAGCGATCACTCAGAAGATGCTACCGGAAAATTCACTGATAGCACGAATGGACGCACTCAGAGAACTTGATGAGCACCGATGGCTCAACTTTTTAACCATGCGCGAAGTACAACTCAGACAAGCCAAGACACACGATCGATATTTGAAAACTCCAATCTTTTCGGTAGGATAGCTCGTACTCTTCTACAACGCAAAGTCGGATAGAGTTGCCGGAAAATTTAAACTTCGATGGTTCGGCCCTTTCAAAATCTCAGAACAAGTCGGTCCCGCAACTTTTCGGTTGACTACGTTGACCGGAAATCCCCTCCCGAAAGTAATCAATGGGTCGAAGCTGCGGCCATATCATCACGCCCCTAGCCCGCATTAAATTTTTCGGCGGTGAACCGAGTTTTGTTTAATCTTTCCCCTTTTTTCTTTTTTCCTTTTATAATTAGCCGTATTTTAGAAAATCTTTTCGTATCCGCCGCCCCCTTACCAGTCACTCAAATACGCACGCCTGCATGAAAACAAATATCATTCCCACACTGCACAATGATACCCAACCCCCTTTCCCACCCCACCGTATTGTTCCTATTTAACCCCTTCGACAATGTCAAAAATCGCTACTGTAGTAATCTGTGCGACCTTGTGTTCTGTAGTCCTGTTCCTAGTCTTTCTTAGCAATCGCCATGGAAGCACTCGCAAACTACACTGCTTTCCACGATGGTATCCCTACCGAGGTAGGAGACTACCTGCGTTGCCGAGGGTTGGCAAACTTCGCTGAGTTGCCCTGGCACTCAGTAGAAGCCCATCCCTTCTTCGCCCAAATAATCTCTGCCATCGCCCAATCCCCTGCCACCGAACGCCAGTGGGTTTTCCCTTCGCTACCCTCCAGAACCGTCATCACCTTCCCCGCCTTCTCTGAAGCTTTCCGCCTCACCCCGCAAGGCCGAGAAAATGACCCCAGTCTCCCCTTCGCCCGCATGACAGAGTTATTCCCTCGCTCTTCCTCAAATGAGTTCGCGATCCTCTGCCGTCCCGAACCCGAACGCTCCGCCCTACAATTTCTAGTCGCCATCCTTAACTTACAGAAGCGCACTTACGGCATCTCTCGCCCTTTCTACTCCGCCGTAGATTTAGCAGCCCGCGAACCAGTCAATTTCGCCTCATACTTTTTCCAGAGAATCCATAAGGAATGTGTAGCCATAGTAAAGCAGGTAAACAAAGGAACCACCCCGCGCTCTCGCCTTCCCCATATCCTCTCTTTCCTCTTCCCAACCATCCTCGCCGCACAACCACCACCCCGAGGACCCATCCTCAGGCATGAAGATTCAGTACAACCCCTCGATGACGATGCAGAAGAAGAGGAAGAAATCAACCAACTCTTCCGCAGGAAGCGCATCCGCATCAGCTCTTCGGAAAGTGAAGCACAGAAATCTGCCGACAAGAATCAGGACAACCGCAACGACGACCAAGACGAAACCTTCCACGACACCGCCACTTCCATCCACAATGAATCCTCGACCAATCACAACCACGACTGCCAAAATCGCACCGAAACTGAAATAGTCTCCACCGAAGCAACTTCTGAGCCTCAACGAGACGAGCAGCACCCCGGTAGGGATGCGCTTAACACACTATTGAAGGCCGTTGAATCCGCACTCGACCACACTACCGAGAAACAACAAACCAGCAATCAGGTAACAAACCCCGATTCTGCCCCTCCCAGACCCCCCCCAGTCAACCCTATTCCCACACCGGAACCAGAATCCTCGTCCTCCCTCAACTATTCGCCCCCAACATCCCCCCAACTTCAAACCCACACCTCTGCACAACCGCAACACCCATTGCTCCTCCCCCCTATTCCGGTATTCTCTGAATTAGCCACAATGGGCCATATGCTCATTTCCTTGTCCCAGCAACTTCCCGCACAGCTGAACGATGTTGCCCATACCATCAGACAGGACCTCCAGCACAAGGTAGACCTCTTGGAAGCAGATATCATCCCCCTCCAAGAAGAAGCCAACGCAGTCAAAGCCGAAAACCATCACTTACACACCCAATTAGCCGCTCTCCAAGACCAAATTACGGCACAACAAGCAGTACTACAACAACGGGACGACGCCTTGGCGCAACTGGCTGCCAAAGATCAATTGCTCAACGAAGCCAATGAAGAAATTCGGGAGTTGAAGCTCGCGCTCCAAGAAAAAGACGATATTAGCTCCTCCCTTGAAGACATGGTCGCAGAAACAAAGGCTCAACTGCAGGAAAGTATTCAGAAACATCACGATCAACAGAGAGAGACCGACCAAATCAAAGATGAGTTACGACGAGCCCAGAAGTGCTTGGATGAAGTCAACCGCATGCTCCGGCGTCAATTAACCCGGGAAGCTAAGAACCAGAAGGATCTCGCCAATGCTCGAAGAGAACGCGACGCTTATTACAAAACGATTGAATTTCAGAACCAGCAGATCGAGCGGCTCGAAAACCAAGTCCAAAATCAGAAGGATAGGGTCGTGGATATGCAGCAGAAGGTCGCCGAAATGAAGACATCCCGCGACGCTGCATTATCTAACGACTTCTACTTACAGGAGGCCTTCCTACAAAACCAGGCCGAAATTTTGTTAAACCAAGCCATCGCCCTGAGCTCCGTTAGAACGGACACTATGTATATAGAAGGTCTTGTAGCCGAAACATAGGAACCTGCGGGTTCGAGTCCACCGGGCGTGCCAGTGTTAGACGGCCGCCGAATAAGGACAGTTGTACTAGGACAGGCACCTTAAATAGAAAGAACCTTTCGAGAAACGCGCAGGTAACAAAAGATTCGCGCACCACTGTAAAAAATCTTCTATATAAAGAAATGACAAAAGAATGGCGGAGAACACACCCATTTCGGGACTTGCAGTGTCGTGTTTAAGTTTGTCTTCTTAGTCGATTCTGTTCTGTTAAGCGCATTTCCGATTCTGTCTGTGAGAACGCCCATTCGGGATTTGTAGAGTCTTGTTTAAGTTATCTTTCTATTCGGGTCTGTCGGTTAAGTGTATCTTCTATTCTATTGTAAGCACCCAGTTTGAGAAGTGCAGAGTATTATTGAGTACCTATTTATGATCTGTATGTTTCTGTCCTGTTCTGCTGCGTCTGCTTAGTAGTTGTTCGCATCCTAATAGGTAGTTACGAACAAGTGGCAGTGTGTTACGAAGCTGTTCGGTAATGGTTAAGTGTGTTGTTGAGCATTGTTAAGTGTGGTTATCATATGTCGGCGAAGTAGAGAGTATGGAGTAATCTCACTGTTGGTCTGTTAAGGTTCTGTGGAGTAACTGAAGTTGATACAATAGTCTGCGTTCTCTGGGGATCCCGTTCCCAGGAAGGACTTGTATCTGTAAGAGCCTGTGTGTCTTGGAACTAGTGACAAGATTGTTACGGTTCGGTTGTTGTTTACATACCGTAAGTTGTATACTTTTGAGTATAATTGTTCGATGTGCCTCCGAGTCAAGAATAGGTGCATTCTGTGTAAAATCCGGTGAATGAAGTAAAATAGCCAAGTAGTTTAAGTCAGATCGGGCGACTGCTTTTTCACTATAGCAGACCCAGTCCGGAATGTCTAACGTCCAGTAGGCCGGGTAGTTAACAGTGTTCAGTACTGAGCTAAGACGTGACAGAGTATTTAATGCTTGTATGAGAGTTTGGGAAAATAGTACAGGGCCTCTGTCCAACAGACCCCTACCACTCCCAAGGACCCACGTGGTTACAGAGGACATTTACTGTTAAGAAGGTTCAGAATCGGCTGAACTTGAAATACGTTGAACCCGAAGTAGAAGTGACGATTAAACGTTAACATTTCGATATAAAGTTTAACAGAGCTCTCAAGAGTATCAAAGATAGAGGTATGGTTGAGAGTTTACCGTCATTCAATCTATGAGATGATTGAGATATATGTGAAGGTTGTCTTGAAGGTAAGATGCATAAACTAGCTTTCAAGAAACATGGTCATATTATAGCTACCAAGAAATTGTAGATTATTCATTTAGATGTGAATGGACCTATGAGAGTAGACTCTACTCAAGGCTTTAGGTATTTTGTTCTATTTGTTGATGATTGTATGAGATATTCATGGATCTATGGTCTTAGGTTGAAGTCATAAGTATTTCCTATGTTCAAGAAGTTTGTAGCTATGGCTGAAAATGAAAGTCAGGAAGTGATAGAGGTGATAGAGATTCTCAGAAGTGATAAAGGTGGAGAATACTTGTCAAACGAGTTCCATACATTTCTTGATGAGAAAAGTATTACTCAACACCTTAGTATTGCTTATACTCCTCAGCAGAATGGTGTTGCAGAAAGAAAGAATCGATTACTTGTTGAGATGATGCGGAGCATGATGGCATCCAAGAGGCTTTCACTATAATTCTGGTTTGATGCAGTACATACATCTAATCATATTTTAAACAGGTCATCTACAAAAGCTTTAGAGGTAGTCACACCTTTGAAGCTTATTATGGTAGAAAACCTAATGTGATTTACTTCAGAGTGTTTGGATCACGTTCTTATGTACATGTTGAGAAAAAGGAACGAGGCAAACTAGATATAAAAGCGAGAAAAGTTGTTTTCATTGGATATCCTGTTGAGAATAAAGGGTATACGTTTTATGTTCCAGAGACAGGTGAAGTTACTCTTTTACATAATGTTTATATTGCTGAAAATAAAGTTTATGATGAAGAAGCAGAAGTTCCATAGTTCATTAGTGAAATATTACTATGGATTTTTTAGAAAGATTCTGGATATACATGTTCAGCCATATTAGGAGGGAGTTGAAATTCCTAGTATTCAAGAAAGAGTTGAAGAAAGAGGAATTTCACAACCTACAGAGTCAGTTCCACAAGAGACTTTGGTTCCAAAAATCGAAGAAGTTAAAGTTTCGGAAAGTCCTAGTACCTTGGTAGGACAAGTTCCAAAATCTGTGGAAGCTAAAGGGTCAGAAAGAGTTTCACCACTATTTAAGGATACACCTACTTGGTTATATCAGACTTGGAAAGATAGTGGTATAAAGAATTTTACTGGAAGAACAAGGAGTCATACTAGACAACAACAACAAGATCATATAAGAACAAGAAGTCAGACTAGACAGCAACAACAAAAAGATCATGTAAGTTTTGCTGAAGACTTTGAGATTTATGATATTTTGGCTTTTACGAAAGTTGAAGATGAACCTGCATGTGTTAAAGATGCACTTAACATTTCTATTTGGAGAAAAACTATGCAAAAAGAGATTGATTCTATTCATAAGAATCAAACTTCATAGCTATGTGAGTTACCAGAGGGAAAGAAGGCTATAGGTGTAAAATGGATCTTCAAAATCAAAAGTAAAGCAGATGGTACTATTGATAGATACAAGGCCAGGTTAGTTGTCAAAGGATATGCACAACAAAAAGAGCAGCTAGAATGTTTTGAAGAGAGAGGTAAAGAACACTTAGTGTGTAAGCTTATAAAAGCTTTGTATGGTTTAAAATAGGCACCTAGAGCATGGTATGAAAAGATACATACATATCTTTTGTCCATTGATTTCCATAACTCAGATGCAGCTTCAACTCTTTATGTCAAAACTGAACCATGTATGATGATTATAGCAATCATTTATGCGGATGATATTATAGTCATAGGTCCCAAAGATGAAGATTTGCAAATGTTCAAAGAACAGTTGAAGCAAACATTTGATGTGAATGATTTAGGAATTTTGCATTATTATCTTGGGATTCAGTTTCTGTTTCGAGATGAGTGTATCTATATGACATAGTAGAAGTACATTGAGAAACTTTTGAAGAGGTTTCAGATGAGTGATTCTAAACCTATGCAAACACCTATGAATTAGAACATGTCTTTACAAATGGTAGCAGATGCAAAGCCATTTGATGCTACTCTATATAGTCAAGCAATTGGTTGCTTGATATATCTGTGTAATACATGTCCTGATATATAGTTTGCAGTTTCTCAAGTATCAAGGTTCATGCAGAATCCAACAGTGTTACATTGGAAAGCAGTAAAGTGGATCTTTCTATATTTGAAGGGAGCTTCAAATTTTTCTATGGTATTTTCGAAATCTACACATTTGTTACTAAAATGATTTTCAGATTTTGATTAGGCAGGTGATAGAGACACAAGAAGAAGTACTAGTGGATTTTGTTTTTATCTTGGAGATTGTCTTATCTCATGGCTTTCAAAGAGACAACCCACTATTGCCACTTCATCGTGTGAAGCTGAATATTGTGCATCATTTACAGCTACTCTAGAGTGAGTATGGTTATAGAAGATTTTCAGTTATCTTGATGTAAGAGTACATGAACCCATTCAGATATTTTCGGATAGCCAGAGTGCTATAGCCATAGTAAAGAATCCAGTGCATCATGCAAGGACAAAGCATATAGAGTTACACTACGACTATATTTGAGAGCAGATAGCTAAGAAGCACATTGATCTAGTTTATGTTCCTTCTAGTGAGAATGTTGCAGATATATTTACCAAAGCATTGACTAGAGATAGTCATGAGAAGATTCACAAGTTACTGAAGCTTGTACAATATGACATTGAAGGAGGTATTGTTGGAGATAATGTCAAATTGCCAAACAACTCCAATATATATTTATACTTCTTCTAGAAGAAGAAGAAGTGCAAGGTGGCATCGCTACAACAAGATCTTCATATAATATTATGCCGCGAGAAAACCTTATAACCAAATCAGCATGGCACCTTGGTTTTCCACAAAACATCTATCATACACTCAGTCAACCCGGGTTCAAAACCTATCGGGCGCAACAACTAGAAGTATATTAGTTTTGAAAAGCAAAATATAGCACCGATCGCTTTTTTACGATAGATTTATTTGTGATCGTCTTTTGATCAGAGTTATCATCAGCAGTGATGATTTGGTTTTTCTTCGTAGTGCTTTTACGAAGGTGTGCTTTTGGAGCTTCAATCAAAGCTATATAAACAAGTCCTTGGCTCATTATGTGTATACCACTCAAGGATCACTCAAATATCACAAGCCAGCTCTTGGTGTTCTGAAGCTTTGGAGGTGAAGATTTGGTGAAGGAGAGGCTACTCTCTTGGAGCAAGAAGTCTTCTACAAGGTGGTGGTAACTATCTTTTGTGAGTTAACCTTATATTTTGTTTTTAGGGTTTTTCTACCCTAATCTCAAAATTAGGGTTGGTTGATTTACAAATTTTGTTACACTATTTTGTGAGAATAAGGTTAGCTTTATTGCTCATTCACTTTACACACATAGATTATTTCAACATATTCTAAAGTTTGTATCATCATCTTCTTGGGTATTCTTCCATTAGTGAGTGCACCACTTTATATGGTTGAGTAGTACTCCCATGTTGTAATTTGGACATCTATTTTTTAGTGAGAAAGCATCCAGCTTACGTTCCCTATTCCTGTCTCAAGATCTCTTTCTTTCTATCTCTCACTTATCATCTTAATTATTTAAGTGTGTATGCTCAAAAGGTTTTAGTTTGGAACGATGTTGGGGCCCCAAATTCCAACACAAACTTCTCTTTTTTTCTTCACTTCAGTCTTTGCGGCAAGAACTTTGATTCACTTTGAGTCTTTGCGGCAAGAACTTCTCTTCCTTCGGTTCTCAAACTCCTCTTTACTTCATATAATATCTGGAGAGAAAATCCATGGGGGGGGGGGGGGGGGGGAAATCATCATTAGCACATTATAAAGTTCATAAAAAATATCTCATAGTTTAATCTATTTCTTTGATTTGATTTTAGTTTTTATTTTTGCTTAAACCATTTCCTTTCTCATTTGACAAGAACAACAATAGAAAAATAACTTTTTATGAACATGTCAATATGATAGATCTTCTAAACACGGTTGACCATGGTTCGAGGACCTCAATCTTCTGCATCTACCAACTCTCTTCCAAAATATAAACGAGTAAGGAATAGGAGGCTATCACCCATTTATGCACGAAACATCCTTAAATTGCAAAATTCATCCCATATGTCAATCTCTCATCTTATTTTAATGAGAAATGGGATCCCATTCTCTGCATAAGCATACACATCTTCTACAAAATTCAGGTTCATCTCTTTATCTTAGGAGGTAATGTTATATAGACACTGAATGTGCCTTAGGTTGATTAAAATGGGCTTTCGTTTTCAGATCCGTGTATTTGGTATCCCTTGGAACATTAACAAAGCCAAGATTCCTTTTTTGTCCCTTCTTCTTCAATACCCAAGCATGCCCTTTAACCTTCTTCCCTGCCTTTATGCTTCTTTGATGGTCTTTGTAACCGTATGTTCATCGTTATCACTATTTACTTCACTTCCTTCACTTCACTTTCCATTCCCAGTTTTGCTCTTGGGAGAGCTGGAGGGGATAAATAACAACCAACTTACGAGAAAATTCACATCTCGTAGCAATAGTATTAATCATTTCTAGTTGTGTCGCATTCAGAGGATAGATCTCGAGTGCAGCTCGTGCTCCTCTTGAGAGGGATCGAAATAGAGAATTGAAAAATGTTTTAAGCCTTTGTCTAGGATCATTGCGGCTTTTATCGACATTGCTTGTCCACTATAATGCTTATATAACCTTGGCAATCCATCATCCCGTATTGCCAATAATTCCAATTCCATTTCCATTGGCTTTGCCTATTTGTAGTATCTCTCTCTCTCTCTCTCTCTCTCTCTCTCTCTCTCTCTCTCTCTAATATCTCTGCACCGTCTTTTTGTGTGATCACGATGTGTCGACCTCTGCGTCTCTCTCTCTCTCTCATACCTCTACACCGTCTTTTTGTGTGATCACAATCTGTCGACCTCTGCGTCTCTCTCTCTCTCTCTCTCTAAAATATCTCTACACCGTCTTTTTGTGTGATCTCTCTCTCCCTCTCTCTCTCTCTCTCTCTCTAATATCTTTACACCATCATTCTGTGTGATCACGATCTGCCGACCTCTGCGTCTCTTTCTCTCTTCTATTTCCAGTGTCATCACCAAACCTCTACATTTCTTTCTTTCTTTGTTTCATTCTTTCTCTCTCTCTCCCCTCTCTATCTCTCTCTATGTGAAGCTTGTCATTGTGCCGACTCCGACTCTCTCTCTCTCTCTCTCTCTCTCTTCTGTAGCCATCACTACAACCTTCTCGCTGAAGCCCATCACCACATCCGTTTGGCTCTACTGTCCTCAACTCTGCCGTGCGACCTCTACTCCTTTCTCCCTCTCACTCTCTCCGTCTCTCTCTCGGTGCTCTGCACGTTTTGTCTACCACATGTGACCACCTCTCTCTCTCTCTCTCTCTCTCTCTCTCTCTCTCCAGGTTTCCAATGCTCTGCCCTTAATTTTGCTACATCCCTGGCCATGGAGACAATGTTTTATTCCATTGCATTTATTCGTTCGAGCAACTCTATATTGGCCTTGATCTCATACTCAAAGGGAGTCCTGATGTGTTGAATCTCTTTGCGAGCACTTTCTACTTCTGCCTTCAATGAACGCATTTGTTGTGCATCTGTCTTGCTATGATGTAGCTCCTGAGTGAGCTATTGGACATGTCCACTCAGTTCCTACCTGCTTACAAAGAGTTTCTGTGCATCAGCTTGAGCTTTCTATAATTCCATCTTCATAGGTTCAAGTGACCGCAATTCTACTTCCATTCTAGCATATTGTTTTGCAATCCCTCTATATTGTTGCTCTCTTTAAGTTTGAACCCCAACTACAACTTCTTGCACGCGTTCAACCTCCTGCTGGGCAGCTGCAAGCTCCTACCTCAAGGTAACATGAGTGGCAGCCAACCTTTGATCTTTTTTAATAAGTCTCTGGATTTCTGCATGCTGTATTGTAAGTTTTTCCTGTATTGCAGCAGCTGTGGGGAGGAAGAAAATCGAATCCAGGTCGTATTCCTAGTCTGAAATTTCCAACCCCAAGTCGAGGACCACCAGCGACTCCAACTGGCCCACTAGTAGGAGACATGGGCGGAACGAGCTTGCCCCTTCCCGCCATATGCTCACATACAGATAAACATTTAAGAGCTCGTGCTACTAGAAATTGAGCTCCAATGGGATGCCCTATATATCCCAGGGGTTCTCGTTGTCTTTGTAGAGAAATCGATCACAAGCCCCAAACGCAAAACATGGAACTGTGCAATATGAAATCGTGCTTCAATCACAGAGAAACTTCCAAGTTCATTCATGCCAGCGAGTCTGTCTTCCAAGCTCCTTTGTGCAAAATGCTTAAAGGATTGAAGCGCATGCCTCTCTCTCTCTCTCTCTCTCTCTCTCTCTCTCTCTCTCTCTCTCTCTCTCTCTCTCTCTCTCTCTCTCTCTCTCTCTCTCTCCTAAGCTATAGCGTGCATTCCCCCTCCATCTGGAATTCAAAAGATCTCTCTCTCTCTCTCTCTCTCTCTCTCTCTCTCTCTCTCTCTCTCAAATCCTTCTATGCATAGTAATCTCCATGATCTCTCTCTCTCTCTCTCTCTCTCTCTCTCTCTCTCTCTCTCTCTCTCTCTCTCATTTCTACCTCTTTCTTTCAATCTACGCATTGATCCCGATTCCCTATGATTCCTTACCTGTGTTACCCCTTCTCTTTCTCTCTCTCTCTCTCTCTCTCTCTCTCTCTCTCTCTCTCTCTCTCTCTGCATGCTCAATTGTATGAATCAGGCACACAACAGTATGAATATGCTCCCTACTCTCCACGAATCAATTATTTTGACTCTCCACTGGAGCTAGCGACTTCATTCCAACCTTCCATAGCCGACTCCATTATAAACCGGTTGCTAACGACCTGGGAGGTGGACCAATAAGGAGAGTATAGATGGGGATAGGGAGATAGTACACAAAGACTTAAAGAGGAAAACGAGGAAGCTTTCAAGAATTTAGAATCTTGCTATATGAATATCTGTGAAGAGGAAGGATGAAAGCTTTTAGGCTATGGTAGAAAACGAGAACCTCTTCATTTCATTTCTCTCTTTCTATCTCTAAGACCATTTTCATCTAAAATTTTCTTTCTCTACCAATACTCTTGTGCAACGTCAGTCTTCAACACCTCTTTCATTCACTCTCTCTCTCTCTCTCTGTGTTTAAGCATAGTAGCTAAAGATGGAGAGCTTGAGAGTAATGGTCATGGAGAGAGAATCAATATTATAATCATAAAGCATAAATAAGAAAGCATAAACAAGAAAATGAATGAACAAGAAAAGGCAAGGAAAAGTACGTGGAGAGAATCCACGGGGAAAACCAAATGAGCATAGGGGCATCTATTTATAGCTTTCTCCTAGGTCCTCTCTCTAGAGCTCTAGAATCTTCTAGCCTTCTTGTTGGGGGATTCTTGGACAATAAGGGATTTGAGTGTTTGTAGGAGAAAAGGGAAAGAAGAGAAGAAAGATACACACTGGATACCTCTGTCGATTGATTATAATAAGACAAATACAATGTGAAGCACAATGCAATCCAATGCTTCTGTGCAAAATCCCACAAAGTGCTCAATTACAAAATACCAAACACCCAAGAGAATTGTTGCTGTCGGCCTCCTCTGCACCCAACCTCCACCTTCTCCAAGCCTGCACTTGTGCACACCTTGCACCAAGCTTCCACTAAGGGGGAGGGATGGATACCTTCTGTCGGCACGCGCACACTTCAATGAGACCTTGGGATCCTTGGGGGACTAGCTTAGCACTCCTCTGCACACTTCCTTGGTCACTCTTCATGCACACCTTGCACTTCACTTCTCTGCGTCGCACACTGTGTGTCTCTTGCACTTCTCTCTTGCTTCACTTGTTACACTTAGGATAGTCCAAGAATAGTCCTTGCCTTGATTTGAGTGTGTCGATTCACGTACGCTCCTAACTGCAAGAGTATCTTGGTGCTCACTTTGATGTCCTAAGATTGTCTTCACAAGTGGAAGCCAACGACTCTCTATTTTGTCCTGTAGTGACTTTAGATTAAAACCAAAAATTTTAATTGGGGGGCCATACTTTCACTTCTGCATACGTTGCCGCTTCACATATCTTCACATTTTCCTTTTAACTCTTCAAATGTGCACATAAGGGAGGGTTCACCTGAACCTTCCAAAACACTTTAAAAAACACTTTGAACCTTAGGGAAATTAGAGAAATACCTCTGCAACCTGCAACCCACTTTCTCCAATTTACCCTTTGTGGATAATTAATTGTGCACTACCTGTGCACTTTGACAATTGCACTTTAGCACTTTGACTTTGCACCTATTGACTTCGACCTTGACTTTGTTGACTTTGGCCAGTTTGACTTTGACCTTTTGACTTTGGTTGACTTTGACTATAGTTGACTTTGACCAATATGACCTTTATGGGCTCAGCACTTCTCCTTTCTATTTTTAGAGAATCTTCTTCCTTGTTCTTTTCCTTAAAAAAAAAATCAAATTTTTTGTTTCTATTTTGATTTTTCTCTTTTTATTTTTCTAATTTTTCTTTTTCTATCTTTATTTCTTTTTCTTTTTTCTTTTTATTTTTTACTAAGGTTTTTATTTAATTTCACACCTACGTACAAATTTAATTAAATTAAGGGTTTAGAATTAGATTAAATGGTGAACCTAATGTTCCAACCTAGGGTTTTTATTTGGGAAAAGTTAGGATTTGACTATGATTAAGGTGAGGCACATCAATTGACGAGTTTATTATACTTTGGCTTTAAATTCCAAGGGTTTTCTAGGGTTTGGATTAGGTTTCAATGGCTCAAAACTAGGGTTTCAAGGTTTTTCTAGGGTTAGAAGCTAGTTTTTCATGGGTCAGAGTTAGGCTTTTGGGGTTTCTAAGGGTTGGTGGTTAGTTTTAAGGGGTAAAGGTTAGTTTTTCGAGGGTTTGGAACATTTTTCTACGAGTTCAATGTACTTTAAACAAGTATATATACAATTCTAATGTACAAATGAAATGTTATCATCACTTAATAAATCCAATCAATCAAACATTTAAACAATTTATGAGCCTTTTTATCGTTCTACAGTCAAAATATCACATCATAGCCAGAAAAACAATGAAATAAATCTGAAAAAATTTCTTGATGCACACTTCCTGAGGGATTTCATCCCGACACCAGATTGGTTGACTACCGAACTATCATACCTCCGAAATTCCGGTGTGACTTAAGTATATGCCCTGGCTAGCTTCTTGACTAGACACACATATATCATCTAGAACTTTTTTTGGTCTCATGTAGACCTCATCAGAAATGTTTGGAATCTCATAAAGGCTTCTCCTCATAATGGGGGGCCGCACAACTTAGAGTACCATGGATCATTTGAGGTCACATGCAAGTGGAATATTGAGTATATCTAACACCTCCCTCAATGTCCACTGGCATGGAACTACCTTCTTGGTGCAATACCAAGCTTTGGAAGATGTCGATGTAGTTGCTCTCACCCCAGAGCCTTGGTGAAAATGTCTACTCCATTTTCATCTATTTGATTATAGCACACCTCCACAATTCTATCTTTGATCAACTCTCACACATATTGATACTGGATTTCTATGTGCTTAGTATGTGCATGATAAATAGGATTCTTGGTGAGGGCTATGCAACTCTAGTTGTCATATCTCAACCTAGTAGCCTTCTGTCCATGAATTGCTATATGCCATAGGACCCTTCTCAATCATACTGCTTCACATGCAACAAAACATGCTGCTTTGTACTTGGCTTCAGTAGAAGATAGTGCTACAGTCGGTTGCTTCTCATTGATTCAAGAAACAATCCTTGACCCTAAAGAGAAGCAATATCTGGAAACTAATTTTCTGCAATCAATATCTCCTACTTGATTTGAGTCACAATAACCACTCATGGATGATCCTTCATTGTAAAGAATGCCATACTCAATGGTTCCTTTGACATACTTGGGTATCTGCATGCATGCCTTCTAATGAGTTAGAATGGCTTATTAGAGAAACTGCTTACTATGCCAACAACATAGGAGATATCCCGTCTGATATTACACAACTAAGTGAGAGTTCCGACTAATCTCCTGTATCTTCCAATATCCTCTAGATGTGACATATCTTCAATATATATTTTTTTGTTGACTTCCATTGTTGTAGAGATTTCTTTGCAATCCTCCATGTCAAATGCCTTCAACACCTGCTTTGCATACTTTTGTTGCGAGATAAAGATCTTCTCTAGTTCTTGTTGGACTTCAAGACCTAAGCAATAATGCATTAGTCCCAAATCCTTGATCTCAAATGTTGAACTCAAGGCATCTTTTGTTTTTTTGAGACAGGCATCATCATTTTTGGTGATTACAAGGTTGTCTATATAGAGTACAACCACAATTGTCCTCCCCCCATCTTTAGAACATATAAATTAGCTTTAGAATTACATCTTTTGAATCCTATATCCAAAAGATACCTATCCATCCATTGGTACCAAGCTCTCCAAGCTTGTTTCAACCCATACAATGCCTTTTTTAGCTTATATACTTTGTTCTCTAAATGGGAAGCCTCAAACCTTGGTGGTTGAGACACATATATCTCCTCCTTCAGGTCTCCATTCAAGAATGATGATTAGACATCCATGTGATATACTTCCCATCATTTATATCTAGCTGCATCTAGTACTAGCTGAATAGTATTCATCCACCGAAACGAATGCCTTCGACTTGGGAATAGCCCTGTGCAATAATTCTAGCTTTGTACTTCTCCAAAGTACCATCAACCTTGTATTTTAGCTTCTAGATCCACTTGGTGTCGATGACCTTCCACTTTGGAGGTTGCTCCACTAGCTGTCAAGTTCCATTCTTCATGATAATGTTGTATTCTGTTTGCATAGCCATTCTTAATCCTCAATTTTGGAGTGCTTCTTCCACACTTGTTAGATCCTTTGCTTGTTTGTCGATAATCTCAGTCATCAATGTTGAGTTTACAATATGGGCCTTTGCCCATTTCTATTGCTCTATTCTCTATGACCACCTTGGACCATCCGCAATCTGTTCAATTGATTATGGGGTGGTATTTCGAGAATCATAGAGTTGCCTCACCCACCATGGGAATGGCTTTTCCACTTGAGTGACTACAGGTTCATGACTTACAGTCTCATCATCTAAGGATGATGCTTCCTTCTCTTTTGTAAAAGGGCTAGCTCTTGGATCAAGTTCATAGTGGATTACTTGTTCGTCCATTGATAGAGTGGAAGCTTTATTTTCTTCTTCCACCACATGTGGCTACTCATCCTTGAATGCCACATCAGGAATTGCTATGATCTTCTTTGTCTCCAAGTAAAAAAGCTTGTAAGCTTTCTTCTCTTCATAGTACCCTAAGAAGATACATTTGGTGCTTTTTGATTGAAGCTTGTTTCTCTCTTTGTCTAGAATGTGTACATAACACTCCCTTCCAAACACTTTGAAATGGGAAACAAAAGGCTTTCTACTAGTGTAGGATTCTTGCAAAGTCTTTCCATCAAGTGCCTTAGTGTAGCTATGATTCACGATGTAAACAACTGTGTTTACGACATCTACCCAAAAATGATTAGGCAAAACTTTGCCCTTCAACATGCACCTTGCCATCTCCATGATGGTTTGATTCGAGTGTTTAGCAACACCATTCTATTGAGGGTTGTGCATCATTGTGAGTTCAAGATTGATTCCTTTGCCCTTATAGAAACCATCAAATTTTGTTGACGTGAACTCATCACCACCGTACATCTTGAACTTCTTCATCTTTTTTTCAGTTTCAGTTTCAACAAGTTGAAGGAATTCTTTAAACTTAACAAAAGGTTGAGCCTTATCACAAAGAAAGTACACCCACATCTTCCTGCTATAGTCGTGGATGAGTAACATGAAGTAGGAAGATCCTCCCAAGGGTTGTGTAGGCATATTTCGGCACAAGTCAGCATGCAGAAACTCAAGAAGATCGCTTGCTCTATTCTTGTTTACTTGTGGAAATGCCTTCCTCTATTGCTTGCCCATCATGCAAGCTTCACATGGTTGTTTCATCTCTACAACCCCAGCATCCCAAATTGAGTTATTTGGGTATGCTTTGAGTTACTAACATAAATCTCATGATTTTCTAATACTCTAGAATAGAGAAGTTAGGAATTGCTCATCAGCTTGACAATTCCCAAGAACTTAAAGATCAAGACTTTGAGTAAAGTCCTCACTTGGATAATTTTCATTTTTGAATTTGACTTGGAAAATGGAAAACTTTCTCCTACAATCTACATAGGATTTTCAAGCCCATTAGGACAAATTACTCCTCTAGTCGGGTGAAAAAATCAAGTAATTGTTGGTTGGGAGTTAACCATTGTAGAAACATCTAAGTCAGATGTTTGGGTCAACCAAACTTCAAGTTTTCCAAATCAAATTCATATGAATCAAGATTTTTCAAAGTCTTGCAAAGGATAAGAATCCCAGCTTCGTTACTAAGTCCATGCACTAGTCATGCCCAAACATGGACTAGTAATTGAAATCCATCCACTTCATATGTTTGTGCCTAGAATGCACATCGAGAAACAATGAAGTGGCTAGGGATGTTTTAAGATCCACCCTTATTGTTCATACACTACTTTGTACTTTGACCAGTTTATCAAAGTGTAAAGCGAGACAGTGTTATGAATCATTTGGTCAGGGATGCCACCACAGAGATGAGACATGTTCTTCTAGTTCTAGAACATGACAATGCTCTTCCTGTTTTAGAACATGAGGCTCAGGGGTTGCCTATAGTAGATATGCAGCTCTATTTTTTAGGAAGAAAATATTTTTCCAAGGGGGGAACAATGTAATAAAGTACGTTTATGATCTAAGGATCCGGTCGGTTCAAACAGATCTGAAATCGGACACCATTTGGTCATCGTGTGTATGACCAAAGATCTTGAGTTTAGACTTACTAGAAGGTCATGTGCTCTTCTGAATAAGTGATCCACTTAGCCTGGTGGTTACGTCTCATGGGTGTGAAGGAGGAGGTCTTGGGCTCAATCCCCATGGGATGCATGGGGAGAGTATTTTACCCAAAGAGAACTAGAGCCTTCTAGAAGCATCCACTTGAGTTAACTTGAGTTAACTAGGACTTGGCGCACATGCAGTTACATGGCCGACACATGGATGCTTAGTATCCACCTGCCCAAGAAGGCAGTCCCGTAGGAGAGAGCTATACACAGAGGCATTTGGTTGGGAGGAGAGTCATCTCTCTAGCAGGTGGTGTTTGTAATCTTGCAGTATCATCCCATCTAATGATTTTTATGGGATTCTATTCATCAGATAGGTAGCTCTAGCTACAACCTCTGCCCATAGGTAATTGGGTAACTTTTTCTCATTTAGCATTGATCCTGTAGCCTCCACTATGGTTTTATTTCTTCTCTTTGTCACTCCATTTTTCTATGGTGTATATGTGGTTGTAATCTCTCTTTTGATTCCTCTCTCTTGGAAATAAGAATAAAAGTCATGGGAAAAATATTCTCCCCCTCCATCTGACCTTAGCCTCTTCAAATTCTTACCTATTTTATTTTCTACAAGAGCTAGATATTTCTTGAAACAAAAGAACAATTCATCTTTATGCTTCATAAAATATAGTATTGTCCATTTGCTACAATCATCAATGAATGACACACAACAAGTGGATCCATACATTGAAGGCTCCTTGCTTGCCCCCCATACATTTGTATGGGCTAGCTCCAATGGGTCGTCATGATTGTATCCTTTCTTTGTGAATGGTTGCCTATATGAATTGCCAAATTGACAAGCACTGCATTTGTATATCATGTGTTGTTTGGAAATATTTGGTAGACCAAGTACAGTTTGATCCCTAATAATTTTCTTTAGAGCCCTTTCACCTAAATGAGTTATCCTGTTGTGCCAGATTTCCAATTCTGATAAGGTTTGACTACCATAACTGAACAATGCAATGTTCCTAGTATCTTGGAACAATCCAATGTTCCTAGTAAATATTCTACCTGACTTTTTGCCTCTTCCTATCCTCTTGAATCCTTGATGTCGATCCTCAACAAATGCTCCATTCTTTGTGAATCTAACCTACAATCATTTTTCAACAATTTGACCTACACTTATGAGGTTTTTGATGATGGTCGGCACAGACAATACCTTTCTCAATAGGTTCATATTGCCATCTAAAGTCTTCACATTTCCTATCTTCTCCATTGGATGCCTTCAATAATCTCCTGTTTGGACTTCATGTGTATTCCTTGGGTCCTCCAAGTTTGAGAGTACAGCTACATTCCCTGCTACATGATTTGAACAACTTGAGTCTATATAGAATACATGTTCATCTGCTTTACCTTGATTCATAGTCATATTCATCAGAAGTAATGAATCCTCTTGAGTTAGATCATCTGCATAATTGTTATATTCTCTCTTTCCTCTGTATCCTCCTTGATAGTTATTATTATTGTATGCATTATTGTTGTTGAATCAAACTCTTGAGCTTCCATAGCCTCCTCTATTGTAACCTTTTCCTCTTTAATTTCTAGAATTCCTGAAACAATTCTCAGTAATGTGATTACTTAAGCCATATATGACACATGGAGAGGAGCTTTGAGATCTCACTGTGTCTCCTCTACCTCTTCCTCTTGAGCCTCTACCTCTACCTACAAAGTTTGCTTGAGAGGTGCTGCCCTCATCATCATACTTTTTACCTTTGCCCTTTCTATCTTTACTTTTGTTCCTATATGTATATAGGGCAACGGATCGTTTACCTTTTGAATTTTCTCCATTATTCATACGTTTTGCCTCATGTGTGAACAATTTTCCCATGAGGGTGTTGAAATCAAGAACTTGCATGTCCATGTAGAGGTCCATGGTTGTGGTGAAAGCTTCCCATTTGTCATGTGCCTTTATTCCATTGATCACTTGCCTTACTATCTACTCTTCATCAATGACTTCTCCAATGCTTCCAAGTTGATATGCTAGGTCCTTCATCTTGGTAGCAAAATTAGTCACACTTTGCTTGGGCATCTTCTCGAGTGTGGTGAACTCCATCCATAGTTGATTCTTTCTTGCCTCCATACTTGGTGAAAAGAATGCTTCAAGAGCATTCCAGGTTTCTTGTGAGTTCTTGAAACTCTTGATGTGTGGAAGTAAAAAAGTAGAGATTGAGTTAAGAATATATGAGCTCGTTAGAGCATCCTTTCAGCACCATGTGGTAAATCTCTCTTGTTCTTCTTGATTTGGTTGTCCTTTGCTTCTGAGGATCGGCATCATCTCATCTCTAGATATGTAACCATAGAGGTTTCTCCCTTAAAGATAAGCTTCCATTCTAAGTGAACAAACTGATTAGTTACCTTGATCCAATTTGTCTATGGATGAAGGAACTCCACCTTCCATGTTGATTTGTTGTTGCTCTGATACCACTGTGAGGAGATGGATGAGTATGCTCCAGAGATGAGCTGGTGTTGCACAAAACCTGCTCTACACCTACCAATTTAACTCCAGGGATCCTCAAAAGACTCCTTTAGCTTCACATTAATGCATTTGGAACCACCATGTGCTTTGGGACATCATTCCTAAAAGTTTGCATCAAAACACATACCTTGCATGTACTAGAAACGTGAAGAAACCTTCTATTTTGGGAATAGAAGTGCTCAGTACTTTTCTTAAAGCTCACAACCTCGTATGAACTCACTAAAGAGCTTTTACACAAATCTAATTGGAGTGTTTAGTTAACTAAATCAAGTTATTTCATCAATTTAGCCACAACATACATTGCAATATGAATCTAACAAGTTAGGGGGGTTATTTATAAATTTCAAAATCATGTCTTTGATCCTTGAGCCTTATTATGTTTGGAGGTATTCTTAGGTTCCTCGAAATCTTTTACTACTTGGATTTGAGATTCTAATTCCACCTCAATCTTGGGGTTTTTCATTGCTTCTCTCTCCAAGACTTCTTTATTCCTTGCTCGGGTAATGTCTTTCAAAGGTATTATGTATTTCTTGTCGCTTTGTGAGGACTCGACTAATTCGATCACATTAATTTGAGTAGTGGTTGGGACTTTGTTAGGGTTATTTGGGAAATATCTAAAAAGATGTTCTTTGTCGCAATCGTTACAATATCCTTCCCAAAAATGAAGGGTTGGTGGGTTATATGGCAAGGTGCACTCCCTAATGAAATGGTCTCCAGCACATGAGTTCGATTGTCTCTCACTACTGCCTATAACCTTGAGGCAAATGGAAAGATCGAGTGAGGTCACCCTTTGATCATGAAGGTGTTAAATATGCTCAATTCTCCACCCTCATGTGACCACAAATGATCGATGGTGCTCTAAGTTGTAAGGCCCCCATTATGAGGAGAAGCCATTATGAGAGCTTGGATATTTGTGGAATCCTAACTTCCAAGTTAGATGAGGTCTATGTGTGACCGTTGATGGTTGTAGATGATCTCTGTGAGCCTAGCCATTAGGATAGGTAGGGCATAAACTTCCAAGCCATTGGGTTGCCATTTAAGGTGAAAATAAAGGCCCTGTGGCATCGTGCGGTTTCCCCATAGAACCTTAATGGGGGGAGTGCAGAGGGGGGCTTGCCCCCTTCTACGGGGTCTGGGGGGCCTATCCCCTCGGCCCGTAGGACCGAGATGATTGGAATTCTGGTCGTGGAGATATTCTCGGATCGTATATTTTGTATATCCCGACTACGTTTATCTATACCGACCCGCCTTGTAAAAGCTATATAAGCACGGCCCAGGTTGAGCTTTACATAGATTTGCGCACTAGTAAGCCCTTCATCTAGAGTCTATCTAGATCACCATCTAAACACCACAATGGGAGCGCATGGGTGGACAACACCATCATTATAACTGCATTATGCTTGGCAATCTAAGAATTTGAGTTCTCTATCTCTCAGTCTGCATCTATCTTTGTTTGCGTTTTTTCTCTCAACTCTGTCTACAGGTCTATTATGCTGTGTTGTTATTTTCTTACAAAAGGTGCTCTCTAAGTCTTGTAGTGGTGACATAAAGCAATGGCCTAGATTTCTTCCATTCATGTTATGGGAAAATAGGATGATGTATACTTGGTCCATAGGTTTCATGCCCGTTGAAGTGATGTAATGACAAAAGCAAGTCTTCCCCATCCAAACATAAATATTGACTTGGTTAACGCTCCCATGGAATGATGGGATGATGAGAGAAGAGCTTTTATCATTGAGAATTAAGAAATTCGAGCAAGAAAATGAAAAATTAAAAGAAGCAGTTCAAAAGTAAAAGGAGCCTAGGTTGAAAAAAAAGATTTACTTTGACAAAACTCATCGACTCAAACCATGTAAGATAGAGATAATTGATTGGGTATTGCTGTATGAAAATAGATTTGGTACTCAATACAATGCTAGGAAAAAATTGATTAAGTCATGGTTTGGGGTTGTGTGTAGTGATGTCCGTGCTTGAAAATAGAACATATGCCCTTCACGAATTTGATGGTACTCCTTTGAGATCCTTGATTGTAGGAAAGAGAATAAAATTGTCCAAGAAGAGAAATGATGCAGACGATGAGATTGATTAGGAACTAATGGAAGATGCTAATGATGTTTAAAACATAATTTGACATATGTGAAGCTTGCATCTATTTTATTTTCTAAAATCTACACCAAATCACATTTCAAATTTTGAAAAGAAAAACAAAAAAATAAAAAAGACTTTTCAAAAGAATCTTGGTATGCTTATGTTGGATTTTGCAGGTTGGCCCATCGCGATGATGTGTAGGTTTAGTGGGCATGGATGTTGGGATGAAATCCCTTAGGGAGTGTGCATAAAGAAATTTTTTCAAATGTATTTCATTTTTTTCCTCGCTATGATGTGATGTTTTGATTGTAGAATGATAAAAAGAGTCGTAAATTCTTTAAATGTTTGATTGATTGGATTGATTAAGTGATGAGAACATTTCATTTGTACATTGGAATTGTATGTATACTTGTTTAAAGTACATTGACCTCTTAGAAAAATGTTCCAAACCCTTGAAAAACTAACTTTTACCCATTGAAACTAATCGCTTGAAAAATTAACCCTTGAAACTAGCCACTAACCCTTAGAAACCCAAAAACCCTAACTCTGACCCATGAAAAAAAAAACTTCTAGCCCTAGAAAACCCTTCAAATCCTAGTTTTGACCCATCGAAACCTAATCCAAACACTAGAAAACCCTTGGAATTTAAAGCCAAAGTATAAATAAATTCATTAATTGATGTGTCTCACCTTAATCATAGTCAAATACTAACTTTTTCCAAATAATAACCCTAGGTTGGAACCTTAAGTTCACCATTTAATCTTATTCTAAATCCTTAATTTAATTAAATTTTTACATAGGTGTGAAATCAAATAAAAACCTTAGCCGAAAATAAAGGAAATAAAGATAGAAAAGGGAAAATTAGAAAAATTAAAAGAGAAAAATCAAAATAGAAACAAAAGATTTGATTTTTTAAAAAAAGAAAAAGAATAAGGAAGAAGATTTTGAAAGTAGAATAAAATAGAAAGAAGATTCTCTAAAAATAGAAACGAGAATGTTAGAAGATTCTAGAGTTCAAGAGAGAACCTAGTGGAAAGCTATAAATAGATGCCTCTATGCTCATTTGCTTTTCCCATGGATTCTCTCCAAGTACTTGTCCTTGGCTTTTCTTGTTCATTCATTTTCATGCTTTCTTTTTTATGCTTTATGATTATGATATTCATTCTCTCTCATGACATTACTCTAAAGTCTCCATCTCTAGCTACCATTCTTAGAGAGAGAGGGAGAGAGAGAGAGGTGTTGAATATTGACACAGCACAAGAGTATTGGTAAAGAAAGAAAATTTTAGATGAAAATGATATTTTTGAAGATTGAATAAGTTCTTATACAGAACACCTATCTAGGATGTTTAATTTAGTTATATAATTCCAATCGACTAACCCTAGAATTTTGTGAAAGGAATCAATCAATACCATATCTGAGCCAATTCCAAAAGATTTGAAAAGCGGAAGGAAATAACTAAAACTCTGTATAACTAATTCAAACTTCTAAGATATAAATTTGCTTGAATCAAATACTTGATGACCGAAGACTTTAACTTCTTAATGATCTCTTTCAAGAAGGTATTTTTTTTCTATCTTTAAGAGAAATAAACTTGATTCTCAAAAAGATTCATAGAGTAAATCTAAACATCATCCATCCATAAGATACTAGTGTGGTATCCAACATCAATGTGTCGACCCATCGACGGTTTTTTTATGCATTTTTACTCAAATAATACTTCACTTGAGACTAAGTTCATACCTTAATTCAATCTTTATGACTCCTTTTTGGGAATGCGATTCTTGTGCATTTCTTCGAGTCATAGAATTGAATTTACAAAGTTACACTAGGAACTTGTAGCTTGACTTAGTCAATGTATTCATTAGTTGAAAGGTTCAGTTCAAAGTCAAAGCCTTACTCTTTCAAGAATTTATCAAATATTTCTAAATCAGTAGCACTTTAGCTTGAAGTGTTTCAAGAAGATCTTGGAAGTTACTTACTTTGTATCCTCTTACGAACTTGATCTTGAAGTTTCTTGAGATCATATTAAAACTTATCTTTGGAAGTTTTAACTCCCTCGAAGATCAAATCTAACTTCAAGGTTTATTCTAGGACTAAAAGTTAATTATCATCCCACGGTCCGATGTCCCATACCATCTTTCCTACATCATTATAAGTATAAAATCTAGTTTCCCATACCACCCTATTTTATATTCACATTAATGTGTGGGTGACACTTATCCTGAAGTTCAGCGTCTCTTGATAATGTACCTTCTTGCTTCAAATTTTTATGAGAATTTTGAAGTTTCACGCATTACCCCTAACTTGATATTCTAGGTTTTAATTCCTTCACATGATTATCATACAATCATGTGTCTTGCCTTGGCAACTTGAAAACTTCTTGATAGAATATATATTCCTCTTTGCTAGGGTTTTCAAATGAAAACCAATCAGAATTCTAAGTACCTGCCTTTAGATTCCTTGCTTATTGATGCTTTAGGTACTTATCTTGGCTAGGACTTTACATGAATCTCTCTACTGCTTAAGTCTAAGCATCCACTCATGCTTTCGGATTTCTACCAAAATCCCTTTAAGAATAGGCAAACATTATGTTTTGCCTTCCAGAGACTTAAGTACCATCTTCACCATTGCAGACTACATTGTTGTAATTTCTTCACTCTGTTCAAACTTAGAACAACTTACTCTTTTCACAATTTTCTATTTGGATAAATGAAACTTAAGTGAATAATTTCCAAAAGGAATTTTATTGCCAATACTTGGGAAAACTTTAGAGTAGTTCCAATCACACGTTCTTGGACAATCATGGCCAAGCTTGATCAAGTCTCATTGATCTTGTGATTAGAATAAAAAATTAGTCTTTACCTTTAAGATCTCTTGAACTATCAAAAGGTTCTTTGCTTACTCACAGGATTTTTAGAGATCTTTCCCTCAATCTTAAGTCCAAACATACAGTGATGCTTCTCAGATTCCAAAGCTAAGAATCTTGGATACACCTTTAGGTTATATCAATATTTATACTGAAGTACCAATACTGGTGGTGGTTTGGGAATTGCTAGGAACTACTTGCTATTAAAATTTTCTTGAAAGATTCTAGTCTCACATCTAAGGAGATTTTTCCTTTCAATAACTTTAGATTCCTACCAAGGAATCAAGTAATACTAGGCCAATGATTCACCTTGGAATCTTTTGCTTTACTGAAATAATCTTAAAAATAAATTCTTCACTTTTGGACAAGCAATAAGGCTTTAAGTAGTGGTCTTGTCCAAAAGACATTCCTTTTTAGTAAATGAAATAGTTAACTAGACTATTTCCTTTATTTGCTTATCTTTAGGGAGTAGCTTAATTCCCAAAGATTACTTTGACTTAGGTTTCTTCTTTAAGCTCTACTTAGCTTAAACAAAAAAAAAGAAAAATTTTCTCATCCTCAAAAAAGTTCTTAATAAATTTGCCATGCTTCTTGAAAACTTTGCATCTTGACTAGAGATGCAGTCATGAACTATCATAACTTCTTCATAGGAACTCTATTTCTAGTAATCTTGGGCTTGTTGGAAAGCTATGGATAGGGTATTTTGAACTTGACCTTAAACAGGAGTGAATAGTCAAGGGATCTCTAAGTGAAATTTGAATCAAACAAAGAAACATTTTGGGTTTGTGAAGTGCATGCATGGACATGGTCTATTGAGTCAATTAAAGTTCAACCTTGAGCTGATTGTGGGACTCTTACAAGTCCATTGAGAGCATCGAAGGACGACCAAAGCACTCGCATACTGCAAGCTTGAGAACGGGGTTCTTGAGTGCCCAAGAGCGAGGGATAATCAAGTGAGATTGGATCATTCTCAAATCCCTCTATCAATTCCTAGCTTAGGCTAAGTGTGCGTCATGCTAGAAGTAAGTCAAGGTGACGATAGACATCTATCAAGTTGAAGACTACTTAAACACTCAAGTACAAGCAAAAATATAATCTCTTTGTGATCGATAACTTTAAAGGAAAGAATTTAACGTGGTACGATCAACTTAAAGTGCAGAAATTCACTCAAATATTCCTGATGATGTGTTATCAGACAAGAGCATAAACACAATAACCAACTAAAAAAGAGCCAAGTGACTGATACAAAGTAATCTGCAACAAAGTTTTACCTGCGGTAAAATTGGGGTTCTTCAATCTAGCATATGAACCTTAGATCTGGATGACATCTAGGGAGAGATAGACAAATACTTAGGTCTTCAGAGGCTACTGTCAATCACAGTGCTAGTTCTTGGGCCCAATAGTTGAGAAATTATCCACACTACTCTAGCTTTGAAACTAGCAAGTCATAGATGTCTTATGGTATGGATAGACCCACAGGAAGTTCAAGTGTGGCTTACTTAGAGAAGCCCAAAGGCCCTTACAAAACTCAACTTGAATACATTAAGACCAACCGATTAGCCGCTCACATCTATGGGGATGGTCTAAGATGATCCATCGTCTAGATTAAAAACCCAGATCAACCCATTGAACTAGAACATCTAGTTGTCAAATTTGAGAATGGTGCATACATAGATAAGGAAGGAACAATGTACGTAGTCACCAACCAACTAGATAGAACAGATGAATTTGGAAATGTGATTCCAGAGACAGACATGGGTGACATAGAGCAGGGAACTTAGGAAGAGAGCCCAGAACTCCTCGAGGCAAATTAGTCCTACATGGAATCATCACACTAGAGTGGGTTCCCTAGGACAATAAGAGCATAGATCTGCTCTTAAACCAAGAGACCAATGAAGCTTTCTAGAGGTATAAGCCTGACTAGCCTAACGAAGTAGGAATGCTCACAATCTATGAGTTTAAAGATCTTGAGAGTCCAGGCAAAGTGACCTATTTAGAAAATACTTTATAGAGGATCTTTATGGTCTCTAAGCATGGTAGGCATGCCTACACTTGAGGGTGAATTTTCTTTCCCCCAACCAAGATCTAATGTCTCTTATGGTCACCAAGGAGCTGGAACATCCCAAGCTCATGGAACTCAAAGGGACAAAAGTAGAGAAAGACCTTAGGTAAGCTTTGCTAACCCAATAGGAAGAGAATCAACAAGAACGGAAAAGGATAGAATGGAAAACGAGAGACCTAGAGACCCAAGGAATCAAAGGAATATAGATGAATTCCCTTTGCGAGGCCTAGGGAGCACACTAGGACCTTGAGGCCTTCACAATTGGTTAAGTCCATGAAAAATTGCTTCAATTCCACAAGAGACCCGTACGATCATGTGGCAGAATTTAGGCAAGTCTTGAGAGCAGAGCAAGTGGATGACTTGTTCATGCGGTACAATGCATTTGTTCTAACTCTCAAGAACACAACCCATACATGGTTTCAACCACTACATGAGAGACAGTTTAGGAACATAGACCAACTTCTAGAAGCTTTCATCACAAATTTTTCTAAGAGTGGCATACGGCACAATACTTCTTCACTGATACAAAGCTTCAAGTAGACACCTCAATAGACAGTTAGACTTGCAAGAAGATGGTTTAGGCAATACTTAGAGGGATGTCCTGTTCCAGAGTTACCCACTCCAGCCAAACAAGTGGCTTTATTCTTAGATGGATTGCTAAGTACCAAATTGAGATCTTATGTGTACTTGAAGGATTCTAGTACCATAGAAGAGTGTGTATGCATGTGCATAGACATTGAGGATAATCTAGGGGAGAAATTTGAGCTTTCAAAAATCAACAACGATTGAGATAGCTCTAGTATCCTCATGTCCATACAATCCACATCTATCGAGGAACTTGTCGAGAAGGTAGCTAAAAAACCAGGAGTCTCAAGCAAACAAATACCAAGGTTTGCCCCAGTGAAAACATGTTATACTTGTGGAGGTGACCATATAGTGATTTTCATCACTACATGAACATTATGAATACCGTTTTCGGTAGATTAGACTCCATTTTGTTCAATCCAAGGAGTCCCCCAGCTTGAGGAGTATTAGAAGTATTTATGTACCAAGTTTCATAATTTTTAGAGGTCGTTTGAGCCTCCAAAATAGCCTAGGAACCTAATTTTTAACTACGCCAGACACTAGGTCTAGACAAGGCCACTAGCTAGTCAAAAACTATAAAAGGAGCTAGAGAGCTCATTTTTTAGGAGAACAAATTGTAGTTTGAACTAAGAAGAGCTCTTGTAATTGTCTTTTGATCTTGATCAAAGCTTCCATTGTCTTATGATTTGAGAAGTGTTTCCATACTGCAATGCTCTCCTATTTTGCTTTCATTAAATTGCATACAATGCTTTCAAAATTGAAGATTTCTTCCCTACTTCAATGATATTGGCGATGCATTCTATATGAAAGCATAGAGTAAAGAAAATATTAAAATGAAAAAAATAACTTGGAAAAATGCAAATCTTCCTTTTGCAACTTCGAAATTTGGTAGCAAAGGAGCTAAAGAATAACAGTTCAACTGTACAACCAAATACGTTCCTGGCATAGTGATGAAAACTTTGCCCCTTAGTCCAAGTTCGTATGTTCAACTCCGTCCGCTGCTGTTGTGAGAACATCTCTATCATGTTTTAATGTGCGAAGGACTACAATGCTATTTCAATACATATTAAATAAAAGATGGCTCACTATAGAGGAAGATCTGCTGTCATGGATAAGGGAGTGGTATCCGCATCATGACGCGAAATGATGAAAATGAAGAGAAATTTCTAAGGTTTTGATTATCTTGAGCTAAACAATAGTATTTCCAATGATATTGGTGCCTAAAGTGTGTTATTTTCTCAACAGAACACAATTATGAAGTCAAATCTCAAAAATGATACTTGTAACCTTCAGACAAGACAATCGCGATTCTGTGAAAATTGACGATTTCCATCTCCAGCTCTATTCTTCAGCACTTTATCACTCAATACATCAAGAATCACCTCTCTTCATACACATTAATCAGAAATACACAATAGAAGCTTGCAAATTCCATGGATCACACATAGAATAGACTCAACAAATCAAAGAAAATCACATAAAGGAAGAATCACAATTTTTTGCAAGAAACTCTTCTCATTACTTGGATAGCACAAAATACAACTAACCAATCCTCTCATAATAGAGGAAATTATCTTTTATACATTTTCAAGTGTCCCTTTTCACACTTGAATTTTGTTCCTTTTCCCTTCTAATCTAAAAATATGCAATCAAAGAGTTTCCAAAAACTCTAAAAAAAATACATATGATTCTAATTTACATGAGGAAGAATCTTCCTCATTTTAACATCATTTGCATAAATATTTCTACAATTTTACGTCATTTTACAAATATTTCTCTTCAAAAAAACACTTCTTCCAACATTCTTCCCCTCCTAAACCTTTTGGCTCCTAACAAAAGATATTCTTGCTAACATATAATGAGTGCTTCCTTCACTTCTTCTTTCTTTGATATACCTGTGACAATAGGTCATGACTTTTTCTTTCTGTAATGTTCAAGTTATTCACCATTTCAAATAATGCTTTTCTCCATTGCACAGCAGCCTCTGGTCTATTTATTACATCTTTCTTCAGGTATTCCGTGTATGCAGCTTCATAGGTAGTGAGTCGAGACTTTGTTACTAATCATAAGTTTCCAAAGATTTTTTATTCTCTTTCAAAGAATCCATAATCAAATGCATCCTCAAAAATCTAAAGATAATGACTACCCAAAAATATTGTTCTGCTGTAATAAGCCATTAAACAAATCATGTCTGGGGTTTCACTAAGATCAAATAATAAAGCATCAGATGGTGAATTAAAACCAATGTAATTGAGAGTTTTGACATCTGTATCTATAAAAGTCTCTATACATGCCAATATGAGTCTCATTACTCTGATCAATAGAATACAAGTTGGGTTATTGACATCTTTATATGTGGATATGATAGACTCTGATGTGTCAACCATATATTTCTTTGTTGGCCATGTTCCTGCCTTTGGTCTTGCTATCTTTGGGAAATTCAGCCATTTTGATGGAATCTGTCCTGCATTCCTTCTTTCCCAAAAGACTATCCAATCTCTTCTCCTTGCTACTGGACAATAAGCTGGATTGATTTTTAACTAAATTGGTGCTTCTTTCCATATTTTCGTGCATTCTTTGTTAGTGTCCAACCACCTGTTTCTCCATTTAGGATTGGCTTTTTCAAATAATTCCTTTGTCACATTAATGTCTTCTTCATATTCTAAATACTTGTTTGGTGATATTCCCACCCTTGCCAGCTGATAGTTTTTAATGCTTTCAATGATCATGCAAAAGGGTATACCTAGACCATCTACTACCCAATGGTGTTGATCAAGATTTATCCCTTTGTTCAAAGCAAAATTAACAATCTATTCCTCATATTCATTATGCATTTTTCTAATAAATTCCATTCTAAATTCTCTGTCTGTTAGAAGTCTCTGAACAAACTCCTCTGAGTACTCCTCCACTAGAGCTTTGTTTTATTGTTCATCAAAATGTTGAGTCCTATTATTATCTGCCCCTTCGTACTCTTCTGCTTGTGTGGTCTCTATCTGTTCTTCAACCTCGGTTAGTGGATTTTCCAAATTTTTTTGTAACTCTTCCACCATCAACATTAAACTTCTATTTTGAGAGGTCCACAATTCTTTCTCTGATTTCCACTCATTTCTTTATTTTTCTATACTGAACTGCCAATCACTTCTTTCTTTTTCTATATCCATATGTAACTTATTATATCCCCTCATTGAAGTGGCAGCATGTACACTGGCTTGCTTTTCCAACTCCTTAGCTTCCTTCAGCTCTGCTTGCAGTCTTATGATTTCTTTATTCAATTCTTCCTTCTCATTTTGTGTTACCTGTACGATCTTGCTCTCTTCTTTCAATTGGCCTTCTTCCATTAATAACTTTTTATTTCCTCATTTGCTTTGACCATAATTTGATATGAACTCTGAAGTGTTCTGTATTTCCCTTCAATTTTCTTCAGCTCCATCTCCATTTTGCTATTGTGCTCTATTTGCTTTGCACATTTCTCTTCAAGAAATAGAATCTTATTCCGTTGTTGAATCTCCAGTTCCTCTAACGAGATTATTCTTTTGGTCAAATCCTCATTTTGTTCCTGTACAATCTTCAACTGTTCTACAAACTGTTCCTTTTCTTTCTTTCGCTCATTAATGATTTTGCTGCCTTTTACAAACTCAGATTCAACCACTGTTGGCAGCAGTCAGGGAACCGAAGGAGCCACAAGACGAAGAGAGTCAGAGCGAAGGGACAGCACAAGCAGGCATGGCAGTCAAAGAAGATCTGGCAAGTAGGCCATCTAATTTTTCAAGACATCAAGGAGTTGAGCACACAAGAAGAAAGGGCAAGTAGGGAGCTCAAAGAGGTGTATGACAAATCAATAGAGAAAACCCTACACAAATAGTGATTTTCATCACTAAAAACCATTGTAAATATCATTTCGTATTTTTGTAGCTCCATTTTGTGCAAGCCAAGGAGTCCTTGAGCTTGAGGAGCTTTAGAAGTATCTACCTGCCAATTTTCATATTTTTTAGATCTCGTTTGAGCCCTCTAATAAGCCCTGGAACCTAATTTTTAACTAGGCCGGACACTAGGTCTGGACAAGGCCAAAACCTAGTCAAAAACTATAAAAAGAGCTAGAGAGCTCATTTTTGAGGTTAGATTGTAATTGAAACGAACTTGTAAGAGCTTTTTGAAAGTAATCTAAGAACTCCATTGCTTCTCACTCTTTGTCTTGCCGTGTGTGCGCGTGTGTGTATGTGTGTGCATGTTGGTGTGCTTCTCACTCACGCACTTGTGCCTCCGCTTGCTCGAGGTCTTCATACCATCCTCACGTCTTCCCGGATTGACATTAAAGGAGGTGCTACTCATCACTGAGCTACACCAAATTTTGGCGCCGTTGCCGGGGATCGAGCTTTGAGGACGAGCGTGTGATGGTAAGACGTAGATTGGAGACGTTGGCGTTGTAGGTAATTTCGTTACTTTTCCTATTTTTTTCTTTCTTACCTTACCACCATCATCACCATCATCATCATCATCATCCACCTCCATTTCCATCATCGCAAAAAATTCAGTTTTTTGATCATATCACCTTCTCCACCTCATTTCCCTCATTTCACTTGTGAGAGAGAGCGAGAGAGCGAAATTGTGTGTGCTGTTTTTGCATGTTTTTGAGCTGTCTTGCAAGTACAGACCGCATCATCGTCCCCAGCACTCTGCGCAGGTACGGAATTCGAAGTAACTGTCTGTGTGTCGCCGACCTCTGTCAATCGCGACCGACAGAAAAATGCTCAAATTGTCAAACAAAGTGCAAAACCATGACCTACAGGCCCAGAGCTTCCCAAAAATGTGTTTAGTTTTTTGAAATTCCTCAGATTTCTGTCAATCGCGATCGCTCTGTCAATCGCGATCGACAAACCACGACGGACAGACCTGTCAATCGCGATCGACCAGTCAATCGCGACTGACAGCCCACGACGGCTCTGTCAATCGCGACCGACAGAGTCAACGACCGATTGACCACGACCGACGGATCCTACGTGTGACACGTGTCAATCGCGATCGAGTCATCAATCGCGATCGACCCATCAATCGCGACCGACACAGTCAACGATTGTTTGACCACGACGGACAGACCCTCGCGACGGACCTGTCAAGCGCGATCGACACATCAATCGCGATCGACAGAGTCAATGATTGTTTGACCACGACGGACAGACCTCGCGACCGACCTGTCAATCGCGATCGACTCATCAATCGCCACTGACAGAGTCAACAACCCTTTGACCATGAGTGATTGACTTTTCGAGACACCTGTCAATCGCGACCGACACATCAATCGCGGCTGACAGCCACGACGGACCTGTCAATCGCGATCGACACGTCGATCGCGACTGACCTGTCAATCGCGACCGACAGACTTTGCGAACACGTTAGAAGGGCAAATTAGGTCAAATGTTTAAGGCAAAAATAATGGTCTAAATTGTGGTCAAGTGTGGGACAAACACTAGGGTGTAGTATTGCATTACGAGGGCATGACCCAAGCAACTCGAGAATCCCTGTTTACCTGTTAGCCTGTTTTGAATCCTGTTTTAGCCCCAAAACCCTGAACTGACATAACTTCCTCATACGAAATCCAATTGCTGTGATTCTTGTTTTGTAGGAAAGCTCGCGGGGAGTACAACAGAAACATCGACTGGTTACGGTTAAATTAAGATCAGGAATATTAGATAGGGTATTTTGAAGTTGACCATACCCAGGGGGAACAAAATTCAGGGATCCCTAGAATTATTTTCCAAAAAGTCATAGTGCAAATTGGTGAAGTGTCACATGAATGAAAGTGATTGGTTCTGTCTTTTGAACTTAAGTCTTGAGCTAATCTTGGGCCTTTTACAGGTCCTTTGAGAGCATCGAAGGGTACGCAAAGCAAGAGTAAGTGCAGGCTTGGGAACACGCGTCCTGGGCACACCAAGGCAACAACTCAAGGAAAGGAACTCAAGGTTGGAAAACCTGCAACACCCTCTGTCAATTCTTAGTTTAGGCTAAGTGCGGGTAGTGTTAGAAGTAATTCCAGGCAACGATAGGCACGAGATAAATCAAAGGCTATCTAAGAAACCAAGTTCAAGTCAAGAGATAACCTGTGTGTGGGGACGACAACCTTAAAGGAAAAGAACCTAACGTGAAACGACCAAACTAAAGTGCGAAATTAAACTCAAGTATTCCTAACGACGTGATATCAGACAAGAGTATAAACACAATAATCAACATAAAAAGGGAATTAAGTAATTGATACAAAGGACTCAGAAACGTGGTTGTACCTCGGAAAAATTGGGTTAATCAGTTAGGCATATGAACCTTAGATCAGGACGACACCTAGTAAGAGATAAACAAAGCCTTAGGTCTTTGGAGGCTAGTGTCAATCATACTGCGAGGTCTTGGGCCCAGCAGTTGAGTCACCACTCGCATTACCCTAGCTCTGATACCGGTGAATCAGAGATGTCTCAAGGCATGGACAGACCTACGGGAAGTTCAGGAGTGCCATACTTGCACAGGGTAGAAGGCCCTTACAAAACGCAATTAGAATACCTTAGGACCAACCGATTAGGTGCTAGCATCTATGAGGACGGCCTAGGAAGATCTGTGGTACAGATTAAGAATCCTGATCAATCCATTGGATTAGAGCACCCAGCTGTCAAGTTTGAAAACGGAGCATACTTGGACAAAGAAGGAACCATATACATAGTCACCAATCACCCAGATAGGACGGACGAATTTGGAAATGTGATCCCCGAAGCAGACTTAGGTGACCTGGAGCAAGGAAACATGGGTACAGAACCTAGAACCCCTCGAGGCAAATCGGTTCTCACTAGGATTATCACACCAGAATGGATTCCCCAGGATAATAAGAGCATAGATTTGATCCTCAATCGAGAAACTGACGAAGCCTTTTGGAGGTATAAATCTGATCAGCCAATTGATATAGGAACAATCATGATCTATGAGTTTAAGGATCCTGATAGCCCAGGCAGAGTGACCTACTTAGATCACGCTTCGGAAAGGATCTTTGTGGTGACAGAAAATGATAGGCACGCTTACACTTGGAAGGGTGAATTTATTTTCCCCCAACCAAGATCAAATGTGTCCTATGGTCACCCTGGAGCTGGAACATCCCAAGCTCATGGAATGCAAAGAGACAGAAGTAGAGATAGACCAGAAGTAAGCTTTGCCACCCCAGGGGGCAGAGAAAGAACGAGAATGGAAACGAATAGAGTAGAACCTGAGATGCTTAGAGCTCATAGGAATCAAAGAAATGCGGATGGATTCCCTCTACCACGACCTAGAGAGCACACAAGGACTTTGAGACCAACTCAGCTAGTTAAGTCCATGAAGAACTACTTCGATGGCACTGGAGATCCATACGATCATGTGGCTGAGTTTAGGCAAGTCCTGAGAGCAGAACAAGTAGAGGATCTATTCACTCAGTACAATGCCTTTGGTATGACCCTTAGGAACACTGCCCTGACATGGTTTCAGCCGCTAAACGAGAGGCAGTTCAGGAGCATAGACCAACTCCTAGAGGCTTTCATTATTGAATTCTCTAAGAGTGGCATAAGACATAATACCTCCTCGCTGATTCACAGCTTCAAGCAAACCCCTCAAGAGACCGTGAGACTTGCAGGAAGGAGATTTAGCCAATATCTTGAAAGATGCCCTATCCCTGAGCTACCCACGCCAGCTAAGCAAGTGGCTTTATTCTTGGATGGATTGCTAAGTACCAAATTAAGATCATATGTGTAGTTGAAGGACCCTAGGACCATAGAAGAGTGTGTACGCATGTGCATTGACATTGAGGATAACCTAGGGGAGGAGTTAGAGCTTTCCAAAATCTACAAAGATTCTGATGGTGCCTCTAGCCTCTCTTCCACGCAATCCACATCAATTGAGGAACTTGCAGAGAAAGTGGCTCAGAAATTAGGTGCCTCTAGCAAACAAATTCCGAGATTTGCCCCTGTGAAGAGATGCTACACTTGTGGTGGCGACCACATGGCGAATGTATGTCCCATTATGGCCCAACCCCAAATTAATCCTAGTAGCCAGTACTGCACTATAGAACGGAGGTACACCAATCACACTTCGCAAGATTGCCCCTACAATAAGCAAACCGTTAGGCAGTCGTACCCACAGCCATACCCTCAACAAGGAAGATACCAGAACCAGTACCAACCTCAGCAGTATGCTAGGCCTCAACAAACCTACCAACCCTACCAAAACCAACAAAGGCCTCAGCTTGTGCTAGCACAACAACCCCCAGCTCCAGCTAATGTGATTCCGGTAAAGTATGCCATTGCAGAAGAAAACCTGAATAGAGCTATAGTCCCTGTAACACCAGTGCTTTCAGAAAGTGATCCCAGTGACCATAGCTTCGATTCTACACATGTTGATAGCCCCCAGGCTTACTACATGCAATCTCCTGAACATGGTGAGTCCTACTATAGTGAAGAACCGAGTGAACCTAGTTGGGAGTCAGATCACACAAACCTCATGTATACAAACCCCAATCCTAGGCCTCAATCTAGGCAGATAAGACCTCCATTCCCTAGAGGACCATGCTACAAATGTCAAGGAGATCACCTCATTCGTGATTGTCCCTTGCCTCCACCGACACAACCCCAGTCAGTAACGATCCAGGGTTTTTGCCAAGACTGTGGAAAAGAACATCTCTTACGAGACTGCCCAAGAATCCTAGTAATATGCCAAAAATCACTCCTATTAACGTTATTGGATTAGTGGTAGACTCCACAGGAAGTGTGATATCCACCGCACCGGTACAGGTAGTGACTAGAGCTCAGGCATTGCAGCAGAACCAAGGGGTAAACCAGGATAAGAACCCAGAGGCTAGTGAAACCGAGAGCGTGACAAAGAAAAGGACTAGAGCGTGGAGAGATAGTCGGGAAAGAATGAAAAGACAATGGGCTAAAAAGATGAGTGAACTTGAGGAAAGCATAAGAGAAACCAAAGCCAAGATAACTGAACTCACATCTCAAACTCCCTCTCACACTACCCCACCACCACCATTCCCATCGCCATCCGACCCGCCACCTTCCAACCCACCTCATACAATTCCACCACCCCCTAGAGCAGGATCAGTATTAGCTGACCCCACTCCTGAAGACATAGACATGATGCTGAAAGCCTATCAGGCCAGAATCCAAGAAGGGCCGAATGTCACGGATCATGACAAGTGCTACCCTAGAGCTAACCTAGAGATAGAAAGAACCAAGCTTTGTGTGAAAATGGTCGCATTGGCTCAGACTATGTTTGAAGCCAGTCGCCTTTTCAATTACTCGGGCTCAGCCAAGACGCAATTACACTTGGATGGACTTCTAGAGAAGTTAGAGGGCATAATTGCAAGATCGGCCAAGGAAGAAAAAAATCAAGAGAGAGATAAAGCAAGCAAAAACATGACCCATCCCCCATCGGAAGCTTATGTGCCCAATTCCACTGAACCAGACAACCCTCCTTCCCTAGGAAGAATAGAGAAGCTGATTGCACAATCAGAAAAGGAACCAGCCTCTCAACACAGGGGCAGGGCAAGTGAAAGAGTAAGCATTCCTGCTCAGGAAGCCTACATGCCTGAAGCCTATGTGCCTAACTCTACGGAACCAGACACATCATCTTCTATGAATCGGTTCACACCAGAATTCCTACGCGAGATTCAAGAAGACAAATGGGCTAAAGAAAGTGAAGTCCCTCCTCCCATTGAACTTGTGGATGATGCACATGACCAATTCCCACAAGACATCCCATCCATTTATGGAGAGCAAGAGAGTACCCAATCTCAAGAAAGATTAGACTTCGAGTCTAATTCTTTACAAGAACTACCCCATTTCACAGGCCCATGGGAAGCAAAGTCCACCTGTATGAGAGCACCTACAGTCATGGTAAGAAACGAAGATTCAGTCATACCTAGGAACACAGAGGTAGTGAAGAACACCAAAGTGCAGTGCAATCTCACTTTGGAAGAGCTGCTTAAGGTCAGACCAGAAGTGTGGAAACATGTAGCCAATCAAGTGCTCGAGATAGCAAAACCTCGTTCCCAGGTAGGATCACATAGGACAGTGCCAGAGATACCCTTGGATAAGATAGGAGATATGTGTGAAGGTGAAGAAGGGAACACCTATCTTCCCATTACCTACCAGGAGTACACCACCAAGGCAATTTTGGACTCAGGTGCAGGAGTTGCAATTGCCACCACTTCCCTATGGAAGCGTTGGGGCAAGCCAGCACTCAGGCCAACGAGAATGAAATTGCAGATGGCCGATGGTCATATTGAGAGACCCTTAGGATTGCTAGAAGGAATAACTCTCACCACCTGTGGTGTCGAGTTCGAGCATACCTTTGCCATATGTGATTTTAGCAAGAACCATGCCTATGAAATGATCTTGGGACGACCCTTTATGCGACAGTTGCAAGTGGTATAGGATTGGGGAACCAATTCTTTGAACCTGCAGCACTTAGGTGTTACAACCAAAGTCAATCTCAAGGATTACTCTCATAGAGATGTCCCTCCTATCCAATGGAATCCCATCCATAGAGCCAAAGATGATACGGAATCTGTGCATTCCATAGGATCAGGATCCTCATGGATGCATGAAGACACCCACTTATGGATGTGCAAAGTAGCAGTAGAAGAGGAGAAAAGAGAAAAGGCCAGAGATATAGGTGCAAACGAAACACATAGACCCATTCAAGACCCAGCCTATGCACCTGTAGTTTTTCCAGACAAAGAATTTGAACCTCACGGCTAGGCAGAAATTTTGGCAACCAGCCAATGATGGGAGAGGCAGTTCTAGAAGAATGCGAACCTAGCCCTGATGCATTTGAGGATGCGAGTGACTCCGATCTAGAGTCAATCATTATGGACACACCTTTTGCATCAGATGAAGAATACTTCCAAGAAGTAGAATTTCAACCCCAGAGGCATGGAGAGCTTACAAATGATGTAAGATTAGCCACACATGTAACCCCGAAGGAAGAAGGAAAGAAACGAAAAAAGAGAGAAGTCTCACCAGAAGAGGAAGAATCTTTGTTTGAGGTCCCAGAAAATTTTAAGAAGTATGAGATAGACGACAGGAGAGTCATGATAAGAATGCCTAAATGAGAGGCGTAATCAGGAGAGGCCTATGATAACAAAGAAACCACCAAGAAAATAGTAGTGGCCCTAGAAGAAGGAGAGGAGAGTTGCACGTACATAGGCCATGACCTAACAGAGGAAGAAGAGCATGCGTTAATAGCCTTGCTAAGAGAATACAGAGATGTATTCGCTTGGAGTTACAAGGATTTGAAAGGTGTTGACCCTGACATATGCTCACACACTATCCCCATGACCTCAGATGCTAAACCCTCTAAGCAAAAGCCCTATACATATAACGATAATTACGCCGCCAAGATTAAAGAGGAGATAGATAGACTGGTTGAAGCTGGATTTATCTATGAAATTGAGCACACTGAGTGGGTATCCCCCATCGTAGTGGTGCCCAAGAAAAATGGAAAGCTGCGCGTATGCATTAACTTGAAGAAGGTCAATGCAGCCACAATTCGAGATAACTATCCGCTTCCCATCACAGAACATCTCTTAGAAAGAGTAGCAGGCAAGGAAGTGTACAGCTTCCTTGATGGATTTTCGGGCTACAATCAAGTAGCCATAGCTCCAGAAGATTAGCATAAAACGGCTTTTGCCACAGAGTGGGGCATATTTGCCTTTCGAGTAATGCCATTCGGGTTGACCAATGCTCCCGCAACCTTCCAAAGACTAATGTGCCATGTATTTAAGGAGTTCCTGAGGAAGAACTTAGAAGTCTATGTTGATGACCTTTGTGCTCATTCCAACATCAGACAAACCCATATTCCCGAACTCAGACAAATCTTTGACAAGTGTAGAGAATATCAAGTCTGCCTGAACCCACAAAAGTGCGTCTTTATGGTCAGGCAAGGCAAGATTCTAGGACACATAGTGTCAAAGAATGGCATATCCACTGATGAAGAGAAAGTGAGAGCCATAGCAGAGCTACTTAGGCCAAGGAATGTCAAGGAAGTACAAGCTTTCATGGGGCATTGTGGTTATTACCGACGATTTATACACATGTATGCTGTCATTGCAAAGCCCATGTACGGACTTCTGACTAACTTTGAGTGGACGGATGAATGTGAGAATTCCTTCCAGGAGCTTAAACGAAGATTATGTTCAGCACCAATCTTGACCACACCAGATTGGAATAAGCCATTCCATGTTCATGTGGATGCATCCAATTATGCCATTGGATGTGTGCTTGCACAACCTACTGGTGAAGGTAACATGGATCTTCCAATTGCCTATGCCAGTAGACAATTGAATGCAGCTGAACGGAATTACACCACTACTGAGAGAGAAGGCTTAGGCATGGTATATGCAGTTAAGAAATTTAGACACTATTTGCTTGCAAATAAGTTTAAATTTTTTACTGATCATCAGGCATTGCTATACCTCGTAAACAAGCCATGCAATACAGGAAGATTAGTAGGATGGTTTCTCTTACTAATGGAATATGATTTCGAGGTTGTGGTAAGGAAAGGGAGGACTCATTTGAGAGTTGATCATCTTTCTAGGCTCACATCTGGAGAAGCCCCACAAGGAGTATCTGATGACCTTCCTGATGCTTACTTGTTTAACTTGGAAGTGGTACCGCAGTGGGCTAAGCCATTAGTGCCAGTATTGACATACGGACCTAACCATCCAGTAATAAACACGCAGGATAGGGAGGTAGTAAAAGCCCAAAAGTATCACATCATGGCTGGAAGTATGTACAAGCACACAGATCAAGGGATCTTGGCCTGTTGTGTGGAAGAGTATGAGTACGCAAAATGGTTGCAATTAGCACATGTAGGTGCATTAGAGCAACACTACTCAAAACAACGAACCCTACAGACACTAAGAAGACTCGGAGTGCATTGGCCAACTATGGAAGCTGATGTCCACAAGATGTGCAAGGAATGCCCAATCTGTTGCACTAAACCACCTGTGGAACATGCCACTCTTTATCAAGTGTCCATAGTGTCAGATTGGAGTGAACCTCTAGTATCCTTCTTAAGGATGAGAACATTCCCTCCAGACATGACTCTGGCTAGGCAAAGGAGTTTAGAACAAGAGGCCCAGGATTATTCACTCATTGGTAATAATCTATACAAGCGTGGTAAAGATGGTTACCTAAGACTATGTGTCCATGAGAGTGAGTATCTCAAGATCTTGGACACTGCTCACCAAGGTGTAGCAGGAGGACACTTTGGACCAGATCGGGTGATCAAGGCAATACTATTTGCGGGCTTCTGGTGGCCGACCCTTCACATGGATGCACATACCTATGTGAAACGCTGTGATGTCTGTCAGAGAACTCAATATCCTATACGTAAAGATGAGATGCCACTGAAACCTATGATGGGTGGACGTGCATTCTCTAAGTGGGGAATAGATTTTGTAGGTCCTATTAATCCCCCAGCTAAGGGTTCCCATGCGGAATATATTATTGTTGCCACAGACTATCTAACAAAGTGGGTAGAGGTAAAAGCCACAACGAAGAACGATGCTCAAACAACTGCTAAATTCTTGTTTGAGAATGTATTCACAAGATATGGGCTACCTATAGAGCTTGTAAGTGATAGAGGCACTCATTTCTTGAATGAAGTGATTGAAAATCTACTCCAAGAATTCTTGGTAATACATAAGAAGTCTGCCCCCTATCACCCTCAAGCAAATGGCCAGGCTGAGAGCACCAACAAGATCTTATGTAATGTATTGACGAAATTAGTGAACAATAAACGCTCTGATTGGGACAAACAGCTACACCATGATGTTTGGGCATACCGAGTCGCCTACAAAACGATACTCCAAGCCACCCCCTTTCAGATGGTATTTGGCCAAAACGCGGTGCTACCCTTGGACTTCTTGATACCTACATTGAAGGTAGCACAAGAGCACGAATGGACGGGTCATGAACTCTCCTCTAGACTTTTTGACCTTGAACGATTAGGAGAAACAAGACTAAGGGCAGCTGCAGGGATATATGCAGCAAAGAAACGACAGAAGGCATACTTTGATGCCCACGTTAAGGATAAAGGTCTAAAGGCAGGCGACTTAGTTCTAGTCTACACATTGAAACAACACGCAAGGAAACTAGAGAAGAGAGGCTACGGACCCATGATCATTAAAAGAATCTCAACAAGCGGAGCAGTGCAACTAGCCACATTAGAAGGCGATGTTCTCCCAAATTATATTAGCGGATGCAGAGTCAAGTTGTATCAGGAACCCCTCACGGAGGAAATGCTAAGTCGACTCAATACTGCTAAGAAACGCAAAGAGGAAGAAAAACGAATTCGAGAAGAAGCTCAAGCAGAAGCCCTAGAGCGCATACGGAGAATGAAATTAAGAAGACAAGGTAGAGAGCACCCTAGGCAAGATGCATATGCAGATCAAGGATATGACGTGGCTATGTGTGAAGTTTCAGGTGTTAGCTCACCTAGAATAACTGATCAACGTCCTTTCATAACCTTAGATATAGGACTAGGAAAGAGTGCAAGGACTGTAAGAGCCTTGATTGACTCAGGTGCAGCCACTAGTGCTGTTATATTGTCTTACTGTCAAGAGTTGCAATTAACTGTCAATCCTGTGGAAGCATATCTCATAGGATTGGGAGGCGTGGAAACCCCTTGCATGGGCGAGGTGGAACTTCCCCTCTATATTCATGATGAGGCAATGACAGTTAAAGTGCTAGTATGTCAAGATGAGGACCTCACTGAACCCCTCGTCCTGGGTCAAGACTGGATTTATGACCAAGCAGTCAACTTAAACCTAAGAAGTGGACTTCTTCAGGTATGGGTGAATCAAACTAGAATTACAATTGAGTTAAATAATGGAGCACTCAAGGAACTAGAAGAGACACGGGCTCCTGGTCCCTCCAGGGGTGCACATGAAGTTGACCATGCTGTTCTTGTCCAAGGCTATGTGATGCAGAAGAATGAAGATCTCAAAAAAGGAGTCAGAACCACAATGGAACTCCCTTCTTTTCCAAAGGCCAGAAGGAGGCAGCAACTAAGGGCAGATCAATCACTGAAGACTCTTCGGGCGAGAGACCAAAAGAACGCGCGAAGCAGAACAACTCAGCCGATGAAACGAATGTGGGTGCAAAAAGACGAGCTGCCGGCAGTAACTAAGCTGCAACAACGGTCTCAACTTCCTATTAGTAATCAACGACTTGATGCTAATAAGAGGACTCCTAAAACCTCTGTTGAGAAAATAAAATCTATTTGGGTACCCAAGAAGTCGATGAAGGCTGACCCACAATCAAGACAAATTTGGGTGCCTAAGGCTTGCTTGCGGGCTCAACTAACCCCACACAATTCATATCATACACGACAGGATTCACTCGGTCAAGCAGTCGCTACCCACTCTTGTCTGATACACTCGAACACACTGCCACCTAGAAGCACGCACAGACTTACTCATAAATGGGTCCCGAGGACACAATAACTCCCAGTAGAATTACTCATGCAACCCTCCCGAATCTCCACAAAACCAAGACCAAAAGCCATTCATGGTGTTTGGCAACCTAAGACTTGTAATAAACCCCCCGACCCTAATCTGTGAATTCATCTCCACTTACTAACTGCATTAGTCAGACAACTCACCTTTCCATCTAGCTCCTAGGACTAACCAGGCATTAACTACACACACTGTCATCGTGCACTTACTAACCACTGACTCATCATCTACCTCATGTTAATGTTGTAACGGGGAAAACAACGGGTTTATTCTGTCCATTACAATGTTAACACCTGGTTCTATATTCTCACAGAACCAACAAGCAAGTAGGGCCATGGCAGAAGCCGGAGGTGCCAGTTCTCAAGCCGGAGCCAGTGCATAGATTGTGGACATAGAAACACTCCTACTCGAACCACATCTCACCGAAAGACCGCAAGAACTTCAAGCTGTGCATGTCCTCCCAATTCAGGATCCTCCTCAGGGACACACCTCTTAGGTGGGCAAACACGCTCATTGGTTCAGTGATGTTGCTGGACCATTGGGTGATGGAACCTATTTTTGGGAAGCTGAATTGGAGTTTAATGGTAAATGGGGACGCTACCATTTTTTCACGCGTGAATTTGAGAGCTATCAGAATGCCGAAGTCATGCGTTCAGTATGGACCAAAGCTGGCTTGGATAGTTATTTCAGGGCCCACTTACCAAAGCCGGATTTCTTGCATTGTTCTTATCTTATCAGTACCATCACTCCGAGCAGGGCCAAGGGAGGCGACAGCACCTTTGTGTTACCCTCACTGTTGCCGGGCCATGAACTTAAAAGATTCAAGGTGACCCTCAATCTGGTACGAGAAGCATTGGGCATGTATGGCATGCACATCCCCACTGAAAAGGAAACAATGGTTCCAGGCAGAATGAAACATAAAGATCTCAATAAGCTGAAGGATAAGGGAGCAATGACACCGACCATCGCTCTTCACCTACGGACCGTCATGCAGCATTTTGCTTTCCCCGCCCAGGAAAGATTCACCATGCCACCAAAGAAAATATGGTTTAGCTTGTATCTGGCAGAGACAGAAAGCCTCCCCATCAACGTACCACATTGGATCATAGATCAGATTCACCTAGCCCATCAAAGGTGGAACAAGAAGCAAAAAAATGTGCTTCACGGATGTTGTGCTCTAACCAAGATAATCTACCGATGTCTTGCCTATGACGTGCCTATTCAGCGGGCACTCATATGGCCCCGGGCCTAGGAATTCCAGAGAAGGCTATCAGCGGCAGGTCCCCCATCAAAGAAGATGAGAGGGAGAGTCCAATTACCCTGCGCTCAACCAAGGGGAGCACCACTACACCAGAAATTACCCCTCCCCAGACACGACGCATTAGGCCATTCACCATCCGGCTACCAAGACCAAGTACAGAGGGACCCAACCTGGTGTTTCCACCCGTCCCATCAGATTTGGAATTTCCACAGGGCTTTACTCTCAATGATCTCACTGATGAAGAAGTGGCTAGACTAATCTACGACTCTAATCTCGAGACGGAAACAGAGCGAGCTCAGGAACCACAACCCCATACAACAACATCAGCCCCCACCCGACCAGAAGTGGTAGAAGTCGACGTAGATGAACAAGAGACCGCACAAGAGGAAGAAGCCTACGAAGAACAAGAGTATGATGAATTTTCAGAGTTGGCAAGTGCCCCTGCATATTCGGCTCAAATAAAAAGACTATATCGAACCATGCAGCTAGTTCAAGAACAACATAAAATGTCACTGGAAGCAGGCAAGAAACTCATGAACCAATTGCTGGCAGAGGAAGGCGTGGACGACATGTTCATCGAGTCCATAAACCTACACGCCGATGCAGTGGGATTGGATGAGGCCATTCATGAGGCAATGGCCTACATTCATCGATTTGAAAAAAGAGTTCCCGCCCGTCCCATGAGGACCGGGAAACAAATTCATATCAACGTATCAGCACCAGGAGATACAACGCAAGCATACGAACATCACGAAGCACCACTGTCACCACCATCCCCACCTCTCACTACACAACTCACTCCACCACATGACACTATCACCACCACGTCCACTACCACCACAATCGTCATGGGAATTCCACTCTCTCCGGGACTCCAATTCGGGGGAGTCACCATGCCCATTTTCACCACTCTCTTCACTAACGTCACGTCCACCCCACCCACGATCCCCATCTACACGGTCACTCAAACATTTGACACTATGGAAACATCTCCTGCCACTGCACCGCTCCCTCCCCCCATGCCACCTCCATCTCCCATACCCCCTCCACCTACATCTCCACTTGCATCCACATCATTCACAACTCCCCTTCCCGCCCCCATTCCCCCTGCATCTTCACCCCTCCCTGCATCATTTAATGTAAATAATATATTTCTAGCATTAAATCAATGTGTATATCAGCTTCAAAACGAGTACAGAGCTCTGGACGACCGGTATCAACAACTGACAACAAATCACCAGAACTTACAAAGGCAATTTAAAATGCTGGAAGAGGAAAATGCAGATGTGAATCAACGTTATACAACGCTTGAGCAGGCTCACCAAACACTATTGGAGGCACCCCAACCATCGACAGAATCAGGCGTCAAACAACTAGAAGCTCTGCTCGAAGTATACCAGGCCGATAACCTACGAGTCAGACGTAACTTGGCGTTACTCAGGAAACATATGGCCACGGCACTTGAAGAGAACAAGGGACTGCAGAAACAAAATGAAGAGAATCTGGAAGCGGCAATGGAAGGCTCTCCCCACGAGATAGATCCAGAGCAGTTCAAAGCAGTTCCCTCGGAGACGATGAAAACCATTTTGGAAAGCTATGCAGATCTCCTGGAAGCCCATGATGACTTGGAAAGAGAACGTGACACACTACGGAGCAGACTTAAGGAACAGGAAGAACAACCGAAGAGTGTCCCATCAACCTCTACCTCAGACGAGGTAAAGGCCTTAACTGAGCAGGTGGCAGAACTACAAAAGAGGCTACTGACATACGAGAGGCAGCCCTCTCCAGTAGTAGAACCAGAGCCAGAAGAGTTGGTCCCTATTGAGGTAGATGATTCGTACGAAGAACCGTATGTTCCTATGCCAATGCCAGGCGGGCAACGAATCTCAGAGGGACTAGACACCTTGGAAGTGGAAGCACCCGAGTGGCTTCAGACACTGGAAAGGACAGCGAACACCCACGAAGAACGGGTGGCCATTCAGATCCAATCACTAGCGAACCTAGAAGAAACTGTCATAAAGTCAGAATATTTCAGAAGCATGTCTCATCATAGATGGATCGGCACCAATAATGACCAATATGTGCCATACTGCATACTGTTGGCCGATTACAACGCCGAGATTCAACGACGATGCGGCAAGCCTCCCACATTCGCTACACAATTTGGTCCATATGATATACCGGAAAGTGCTAAGCGTGGGTCCATCCATCAACCCACCTGGAGGATCAGGCTTTTGGAAACATATCCTGAAATGGTCCGAAGCTGGAATAATATGCCGTTGTTTATTAAATATAATCCTTGTTACATTCCAGTTCTTCGAAGACGCACCTAGCCTGAATTCACTATTGCCGTCAGAGACATCAAAGCCTGTGCAAAATGGTTAAATTACGTTTATCTAGCACCTCCACGAGGACCCCCCACGGTGAACTACATGATTTCTACAATCCGTCACTAGAGTATTCGGCTACGCAATAATCCCGACGTGATGGCCCAGATGTGTATGAAAATATTTGAATTAATGCTGATCACTTTCAGGACGTTTAAGAACATTAAGGACCCTTACTTCTCAGGAGCAGGCTTCGTGACAGGAAACCAGGATCTGGTGTACGATATGAGTACCACCCCATCAATTGAAGTAATATATGCTTGGCACGCAAGAATCAAGTACCTCCCAGCCTGCTTTAAACAGACATTTGAGGAGATGTTCATCACAGGATTCTGGGAATATCACTCCGAAATCTTTATACCCAGACCATCACATCTCCTCCAATTATTTGCTGTGGAGAGAACTATTTACTCAGAACAATTGAGGGTGCCTCATCCAGATGTTCCCGGACCTGTGAATTGGGATGATTTGCTCACAGATCTAGCACGCGGCTTACGACTTGAAGAACACCACCTAGCCTCCGATGTCGTCCAATATTATGTTCAAAAATCCTCTAGACAAGGGTCTGTCAGGGGCGACAGACGCGAGAGTGGGGGGGGTGTTGGCAGCAGTCAGGGAACCGAAGGAGCCACAAGACGAAGAGAGTCAGAGCGAAGGGACAGCACAAGCAGGCATGGCAGTCAAAGAAGATCTGGCAAGTAGGCCATCTAATTTTTCAAGACATCAAGGAGTTGAGCACACAAGAAGAAAGGGCAAGTAGGGAGCTCAAAGAGGTGTATGACAAATCAATAGAGAAAACCCTACACAAATAGTGATTTTCATCACTAAAAACCATTGTAAATATCATTTCGTATTTTTGTAGCTCCATTTTGTGCAAGGCAAGGAGTCCTTGAGCTTGAGGAGCTTTAGAAGTATCTACCTACCAATTTTCATATTTTTTAGATCTCGTTTGAGCCCTCTAATAAGCCCTGGAACCTAATTTTTAACTAGGCTGGACACTAGGTCTGGACAAGGCCAAAACCTAGTCAAAAACTATAAAAAGAGCTAGAGAGCTCATTTTTGAGGTTAGATTGTAATTGAAACGAACTTGTAAGAGCTTTTTGAAAGTAATCTAAGAACTCCATTGCTTGTCACTCTTTGTCTTGCCGTGTGTGCGCGTGTGTGTGTATGTGTGTGCATGTTGGTGTGCTTCTCACTCACGCACTTGTGCCTCCGCTTGCTCGAGGTCTTCATACCATCCTCACGTCTTCCCGGATTGACATTAAAGGAGGTGCTACTCATCACTGAGCTACAACCACCATCCCTGATATAATCATGTTTCTACTTGATGGTCTGAACTGTTCTATATTGCTCATAATAACTTTGCAAGCAGATCTTATATCCTTGGGTATCCTTTCCAACCCAGCTTCAAATTCCATTTTTCTTACTTCTATCTGCTTTTCTTCCTTGCAGTCATTCTCTTCTTCATCTTCTTCCTCATACTCTATGACCTGGTTCTTTTGTTCTTCATAGACCTTTTCTGTTTCCATTTCTTCTTTATCTCCCACATCTTCCTCATATTCCAGTGTCTGATCCTCTTCCCTTTCATGATTTGATATTTCTTTCATTATCTCCTTCTTTCTTTCTCCACTTCCTGTTGAATCTCTTCATTGACATGTTCTTCCTCTTTCTGTACTTTATTATCCTGAATTAGGGTTGAATCGATCTCCACAGAGAGCTTTATTTGATCATTGATTATCTGCTCCTTTTGTCCTCATTGATTATCTTCCCTGATCTTCTGTAGTTGTGAACTCCTCATTATGATTCAAATAATAAAGTATATCTTCTATACTTTGATTTATCTCTTTTTCTATATTTCTTTCTTTCACCTCTTTGGAATTCATTTTTTCTACTACCTTCTCAGTTTCTTTGATTTGATCTGTGTCTTCTTGCTTATGTAATGAGCTGCATAACTAAGCTTCTTTTTCTGCTTCTAACTTCCCTTCATTAAATTTGAAATAGGTTTGATGTACAGGTTTTGTCCATATTGTCTTAAACCCTGAATCCACTAATCCACAACTAGACTCCTTCCTTACTTCAATCTCTTCTTCCATCAACACTGCTTTACCTTTTAGTAACCTTTTCTCTTCTCCAGGACTAAACTGTTTTGCTGCTTCTTCTTGGACTTGTTTTCCTTGTGGCTTTTCACCCAAATCATCTGGTGTTTTATTTTTTTCAGAGGCTTGCACTATCACATTTGGTGTATTAGGCACTGATAGATTCAAACTTTTCAATAAGAAGTTTTCAATGTCACTCTCAAAATCTGAAGAGAATTGTGAAGACCCTGCTATTCCTGATTTTTCCATTCTTGATTCTTCTATAACAATGGATTCCTCTTGCTTTTTTTCTTCTACTGACACTTTTTCTGTCCTCGTCCTTTGTACAGGTTCTACTACTGCTTTTCCTTTATTTTTCTTAGTCAACTTCCTTTTCTGCACAGGTTTCTTCCAAACCTTCTTCTTCACTACCACTGTGGTCCTAGTTTCAGGAGGACCTTGTAACTCCTTGAAGTAAGCCAATAGTTCTACTTCCTTTTGAACAAAAACCTCTTCAGTCTCTACTGCCATCATCTGATCATGCATGCAACTCTTCATAGTGTTCCACTTCTTCTTGTATCCAGTCAGTCATTTTTTGGTATTGGGCTTCATATACTGCCCTTTTATTGTTTCCTTGTGCCAGATAAGAATATTATTGTTTTTTGCTTGTCTGTGGTGGATGAGGTTCATTTGAAGATTGAACTTCCTTTTGAGAAGCTTCATGCTCTTCCTTAGTTGCCTCTTCCTGTTCCAATTCTACTTTTCTTGGATTCAATCTTCTTTTCTTTACTGGAATGAATTCTTCTGAGACTCCCTTTCTTTTCCTTTTTGCTCCCCTCGTTGCTTGGTTGGCCTTCTGCCTCTCTTACAGTCATTATCCTGGAAGGACTTTTGATTCCTGTCATCAAGCTTCTGAAGTATTGAGCTTCTGGAGCCAATTGCAATTGATCCTCCATCCCTAGAACATGATATATAATTCTTGTTAGAAATTGAGCTCCATTCATGAACTTCCTTTGCTCCCAATGTTTGGCTGCTTCCTTTAATTGTTCGTGTATATATGGAGTTACATCCATTACTCCAAAAGGCTTGGTTCTGTCCTTATTATTGAACATGATTAATGTCACTGTCTTCTGTGGCATGGTGTATCTAGGTAGTTTTGGAAGACAGAAGTATTGAAGGAACATTCTAATAGCATACTCTTCAATCTCTTTTCCTTTAAAATCAGGGAATTTGGAATATCTTGCATAGGTTGCTTTATTCTTCTTACAAAACTGTTGTCTAGCTTAGTTCCCATGGTATAAATTAGAGAATTCCTGATTTTCCTATATGTATCATAGATAAAAACTCAATTGAAGTGATCATTACATGTGTAGCAAGATGTCTAGTGCTCTCTTCTCTTCTGATAGCTCTTATAAAGAAAGATTTTTTTTCTTAAGAAATTGAAAAAAAAATTGAATGAAAAAATAGAAACCTGCAACATTACCACCTATATCTTGCTTGTGCTATATAACTTATATAATTAAAAGAATTATGAAAGAAAAATGGATAGATTTTCTCTCTTGTTTATTTCTTCTTTTCTCTTTCTTTTTTTTTTAATTAATAATAAATTTTCTAGTTTTTTTCTTCTTTAATTTCCTCCACTTCCTTTCTTCCCCTCCTATTTCTCTTCTTAGAAAAAGGATGAGGTAATACAAATTGAAATAATTTCCAAGATTTTATAATTTCTTCTCTATAAAACTCTGAATTTCTTATCAAGAATCCTTGGTGTATATCAGATAATCATGTTATTTTTCCCATTGAATCAAATCTAATTTTTTTACCCAATAATATTTGATTCCTGTTGACTTTGTTTTAGGAATAAAACCTTCTTCTTTTGATAAACTGTTCTTAGAAGTTTTTGGCTTCCATATCCATTTAGTTATGGGATACTTGCCACCTTTCTTATGTCTTTGCAACACTTTTTGTTTCTTCAATTTTCTATTGTTTTTTATTGAAGTAAATTTGATCATCAAGAAGTTTTGATTGTGCCTCCTTTGTAACCTTTAGTGGAAAAGTAAATCCCTTCAAATCTGGGTCATGAATATCCTGTTGATCCTCTTGTTCTTCATTACTCAATAAAAACATTAAAAACCTTTTGTCATTTATTGTCAATTTAATCTTCATATTTTCAAAATCCAAAATTACCTTACCTTGCCTGAGCCATGGTTGTCCCAAAATCAATTTCTCAATCATCATATGATCTGGCCATTCTTCACAGTCTATTTTCATACATTCTTTATTGAACTTAACTTTAATAGATGGTGGAGAAATGCTTTGTATTATATGTCTTTCTAAGGTTTTGATAAATGTCTTACTTTCAGTCCTTTTTAAGTTAAACTTATACAACAAAGCTGAACTGATCAAATTTACCTGTGCTCTTGAATCTATCAAGACTTTGATTTTCTCATCATGAAAATTCATTGTTATAACAGGCAAATGTTCTTTCACTCTAAAAGGTGTTTCACATAAAAGAACTTCTCTAAGCTCCTTGATTTTTCTTATCCTTTCCTTTGCTTCGTGTTGAGCCTCATGCCTAATTCTTTCCTCTTCTTTTTTCCTATTTTGAGCTTCATGCAATCTTCTCCATTCAGAAACAATTAATGGAAGTTCATACCTTTTTACCCTGCATCCACTGATAAAGTTTGGCATGATTTCTCCATCTATGTTAGCTAACTAGATAGCTCCAATGTTACTGATCTGATGGATGATATAAGGTCCATGACATTTCTTTTGAAATTTCTTCTGATGTTCCTTTACTGTGTATGCCAGAACTAGATCTCCTTCTTGTAAGTGCTTTTCTTTGATATGAATATCATGATAAGCTTTTTGCCTTCTCTTGTCTGCATATATGCTCATGATTTCTTGAAGTCTAGAAGCTCCCAGTTTTTCCAGTTCCACTATTATCTCAGATAATTCATGTCCAATCCATAAGTATTGACTACCCACCCTTAGTGTTGGAATAAGGAATTCTAAAGGCAGAACTACATTTTGTCCATATACCAGATTAAATGGTGTGGTTCTTAGTGCAGTTTTGTATGCCACTCTATAAGCCCATAAGACATGATTAAGTTGCAAATCCCAATCATTCCTATTTGTGTTTACAAGTTTTGACAACACAGTGCAAATTACTTTATTAGTACGTTCTGCTAATCCATTGGCTTGCGGGTGATATGGTGGTGACTTTCTATGACTAATCATGAAATATTCAGTTATGTTTTCTATGATTTGGTTTAAAAAATGAGTCCCCCTATCACTTACCAACTCAATTGGTAATCCAAATCTGGTGATGATATTTTCATAGAGAAATCTTGCAGTGGTCTGAGCATCATTCCTTTTTGTAGCCTTGGCCTCTGCCCATTTAGTCAGGTAATCTGTGGCTACTAATATGTATTCAGCATGAGACTATTTTGCTGGAGGATGTATGGGTCCAATGAAATCCAAACCCCATTTACTAAATGCTCTTGCTAAAATCAATGGTACTAATGGCATATTATCTCTTTTATTTGGTTGACTCACTTTTTGATAGATGTCACATCTTTTTACATATGTTCTTGCATCAGGGAATAGAGTTGGCCACCAAAAACCAAAATATAATATGATTTTAGCAATCCTATCACTTGAAAAATGTCCTGCTGCTACTCCAGAATGTGCCATCTCTAACATTTCCATATATTTATTTTCAGGAACACAAATTCTTAAATATCCATCCATCCCTCTCTTGTACAATTGATCTTCTATCAGTTGATACTCTTCAAAAATCATTTGTAGATTTTTTGAGTCTGCACTAGCTGTTACTTGTTTTCCTTTCTTGTTTCTTTTCAATTCCTCAATTATGTTCACACTCCACTCTAGGTTTTTTTGAAACCAATATAAGGTTATAATTTCTGAATTTTGCAGGAATTGGCATTCCCGGCAGATGTATGTAGAGTCTTCATGATAACTTCCAAGCCAAATGTGTAGGCTTGTGATTTACACCAACAGCTCCCCCTCAAGCCAAACATTTTGGCTTAAGTCTTCATCTTCAATCTTCAAGTACATCCTGCAATCCAATCATAGATTTGAACCTGCAAAGTTTGGTTCCATCCAAAGCTTTAGTCAGCAAATCTGCACATTGCATGTTGGTTGACATATAGGTCAGCTGAATGTCCTTGCTTAGCAACTTCTCCCTCACATAATGATAATGAACTTCTATGTGTTTGGTCCTGGCATGATAGATAGGATTAGCTGCAAGGTGAAGAGAACTTATATTATCTCCAAAGATAATTGGAGGCCTAGTATATAAGCCCAATTCTGAATACAAAAGCTTAATCCAAATTGCTTCTTGAGTGGCATTAGCTAGCCCTCTATACTCTGCTTCTCTAGAAGACAATGCAACAGTTGGTTGCTTCTTTGCAGACCATGAAATTGGTTTGTCACCTGCAAAAGAAATGTATCCAGAAGTGCTTCTCCTATCATCCTTGCATCCTGCCCAATCTGCATCTGAATAAACTTTTACATCAATATTTGAAGTGTAAGGAAAGTATAAACCATGGTTCTGTGTACCCTTGAGATACTTCAAGATTCTTTTGGCAGCCTCTAAGTGAGGTATCCTTGGCTTGTGCATAAATTGACTTAGCACACTAACTCCATATGCAATATCAATTCTTGTAAGAGTAGCATAGTTCAAGCTACCTACCATACTTTGATAACCTGTAATGTCTTGGACTTCATCACCTTCATGGGCACTTAGCTTTAGGTTCACCTCCATTGGAGTACTAGCTGCTTTAGCATCCTGCAAGTGAAATTTCTTCAACATGTCCTGCACATACTTCTTCTGAGTAATGTATATTCCTGAATTAGTGTAAACTAGTTCAAGTCCCAAAAAATACTTCAATAGCCCAAGATCATTGATCTTGAACTCCTTCATCATTTGGCTTTTGATGCTTCTGATTCCATTGACATCATTACCTATAATGATGATGTCATCAACATAGACACAGAGATAGATTATCTCTGAATTACTTCTCTTAAAGAACAGAGAAGTGTCAGCCTTACTCATGACAAAACCTTGGTCTTGGAGGTATGTAGTTAGCCTGTAATTCCATGCCCTAGGTGCCTGCTTCAGTCCATATAAAGCCTTCTTTAATTTGCAAACATAAGTTACCTTCTTAGGGTCTTCATAGCCAGGAGGTTGTGACATATAAACCTCTTCTGAAATCCATCCATTCAAGAAAGCATTCTTGACATACAATTGGTACATGTTCTAATTCTTTGATGCAGCCACACTCACCAACACTCTGATTGTTGACATCTTGGCCACAGGAGAAAATGTTTCTTCATAGTCAATGTCTTGGGTTTGTGCAAAACCCTTGGCTACCAATCTGGCCTTGTACCTGTTAATTGTGCCATCAGAATTTCTTTTCAATTTATAGATCCATCTGGATCCTATTACCTTCATGGAGTCCTTCTTGGGTACTAACTCCCATGTATCACTCTCCTTGAGTGCTTCAATCTCCTCATCCATAGCTTCCTTCCATTCTGATTTTGTGATTGCTTCTTCATATGATCCTGGTTCTTCATTTAGCAAATCCTTTGCAAGATAAATTGAATGTTTAGTAACAAGAGATGTATCATACCCATATCAGATAGGTTTTTTGCTCTCTCTTTGAGACCTTCTGATTGATTGAGTTGAAGATTCTAGTATGTCCTCAAGCTTCTTCATCTTCATTTTGCCTTTGGACTTCCATGCCTTGAACTCTTCAAGGTTGATTGTATCTTCATCATCTGAACTTGACTCTCCATCCTGAGTAGGTTCCTCCTTTGTAAGTTTTGGAAATTCTTCTTCCAAATCATAGGGTAGTTTGACCTTCCTGCATTCATTCTCATACCAAGAATCATTCTCATCAAAGATCACATCTCTGCTTACCATAAATCCCTTATTGGTAGGGTTATAAAACCTATAACCTTTTTTATTTAAATCATATCCAATGAAAACACATTTTTCAGCCTTTGGATCTAGCTTTCCTCTTACCTGTGAAGGAATGTGTACATATGCTACACATCCAAAAATTTTGTAGTGATCCAATGATGGTCTCTTACCATGCCATGCTTCATATGGTGTCATACCATCAAGTGAATTTGATGGTAACCTGTTTATGAGATAGGTGGCAGTAGAAACACTCTCTGCCCATAGATAGTTAGGTAATTTTTTCTCATTAAGCATAGATCTAGCTGTCTCAACAATTAACCTATTTCTTCTTTCAGCTACCCCATTCTGTTCAGGAGAGTACCTTGTGGTTATTTCCCTTTTGATGCCTCTGTCCTGCAAGAAGTCCTCAAATTCATTTGAGAAGTACTCACCTCCTCCATCTGACCTTAGCCTCTTCAAATTCCTTCCTGTCTGATTTTCAACTAGTGCAAGATATTTCTTAAAACAATTAAATACCTCATCCTTGTGCTTCATAAAGTATAATACAGTCCATCTGCTATAGTCATCAATAAAAGACACATAGTACCTTGAACCTGAGACTAAGGGGTCTTTGCTAGGTCCCCATACATCTTTGTGTACAAGCTCTAGATAGTCTTCATGCATATATCCTTTCTTGGAGAAGGGTAACCTGTGAGACTTACCAAATTGACAAGCACCACACTTGTAAATCATATGTTGCTTGGATACATTAGGTATCCCAGGCACACATTGGTCCCTGCACATTTGCTTCAAGGTCCTTTCTCCTATGTGCGCTAATCTCTTGTGCCAAATCTCAAGCTCTGAAAGTGTCTGATCCTTATAACTGTATAATGCAATATTTTTTGTATCTTCCAACTCAAAAGTGAAAAGTCTACCTGATTTTTCTCCTTTAGCTATCCTTTTGAATCCATGTCTTGGGTCCTCCACAAATGCTCCATATTGATTGAACCTGACCTGCAACCCTTTCTCTACAATCTGACCAACACTCATTAAGTTCTTTGTAATTGTAGGTACATAAAGTACTTTGCTCAACAAATTCTGATTACCATCACAAGTTTTCACATTTCCAACTTTAACTACAGAATGCTTTGTATCATCACCTGTTTGGACTTGGTGTTTACCTTTTGGTTCCTCAAGATTAGAGAGTAGTGCAACATTACCAGCCACATGATTTGAACACCCTGAATCAATATAAAATAAGTGATCATCATTTGTACCTGACTTTGAAGTCATGTTCATGATCAAGAGAGAATCATCCTGCTCCTCTGTGTAGTTGTTGTAGTCCTATCTGTTTCTGAATCCTCCTTGGTAGTTGCCATTGTAATTGTTGTTGTAGTTGTTGTTATAATTGTTGTTGTGGCCTTGGTGATGGTTGAACCTTCCTCTAGACTGAGAGTATCCACCTCTTTGATAGCCTCTTCCTCTTTGATTTTTGTAATTCCTATAACACTCATCTGTGGTGTGGTTTGACAAACCACAAATGTTACATGGTGATGAATTATAGGGTCTCCCCCTACCTTGCTTACCTCCTCTGCCCCTACCTCTTGAAGATCTACCTCTCCCTACATAGTTGGCTTGGGAGGTAGAGCATTCATCTTCCACCTTCTTACTCTTGCCTTTATCCTTAGATTTCTTATCAGTGTATAGGGCAAAAGAGTTGTTATCTTTGGTAGTATCTCCACTCTTGGTAAGCTTTGCTTCATGTGTGAATAGTTGACCCATGAGAGTTGTAAGATCTGGAGTGTGCATGTCCATGTAGAGATCCATTGCAGTGGTGAAGCTTTCCCACTTGTCATCAGCCTTGATTCCATTTATTACCTACCTTACAATTTGTTCTTCTTCAATTTCTTCTGCTATGCTTGCTAACTGATCTGCAACATCTTCGATCTTGGTCACAAATTCTGAAACAGCTTGCTTAGGTTGCTTCCTTAGTGTTGTGAATTCAATCCAGAACTGATTTTTCCTAGCCCTTGTATTGGAGGAAAAATATCATGACAAGGTTTCCCAAGTCTCTTGGGAAGTCTTACAATTTCTGATATGAGCTAAAAGAAAGTCAGATATAGAGTTGAGTAGATAAGACCTTGCCAATGCATCCCTTGCACACCATGTGTTGAGTTTTTCTTGCTCCTCCTTGGTTGGCAAACCTCTTGCTTTGAATGAGGGCAATCCCTCATCTCCTGAGATGTATCCATAGAGACTCCTTCCTTGTAAGTAGGTCTTCATCCTTAGAGACCAAGCTTAATAGTTGTTCTTGTCCAATTTGTCAATAAATGAAGGAAAACCATCTCCCATTTTACCTTATTTGCTCTGATACCACTGTTGGAAAAGATGGATGGATGATCCAAGAGATTGAGTAGGTACTGCTAAAACCTGCTTTGTACCATCCCTCTTTAGCTTCAGACTTGATTAGTAGACTCCCTTAGCTTTCCAATGACACCAAGAAATGGCCTATGTCCTTTGGAAATGAAGTGTGTAATGATTGAATCAAAACAGATAACTTTGGAAGTCACAAAGTCAAGAAAACCTTCTATTTTGGTCTTAACACCTGCTCAATGTTTTGCTCAGTGTGACCAGCACAGTAACAATTGATAAAATTCCTTCTACGGGTATTCAATTTGTGTAGTAAGCTAACATTTGCAAGTGGAATGATGTAAAATAATGAACTATGCTAAGAGAAATTAACTTAGCAAGATTTGGTATACCCCCGACTTTTTAGGACTGTAGCAGAGATAGACCAGTGATCACCTCGACAACGATTTCTCTGAATTGGCTGAATGAAATCACTTCAGACTTTGGCAGCATGTAGATGACTTTGAGCTGAATCCAACAAGCTTTGAATCACTGAATGTGATGGAGTATTGGCTGAGATATGCCCTTGACAAGTTGACAGACTTTGGAGTAGACAATCAATGAGCACAGAGATACATGATGTAAATGTATCTATAAATTAACACTTGTGTACAATCCCATTGGCATGGATAGCATTGTAAAATGGTGTAGAGAGGTGTAGGCTATGGTATACTCCTTACACACTCTCAAACTCAGTAGAGTAAGTCTCGGGAAATGAAGAGATGTACCCGCGACTTTTCCAAGTACATTTTATAGGATATGTGCAAAAATTTGAATTCAAATTCAAATTTTGGCTTCCTATGATCAAGGTCCTAAAAACTTGGAGATATTCTCTCAATCAAATAAGCTATTTTTTTCCACGGCTCACTTTGGTAGGTGATTACAAAAGATTCCAAGTCATTTTGACTTTTACAAATGAGGTAAAGTGGTAAGTAATCACTAGCATATGTTCCTATGGTTCTTTATGTATGTAGAGTCTTCATGATAACTTCCAATCCAAATGTGTAGGCTTGTGATTACACCAACATTGTGCACTTTCCCTGATAGATCCATAAAGAGCTTCCATTCTTGAGCTTTGTCTTGATAAAAAACGGTCCCTCCCATCGTGGTTGGAACTTTGTGTCATTCCTCTTATCAAAGCAGTTATCATATCTTAGAACAAGATTTCCTTCAGTTAACCCTTTATCCTTTAGTTGTCTGTTAAATTCCTGTCTCCTTTTCTCTGTTTGGTTCATGTAATGCCCAATTGCAAGGTCCCTTTTCATACTCAGCTCTTGTAGATCTATAAGCCTCTTCTGTGTTACCTCTCGCTCACTTTGTCCACTTTCCTTTAGTAGTACTCTGAGACTTGGAATTTCTACTTCTATTGGAAACAAGGCTTCTTGTCCATATACCAAGTGAAATGGGGTGAACCCTAATGATGCCTTGTAGGATGTGCAATATGCCCACAATGCTGCGGTGAGGTGTTTATCCCATTACTTAGGATGCTTCTTTACCTGCTTACTAATGATTTTCCAAATATTTCCATTTGTCTTTTCAACAAGCCCACTACATTGAGGATATTAGGGTGTGGAGTATCTATGCCTTATGTTTAATCTACTCAATAGATCATTTAGAACATCTGATCTAAAACTTGGACCATGATCAAACACTATCTCTAAAGGTATTCCAAATCTACAACATATGAAATCATAAATGAACTTTCCAATATCTTGTGTTGTTGCCCTTTTTGTGCTAGTTGCTTCTGCCCATCTAGTCATGTATTCCACTGCCACAATGATGTATTCCTTTCCTGATCTTGTCCTTGGTAGGGGTCCTATTGCATCGGTTCCCCATTTCTCAAATGGCCCATAAGATATGATTGGTGTCCTTGGTCATACATAAGCCTCTTATTACCTGTAGATTGACATTTATTACATGTTTTACACCAATATTGAACATCCTTATGAAGCATCAACCATGTATACCATGTTTGGAGTACCTTCCTTATTGTTATCTCATGTGAGAAGTGTCCTTCACATGCATGATCATGACATGATTCCAGAATGCTCTTTATTTCATCTGATGAGGGAACTCTTATGAGGATAAGGTCCTTACCTTTCTCATAGAGATAATATCCTATGAGTTAGTACTCTCGAGCCTTCTTCGCTAGTCTATGCCTTTGTACCCTGTTTAGGTGCTTGGGTGGTTCTCCAATTTCAAGAAACTCGATGATATCTTATAATCCTTCTTGACCTACAAATTTGTTTTCTCCTAGCTTCATGGATGCTATGAAACCTTCAAATTGCTCATTTGCTAACGCATCTGCTTCCTTATTTTCGCTCCTTGGTACATGACATATTTGAGTGTTATCAAATTGTTTCAATAACACTCACCTTTTTCAACCATTCAAACAAATTTTGGCTTTTGCAACACCAAACATTTTCCAATTGCCTAATTATCAACATTGAGTCTCCTTTAATAATCGACCTTTTGATACCATGTTGAACACATTCATGCAAGGCCTCACATAGTGCTACATATTCTGCTTCATTATTTGAACGACCATTAGGAAGAGTTATACCTTTCTTGAAGATGAGCTGTTTGTTTTGCCAAGTCATAGATCAGAAATCCACCTGTTGCTTTGTCAACCTGCTTCTTATATGCAGCATCAAAAAATAAAGTATGTGAATCTTCAATATCTTCTTCATGCAAGGTTTCTCCCCTGTCCTTCTCGTTGGATATTCTCCTCTCCCACTTCTTGTGGGTGAGTATGTCTATAAGAATAGATCTTGTGGTTTCCTCTACTACAAAAGTATAGTTGTATTCTTGAAGCTCAAGAACCCATTTAGCTGTTCTAGATGAGATACTCATATGTTGTACCACATATGGGAATGCATGATCTGTTGTAAGAACAATGAAAGGCCTAGCAAGAAGGTAAGACCGAAACTTCCTTACTCCAAACATAAGTGCATACATGAGTTTCTATGCATCTGTGTATCTCTTCTCATTTTCTTTCATTACCTTGCTAGCAAAGTAAACAGGATGCATGTGAGATATCTTTGTATCCTTTTGGGGTAAGACTACTCCGATTGCTTCTTCACATGCACTTGGACACATATAGAAAGTCTTTCCCATATCTGGTGGCATCAATGTGGGTAGAGTGTTGAGTAATCTTTTGATTTCTTCAAGCCATTCATTATGGATATCCTCTCATGCAAAGACACTATCTTGTGCAAACTTTTGTAATGGAGATATGTTTTCAGATAGAAGGTGGATGAATCGTGACATGTAGCATATCTTTTTTAAAAAAGTGAGGGTCTGCTTTGTTGTTGTTGGAGGAGGTAGAGCCAATAAGGCTTCCACTTTGGATGGATCAACTTGAATCTCTTTTTGTGATATGAGATATCCAAGGAGAATTACTTATTTCTTGGCAATATGACACTTATCAAGGTTCAATTGACCTCCAATGCATAGCTCTAGTGCTATATATGCAGAAGTCATCCACGTACACCCTTATTGATTATCCAAAGAATGGTTGAAAAACATACTTCATAAACCTTTGAAATGTTGCAGGTGCATTGGTTAGGTCAAAAGGCATTACCCGATAAGTAAAGCATTCCCATGGCATAATGAATTTGGTCTTCCTTTGGTCCTCCTTAGCTATCCACATTTGAAAGTACCCTGAGTATCCATTACATACAGTGTACCTTTCATGACCTACCACCTCATTTAGAATTTCATCTTAGAAAGGTAGTGGAAAATGATCTCTCTTTGTTGCTGCATTTAAGGGTTTATAGTCTACACACATCCTCCATTCACCATTCTTCTTTGGGATAACTACTACTAGAGACACCCATTCAAAATTTGATATAGGGTAAATGAAACTAGCCTTTATGAGTCTATTTACCTCATTTAGCAGAGCCTCTTGTTGATTCTTCTGAGCTTTTGCACGCCATTGGCTTTGCTTCTGGCTTGATTTTGATATGATGTTGAATAGCAGTTACACCTTGTATCTCATTGTAATCTTTAATGAACAATTTGTGGTGCCTTTTGAGCATGTTGACGTACGTGGTCTTTTCCTCTAAGGTGAGATCTTCCGTTAACATCTTTTGGAGTCTGCTTCGGGCATGGAGTCCTCACTTTGTGATTGGTCATCCTCTTTGCCTCCATCTTCCTTTTCTTGAAAGATCACGCCGATGACTTCGAGTGTTGAAGAATCATTTTCGGTTGTCGATTCCTCACTGCTAGAATTGCTATCATAGCATGAGCTCTCTTCATCTATAGTTGTTTCATACCTATGATCTTCCTTCTTCTGGTCTTTCAAATCATATGTAAATGACTTTGTTCTATCATTTGGTTTAAGAACTAGAAGACCAGAACCCCATCTTTAATGTGCTTTCATTGCTATTAACCATGGACATCCTAATATGATGGGGTAGCCCTCTCCTTTGGTTGCAATTACATACATATCCAAAGCAGCCTCTATATCACATATTGTAACTCTTAAATTTTCAATTACACCAACACATTTAACAACACTATTATTCGCCATTTTGGCTTGGTATGCAGATGGTCCTGTCACGTCCAAGCCTAACCTATGCATTGTTTTTTCTATCATGAGACACATCTGTGCTCCACCATCCACGTACACATTGGAAATCCTTTTTCATTTTACATATGCATCCACTATGGGTACCACATCATCATGTGCATTGGCTCTTATAAGGTTAATTTCCTTATTTTTAGCCCTCCTAGTGCTTACTAGCTTGGACCATTCCCTCCTAGTTTTTGAAGATAATTGGAGTAATTGTGGCCAAGTGATATTTGGTTTCTATGTGGATATATCCTGGATTAGGTCATAAGGTTTGATACCCTTACCTAGAGGAAAGTCTTCCATCATGATCTTCCTCCTCGACCTTCTCTTTCTTTTACTAGCTTCACCTTCTGCAATTCTGCCTTTCTTTGTTTGTGTACCCATGCTTGAATCCTCATCTTGAGACCGGTCTCTGTCTTGCACCCTTGTCTTTTTTTTATTGGTATCATATCCATGGTCTCTTGTTCCTCGGTCAACTCCAAAACATTCACTTGCCTTTGGTCATCTTGAGCCATTGGGATAGGTGGAATACTTGCTTGTTGTTGTCGTTGTTCCTATGCATATTGTGGTGGCCTCCTAATAGGATACATATCATCTAGATTCCTACGAGGATGAGGGCAATTGTACGTACCTTGGCCACATTTGTTGCAATTGTAGCATATAAACTCATGTGCTTGTCGTCATTGTCCTTGATTTTGTTCCCTTTGTGGTCCCTCTTGTTGGCTCCTCACCAAGCTGAGTGTTAGTTGTTCCAGCTGTTATGTGAGCTTCTGCAAGATATCTTGTTGTGAAGCTTCTCCGTTCTCTACCTGCGCAGATGGTACTGGGGGAACAACATCCATATGTTCTACTTTTTCAACTTTTGAAGATTGAAACTTTAATTTTCTACACTTAAATCTTGATATATCTAATGCTTCTTCAAAAGTACCTGGAAATTGTGACTCCAACTTTTGTTTTAGAGAAGGGAAGAGTCCTGAGATGAATCTATCCCTTTTCGAAAATTGTGGAGCTACTTCATTTGCCCCTAGGCTACTTTCCCAATTACTCCACACACACTAAAACTTAGACTCATAATTTTAAAAGTCTTCAAGTGTGACTTGCCTTAGTGAGAGCAATTGTTGCCACAATCCTTCTGGTGTATCCCTTTTTCCATATCGTGCTATGAATGCTTCATGCATTGCTTCCCAGCTTCCTGTTGCTTCATTGGACTGGTTGTTGTACCATATTCTGGCTTTGTCCTTTAGGACCAATGGGAAAGCCTTTAGCTTGATTGCTTCTTGATCCCTTTCTGAGACAAGGAACACCATCTCCAAGTTGTCCAAAAATTCTACAGCATCTTCGTTGGGTCTTCCATAGAAGTGTGTGAAGATTGATGCCATGGTTGAACTTGAAATTGGCTTTCTTACAAAAGAATGATGATCCAGACATCGAAGCTAAGGGTATATTCTAGAACTAGAAAGATAAAGGGTTCTTGAGATTCACGGATTTGTGCCAAACGCTCTGCCCCAAAATGATAGACAATGCATTGTTGGAAGAATATCTTCCTAGTATATGTGATATGGACACAAAGAAGGGATCTTGGTTGATAAGGTTGGTTGGGATGAATGGGAAAATTTTGGTTGTTGGGGTTTTGGAAATTCATGAAATTGAGTTCCTCAGTAGGGGCACTAGGTTATGAGAGAGGCATTAAGGAAATGGCCTCTAACACTTGCTCAAGTCATAAGCAGAAAATGGAATTGAAGATGAGGGACACCAAGCTCCTACAAAATCATTCACATGAAAACACACACAGAACTACCAAGGCAAGGGTTGTCCGTGCCGCCTTGTCAAACAAGTACAATGGCACTCTTAGGGTGGGGGTGATCCACACCACCGTCTTAGTACACTTAAACACAATCAACACAAAGGTACTCTTAAGGCAGGGCTGATCCACGCCGTCCACTTAGTACCAACACAGGAATAATCAACACAAGTACTCTTAAGGCAGGGGTTGTCCACGCCGCCCTCTTAGTACCAATACACAAAACACAAAACAATCACAAGAAAGAGATTCTCAAGGAGCCAGGTGGTACCACAATCTTCAATTGGTTTGGGAATGATGGAGAAGATGGAAGGAAGATGGAAGGAGGAGGAAATGAGAGAAGAAGAGAGGGTGTATTGGATAGAATAAGCAAAGGTTAAGGGTAATGGAAATGGAAGGAATTGGAGAAACAAACTTTATTGAAATAGGAAATATTACAAAGACATGGGGGACTTAAAAATTAGAGCTTGTATAGCTCTCTCAATACAATGACATAGGGTAGACTCCTTCTCCTAGGTTTGGAGTGCCCACTACACCCATAGCGTGTACCTACGTACAACTCCTCTTGCCCTTGGAGGGCACCCAAGGGGTCCTTTTATAGGCATTTTGGGAAGATAGTTAGGGATGATATTTTGACATGAATCTTCTAGATATTTTACATTTGTGGTGGAATAGGAATTTTTACAAAGATCCAGAAGATTCTAGACTCACGACAGTGTGACATTTGGCATGTTTTTACATATTTCTTGGATATTTTGGAGTTTTATTACAAAAAAATGATATTTTCGCCTCCAAATGCCTGAAAGGGGTCCATTCCACCGAATTTTGACTTTGTTGCATCATTTGTTTGAGTTTGAGGCCCAAGAATATAAGATATATGCATAAACAAAGGTTTCCATTGTTGAAAGTTCAAAAAGGTGTGGTGGGGCTATGGGGCCTTTGGGAAGACTTCTTTTTCATTCTACAGAGAGTGGGACAAGGTTTAAATACTTCAATATTCTAGAGTTTCCATCTTTCTTTTATATTTCCCTTCTATATTGATAATTTCTCTTTTACTGTAGGGAGAGCTAGTCATATCTTCAGTGGTGGGGCCCACTTAACTTCTATCTTCCATATTTATTTTATGCATATCCATATCAAATGAAAATAAAATAAATAACATATTACATATATAGAATAAGATTATTGTTAGAGGAGGTATAAAAAATATAGCCCTCAACGTCTACGGAAGCATGCGAACATCATAAGGAAGAAGAAGAAGCTTGGAGCACAACACACAATACTGAATGTATTACCACTAGAATGTACAAATATGAGTAGCCTATTAGGGCAATAGGTGTATATACAAGCCGGGGGAAAAAACCTCCTAAAGAGGGAAAAAAGTGCCGCGTCGATCCTAGAGTGTTCACACACATCACTACCTAAATATATCAACAATAACAAATGCTTCTATACCATATCCTTGCCATATCCACAAATTTTCACATCCAAAAGCATTCTATATATAGAGATATGTGCATGGGAGTTTGTGTCTCCACCTATCCTTGTAGCTCCTCTCACCTCTTGACCTTTTGCTTCTTGTCCTTTGTCCTTCCATTTCCTTGGGTGACTTTTGGTGCTCCAAATCACTCCACATGGATAAGGTTGCACCTTTTTTGTGTACTTCAGCTCTCCAATCATATTTTGGATTTTATCCAAGCCATAAATAATTTTTCACCTTTATGTTAACACTCTACTTTAAGGTTATGAGTGTAGCCTCTATATTTTCAAGGCCTAGCTTACTTTTAAGCTTACATGAAATACATAAATGATGAAGAGGTAAATAATGTGATTTGAGTATGTGTCAAGACTCACAATTGTAGTTTTCACAAGTTCCATAACTTTCAACACTCTCCCTCAAGATACAATTGTGAGTCCATGTTATTCAGAAATCTTGTCCTCTTTGTGTTTTGCTTCTGTTTGCCTTGACATCCATTTCTTTGATAGGTTGGTGATCTCCCTTCTTTTGCTTCCAAGATTCTTTGGATTATATCCAGCTTCACCTTTGGTTCTTTGGTTTTTAGCAATATCTCTTCATGAGTCCCTATCATAAATCATGCTTCATAAAAACTTATACAATCAAATGATATCACCTTGGCCACATATACCTTTGTTGCTTCACTCTCTTCTTTGTTGTGCTCTCATTGTAAATCTCTATTTTCATATACCTTCATGGATCCATTTCTTCTAGGCTTTTGTGCTTTGCTTTGATACTCCTTTGTCTTTGGATCATCTTCAACGTTTTCTATGGTTGCAATTTTTGCATCTCCTTTTGATGTCATGATGGTTGACATGCTTTCTTTTAACTTTTTCTTCATGCTTTCTTTTTGTATCATGGCTACTGCTTTCCTTCAAAAGACTCCTTCCATAGAGTTGGATCCTCTTAGTGCTTTGAAATTAGCTTTATGGATTCTCTTACTCTTCTTAGAGTATGTTTATGCATCTTCCAAATTTGATAATTGTCTTGGCTCCATTTTCACTTCTTTGGACTCTTTTTTTATCTTCCAATCCTTACAAGCTAACTCCCCCTTGCTTCATAATATTTTCTTCATTATTCATGGTTGCTTTTACACCTACAAAATCAACAATGGGCCTATCATATATTAACTCTTTCATGAGTTCTTCTTCATTTGAAGCATTTGTAGCTTAGACATCTTCCAAGCTTTCTTCATTACCTACAAAACAAGACAAGAAATCCACAATAATTAAGAGCTCATCCATATGCTCTATACATGCTTCTTTGAGGTTCAAAATGAGAGGATTTTCCTTGTGTTCCTCATTCCCTCTTTTGCTTGTGTTATTTTCTTCTTACAAGAATTTGATGCCAATGGCTCAAATGCACCCCACAGCTTAGCACATTCACATTGTGGACTTCACACCACCCTCAATATCAACATGGTGCTTGTTGCACTTGAAAAGTCTTGTTGTTCCTCTTAAGATGGTCTTAGTTGCCTTTACATAGGATTGCCACTCTCTTTGGTGATCTTACTAGCCTCAATCTTTCATGAGACCTTGACTTGGTCTTTGGTGCCTCTTGCACTTGCGACAGCTTGCCATTCCTCTTGGGATGGTTTTACTTACCTTTACATAGGCTTGCCATTCCTCTTGAGATGGTGTTAATTTCCTTTAACTAGGCATGCCACTCTCTTTGGTGGTCTTACTAACCTCAACCTTTCACTAGACCTTCACTTTGTTTTTATTCCTTCTTGCAACTAAAAATGCTTGCCATTCCTCTTGGGATGGTCCTGCTTGCCTTTTAATAGGCTTGCCATTCCTCTTGGCCATTCCTCTTGGGATGGATGTACCTTCCTTTACGTATAATTTCCACTCTTTTTAGTGGTCTTACTAGCCTCAACTTTTGACTAGACCTTCACATAGTCTTTGCTTGGAACTTACCACCACACACAATGTGGATTTTTCTTTTCCCTTTACTTCAGCCCTTAGCTTTGCAAATGGACTTCTTTACCTTCTTCAACTTCAGCCATTGTTTTACACTTCTTTGGGGCAACTCTTCCTTCTAACTTGTCACTTTCTTTTTTCTCCTTTCAACCTCGGGGACTGTTTTCAAGTCCTTCTTTAACCTTGAACACTTTATGGCAGCCCTTCCTTCGAGCTTTCAACCCCTCCTTTGTTGGAAAGCTCAATATCAGGCTTCAAACTTCTTTGATGTCTTTGTATTCTCAAATTAATCTTCAACTTCATGTTTGTCCACTCCAATTTTAACACAAGCTCTCTTGACTTCTCGCAGTCTTCAAAACTTGATTTGTTTTTCTTCAAATCCTTGAAACCTTCAAGAATCTTCTAGTGAAAATCTTTGTGTTGAACACCTTTAGCTTTGGCTCCAATGTTCACATCTTCAAAGCTTCAAGTGCACACACTATGTTTTTGACAAACTTTTAGGTTGAGTTCCTTCACATTCGCTCCAAGCTTTGTGTCCTCGCTTTGTCCAAGCTTTGACCACTTTGTTTTGCCTTTTGAAAATAGGAGCATTGAGTTGAATTCCTATATATCAAATCAAGAATCTGCCACTTTTATTTATCATAACATGAGAATACATATTTGTTTTTGAAACTTTAACTCAATGGGTTTTATCCACAATAAGGTACATCCACAAACTTCATACATGGCAGCCTTAAATTTTGTGAATCTTCATTGTATCCAATCACATATACTTTGTGCTCACTTATGGTTGAACATGAGAAATCTATAATGCTTCAATAGCATTCTATCAAATCCACATAAGCATGTATACAAATTACAAATCATTCAAGCATATAGTCAGGCCAACTTATGCCAATTCATATGGCTACATAAACCTGAAAATATTGAGCTTGTATAAGCTTTATAAAATAACCTATTACTCATCCACACATCATGAATCATGCATATATATTCTCCTTTACCACATATGCATTCATTTTTTTATGTTATACATCAATCATTAACTTCAAATTCAACTTATATTCAATCTAAGCATCATTGTCCAAAACTATCATTCATCTCGAGCATAAACTTCATAAGCATGCATACATACATAAGAATCTCCAATGCATTTATTTCTTGCACAAATTAAGAAGCATATAATGATATCCACAAGCTTACATATAAGCTTCAATCTTCAGCCATTTACATGATATAGTCTTGCACTTCATTCAATTTAATGCAATATATAAAGTATAATCTCTCTCTTTTATATTTTTCTTTGTATTCCTTTTTTTCTCTTTTGAAAAAAACAGAAGAATAATGTATGGATTACTAGAGAGTATTTTGAGTTGAAAGGGGTGATTTTTAGAGATTTTGACCTTTTTAGATTCAAAAAAATAGTTGGATTGACTTAAAACCTAATATAAATTTGGGTTTGGAAACATAGGATCCGATTCAGGGAAAAAATCCCTCCTCAAGTGCTTTCTAAAGTTGCAGCTAATACAACAAGAATGATCAAAGAGCAAAAAGATTTGCACGAGTTCAAATGATTATCAAAATAGGTGGCATGGACTACAAAAAAGGTCCAAAAGGAGGCTATGTGCATCAGAATAGTTTGATCAATGCATCCAACTAGTGCTACTATCATTCCTTTGAGTGATACAATTTGAGTTGTGTTTGATTTACCAAGGGTAAATGTAAGCCATCCAAGGTAACCAATAGAGCCACACCTTGACTCAATAGAGTGTGAATTTGGAAGGGTCCTTACCATATGGGCTTCCGTTTCCCTCTCACATTTTCCAACTAAGGTTTGTAGAGAAGAACTAGGTATCCCTCCTTGAGTTTATTCTCCCATAAATTGAGAACATGCCTTATCTTCATTTTATCTTGGACTTGCTTGCGTTGAAGTCCTCCTAACATTCTTTCTTCCTCAACTAGATCAAGGTCTATCACTTGGTACTCAAGGGGTCCTCCACCTTCTTCTTCTTTAACCCTTTGTTATCTACATAGGTTACTATCCTTAAAGATATTGTTATGAACTCAAAAGGCTCTATGGCGTGGAGCCATACACTAGCCTAGAGGGATTGAACCTATGGTGGGTTCGCTAGCTATTATGTAATCCCAAGAGTGTATAAGTAATAGTTCCTCATGTGGTTGGCTTTTGCAATCATTATTCTGAAACAAAGTGATAGGCACTTTAAAGTGATTTTTTCTTGTCTAATTTCCCTTGGGTAGTAGGCACATAGATTCCTATGCAAGATTAATAATAAAATGTATTAATAAAATGATTTAAAAAATGAGTGCCTTGGTCCATTAAAATTTCCAAGCAACAACCAAACCTTGATAAAATGTTCACGTACAAAAATGTGGTTGTTTTTTAATTTTTGTAATCTTTGGAGGCTATGGCATTAGCTCACTTGGTTGCATAATCCATAGCTACTAAAAGATATTTTTCCGTTCTAGGGTGAGCCTTGGGATATATTGTTGATATATTTAGATAGTGATGTGTGTGAACACATTAGCACCACCGGGGCACTTCTTTCCCTCTTTAGGAGGTTTTTTTCCCCAGCTTGAATATATGCCTATTACCCTAACGCAAAATGACTGTGGCATATTGTGTGGGGTGTTGAAAAACATCTTATTAAACCTACAAATACAAGTATTGAAGCTCATGCACATGGCATTGAAGATGACGATATTCTTCATGTTCCTATTCATATTGCAGTTTCTGTTGCACCTATTATAGAGAAAATTCATTGGGATGGTAGAGATGCGCAAGCACATGCATTGATAGCCTTGTCTATCAAACATGCCATTATTCCTCACATTCACTCTTGTAGAAAAGCTAAGCATGCTTGGGATACACTTACAATATTGTACCAGGCTAGGAATGAGGCTCTTGTTGCTTACCTTTGAAAATAGTTGGAGATTGAGCACATGAATGAAGGTGATTCTTTGGATAATTTTCTAACAAAGATCAAACATTTGAAGGAACAATTAATTTCTACTAATTAGTTCTTGTATGACAATTCACTTGTGCAGACTGTCGTGAATGGTCTTCTTGAGTCATACGAGAGTTTTGATTCTACTCTTTATTTGATGATGAAATGCAATCCACATGCCTTAATGTTTGAGGAGTTAGTCTCTGTTCTATTGCAAGAAGATTAGTCCAAGTAGAAGAGGTCCATTACACATGTTGTAGATCAAGATTTCCTGGCTAGTCAGAAGGGCAAATGTAAATGGATCTCTTCTACTAGTAAGCAGAAATCTACTAATTCTACAGAATCAAAGAAGGATGACAAAGAATAGAAGAAAACAGAAAAGCAAAAAATTGTTTTGCAAGTAGTGTAAAGGAAATGGTCATGTCATAAAAAAATTGTCCAAAATGGGCTGCAAAAGAGGCAAAGAAAAAAGAGGTTGGAATGGTTGTTGCAGTAGCCTCTACACCAAAAACAGAGTTTACTAATCGAGTGCATACTGAAGAATGGGTGTTTACCAATGTTTGTAGTTTTGACCCATCCTCTCCTGAATAGTGTATATCTGTAGTAAACTTAGATGTTTGGTACTTTGACAGTGGGGCAACCAAACATATTACCTCTTAGCATAGTTTCTTCACTTCACTTGAGCCTGCCCCCTACGGGGAATATTGTCACATGTGCCAACAACTCCTCTTATCCTATCATGGGATTTACTAAGATCATTCTAACTACTACTCATGGTAGGTCTTTTACATTGTCAGATGCTTTATTTTTGTCAGGGATCAAGAAGAATCTATTGTTAGTTTCACCTTTAGACAAGATTGGCTTGGTTGTGAAATTTGTTGATGAGAGATGTACAGTTCATGATCTATCAAATGCCGATGTGATTATTGCTTTTGACATTTTATGTCATGTGTTGTATAAGCTCATAGACTATGAAAAATGTATGAATGATTCAGCATGTGTGTTGAGAGTCAAGCTCACAGTCAAGCTCAAGCACAAGCATAGGAGCACATCAAGGAATCAGACACACAAGAAGAAAGATCATGTAGGGAGCTCCAAGAAGCACATGTCAAATTTTCAAAAGAAATCCCTATAAAAATAGTGATCTTTCTCACTAAAAACCATTGTAAATATCATTATAAATACCATTTTCCATTTTTGTAACTCCATTTTGTTCAAGCCGAGGAGTCCTTGAGCTTCAGGAGTATTAGAAGTATCACGCTACCAATTTGCATAATTTGTAGACTCCGTTTGAGCCCCCAAATAAGCCCTAGAACCTAATTTTTAACTAGGCCAAACACTAGGTCTGGACAGAGCCCAAACCACTAAAAAAACTATAAAAAGGGCTAGAGAGCTCATTTTGGAGGTTAGCTTGTTGTAGATTTGATCTTTTGTAAGAGAATTCTTTTGTAATCAAAGATCTTCCATTGTTCCACTCTTTCTTCTTACCTTGTGTGCGTGTGTGCATATGTGTGTGCATACTTGTGTGCTTTCACTCACGCACTTGTGCCATCACTTGCTCATAGTCTTCATACCGGTCCTCACATCTCCACAGATTGATATTTATGAGGTGCAACTCCTCACATTGGTACTTGCCATTGTGATAGAGTGACACCAAATTTGGTGCCATTGCTAGGGAGAGAGCTTGGAGGGCGAGCATGTGATGGTAAGACGTAGAGTAGCGACATTGGAAGGTAAAAAAATCATCATTTTCAATTCAGTTTCTAATTTTGTTACTCCATCTTCATCTTCATCATCATCACCATCTTCTCCCACCTTCATCTTCTTTGAATTTTTCACTTTTTTTTACCATACATTCACTTTGTTTTCACTTCTGGTTGTGAGAAAGAATCTTAGAGAAGATGCAGAACTGTAACACTCAAGAAATACACCTCAGCATACCCAAAAATTGAGTGAACTATCCCGGACATGATAAGACCTACGCCAAGTGTCGTGAGTGTGGTATCGCGGGTTTGAAGACAGATTTTGCATCTACAGGCACATAGAAGTGACAAGGAGGACACAAGGTACTCATGCTTGCAAAAATTTTTGAATTTGGACTCGAAAAATCCAAGTGTTGTGATATCTGTGACCTCCGAATCTAGCAATATCTGTGACCTCCAAGTGTCACGATATATGTGACCTCCAAGTGTCGGGATATCTGTGACCTCCAAGTGTCGTGATATTTGTGACCTCCAAGTGTCGCGATATTCGTGATATCCGAGTGTCGTCATATTTGACAAGTGTCGAGTGTCGTGACCAACTAGGTGTCGTGTTGCCAAGTGTCAGGATATTCCTCAAGTGTGGCGATACTTCCCAGGTGTCATATATCATGGAATTCCTTTGACAAGTGTCACAACTGTTGAAAGTTTTTCAAGCTCAAGAGTGTGGGAACATGCCCCAAATTGAACCTTCCACATCATCCACAATCAAAGGAGGCTGATTTCCACGAGTTGGAGGCATCAAATCATGCCCATAATGGAAAGAATTTGATTAGAGAAGATTTAGCTCACCTCTTGATGTGATTGGACCTCACTTTTGACATGTATATGCTTTTGATTGGTTAAAGAGGTTAGTATGAGGTCTTTAAAACCTCTAATGAGTTGTATTATGACTTAGAGTCGTGGAAATACGTGCCCAAGCTGCCCCCTTGCTTAAGCACACCCCCTACTAGCTATTCTCTGCATATTTTGCAGAAATTTCACTTTTACACACTCTATCTATCTAGATGTTTTTGGCAGACCCCCCGGTCTTGTAATTGTTGTTTCTCCTTCATCCGGAATCCATTTGCAATGATTTTTGTCTTGTTGGAAAGCTTATAAGTTCTACTTTGTCTGGTATAAGTCTCAGGTTCAGTGCCTGCACATGTGCAGAGAAATGTCCAGAACAGTGTCTGTCTAGTTAGCTCATACTCTGTGGAGAGATCAAGTTGTCTGTTTTGTTGCAGCTGGTTGAGGCATCATCCAGTATCCAAATGGAGTGATTTTACTCTATTTGAAATCTCTCAAAGTCTAGTTTATGCCTGCAAAATTTCATTTTCAGTCTCTGCATATACTCAGAGAAACTCAGAAAATACAGAGCCTATGTCTGAAAAATCTCAGGATCCTAGGAGGGTTCATTTGCTTTTGTTGTGCACATAGGAGTGTTTATCCTCCAATAGTGGTATCAGAGCTATAAGTGGAGTATCAAAGAGAGAAGAAGGAGCTACTGAAGTGAAGTAAAGACTTCATCAAAGTTTGAAGGAAGGAAGCAAAGAACGGGCACGTCAACAACAAGGGGAAGCAAATACATCATCAAATCAAAGACGAAGCTTCATCAAGAGGAGTAGCTCTATTTTTTGAGGTAAAAGCCATCCTTTTCAACTTCATTGCATCAAGGGGGAGGTTCAAAAGAGTTAGGAGGCACCATGGCTGATCTCAATGCTCAAATTGAGAAGATCGAAAAAGGAAACTACCAACCATGGCGATTTAGAATAAGCAATTTTTTGATGGGGAAAGGTTTGTGGGGACTTGTGAGTGGTGGAGAGCCAAAACCCTACATAGATGAGGTAAATCCAACCAATGACCAGAGAAGAGCAGTAAGAGAGTGGGATGAAAGGGACAAAAGGGTCATTTTCATTTTATCTCAGCATATTAGCAACTCTATGGTAGGGCATATTCAAGATTTGGATACATCGAAGAAGGTGTGGGAGTGCTTGGAGAGATTGTATTCAACCTCCACAAAAGCTAGAAAAATTCAGCTCAAGAATGAGCTAAATAATCTTAGGAAAAGCCCCTCTCAAGGTGCTAATGATTACATATTAAAGGTTAAAGAGCTTGCAGATGCACTAGGGTCAATCGGTAGTGCCCTAGATGATGACGATCTTGTCGCCCACACCCTAAATGGACTTAGGGATGATGAAAAATGGAGGGCTTTCACAACTTCAGTGTATGTAAGTGACTCTCTTCCTGATTTTGATCAAATAATCACTCTCATGGTGACAGAGGAGATGAACCTTGGTGGTCATAATGCCAAGGATAGCCAAGGGCAATTGTTGTATGCAGGTAGAGGAAGAGGAAGACACAACCGAGGTGCTACAAGAGGAAGAGGAAGATATCAAAGCAACCAAGGAGGTCAAGGACAACAAGAAAATGCAGGTCAAAGAGGTGGAAGAGCCACAAATAGAGGAAGAGGTGCAAGATTTGGTGGAAGAGGACAAGCCACTTCAAATGGATGCTTTGTATGCGGTAAGCCCGGTCATTTTGCAAATGAATGCTATCATAGAGCTCAAAGACAAGGGAATCAAAACAACAACAACAATTATAGAGGGCAAGGTAATTATGCAAACACATCATCCAGCCAAGGGAATGATGATTTACTTGCCATGAGGTATGGTGAAGATACAACTCAAGCTAGTGAAGATGTATGGTATGTAGACAGTGGATGTAGCAATCATATGTCATGTCGAAAGGATTTTTTTAGTAATTTGCAGGTCCCAAAGCATCAAGGGCATGTGGAAACAGGTGATAACTCAGAGCATATCATTCAACATGTGGGAGATATCAGTTTGGAAGGAAATCAAAGAGCAAAGTTCTTATCAGAGGTATTACATGTCCCTACTATTACCAAAAACTTGATTTCGGTAGGCCAAATGGTAGAAAAAGGCTATCAAGTTAGGTTCAATGAAAGAGGATGTTTTGTTGAGGATCCAAGGGCAGGTTTCAAGCTCATAGCAAAAGGAAAAAAGCAAGGGAGAATGTTCACAATGGACATAAATCATCCACACCATTCAATGTATGTCACATATGGAGACAAGAGGATAGCAGATTTGGATCTATGGCATAAACGAATAGGTCACATCAACCTACAAAAGCTCAAGGACATGCAAAGGAGGAGCTTGGTAAGAGGCCTACCAAATTTTACATCTAAAATGTTGCATGAAATTTGTGTAGCTTGCCAACAAGGAAAACAATCAAGGCTGCCCTTCAAGAAGAGTACCTATGTAAGTGCAAATGTTTTAGACCTCATTCACACGGATGTTTGGGGTCCAACAAGAGAAGCATCCCTTGCTGGAAATAGGTATTTTGTAACCTTCATTGATGACTTTTCAAGGAAAGTGTGGTTGTATTGCATTAGAAACAAATCAGATGTGTTCCACTACTTCAAGAAATTCAAAGCACAGGTGGAGAAGGAATCTGGCAAGTTTATCAAAACTTTGAGATCCGATGGAGGGGGAGAGTACTTCTCCCATGAATTTTCTGAATTTTTGCAGGTCAATGGCATCAAAAGACAATTTACATGCAGGTATACCCCTCAACAAAATGGGGTAGCAGAGAGAAAGAACAGACACATAGCAGAGGTAGCAAGGTGTATGCTCAATGAAATGAATATGCCGCATTGTTATTGGGGAGAGGCTACATATACAGCCACATACATCATGAATAGATGTCCTACATCAGGTATACATCATTTAACCCCTGAGGAAGCATGGAGTGGAAGAAAACCTTGCATTTCACATCTTAGAATCTTTGGTTGTATATGCTATGTACATGTACCTCAAGAGTTGAGGTCAAAGTTAGATGCCAAATCTGAAAGGTGTATTTTTTGGGATATTCTATGGAACAAAAGGGGTATAAATGCTATAATCCCATCACCAAGGAGCTGAAGGTAAGTAGGGATGTTGTCTTTGATGAGTTGAAGCCTTGGTATGCATGCACAAGTCCATTGCAGGTTGAAGACATAGGTGAGACAGATTTGAAGAATGATGATAGAGTTCAAGAAAGCATGGATTTGAGTGGTCCAAGCAACTCATGCAACACAAGGACACCCTCACCATGGAGTGGAAGGCTTAGGGAAAGAGAGACCAGCTCTGAAGAAAGCAAAGTCAAAGGCAAAGAGAAGATTTCAGTTGAAGAAGGAAGCTATGTGGACGAGAGCATGTTGGAAGATGAAGAGATAGAAGAAATTCAAACTCCAGGAGTGGCAAAACAAAGAAAGAAGATGGCAACCACACCTAAAGGAAGTGAAAGAAGGTCTTCAAGAGTAAGATATCCAGTACAAAGGTTAACATATGATAATTTCATTGCAAAGCATTATGCATACATGACTGAGGTAATCAAGGACAAAGAACCAACTAGTTATGAAGAAGCTAAGGATTGCAAGGAATGGCAAGAGGCAATGAAGGAAGAGCTCAAAGCACTTGATGAGAACCATACTTGGAGCTTGGTACCAGCTCAAGAAGGCATGAAGGTGATAGGTAATAAGTGGGTTTACAAAATTAAAAGAAATTCAGATGGTTCCATTGCTAGGTACAAAGCAAGGTTGGTGGCGAAAGGCTTCTCCCAAAGCTACGGGATAGATTATGATGAAACTTTCAGCCCCGTAGCCAAGATGCCAACAATTAGGACTTTGATTGCAGTGGCCACATCAAGGAAATGGAGCTTATATCAGTTGGATGTGAAGAATGCCTTCCTCAATGGAGAGCTTGAAGAAGTAGTCTACATGAGCCAACCTCAAGGATTCGCTAGTATGAGGTACCCAAATCATGTTTGCAAGCTAAGGAAAGCACTATATGGACTAAAGCAAGCCCCAAGGGCCTGGAATCAGAGGTTAGTGGATTATTTATCAAGTTGTGGATACAAAGAAAGTGTTGCAGATCCATCACTTTACATGAAGAAGCAAGGAGACAAGACGGTATACATATGCATCTATGTGGACGATTTGATCATCACAGGGAGTGATATTGCAGGTATTAAAGATATCAAATCAAAACTAGGAAAGGAGTTCAAGATATCTGATCTTGGAACACTAAAATACTTCTTGGGAATAGAGGTAATCTATGCACACAATGGCATCTTCTTGATTCAAAGAAAATACTTGTTGGATGTGCTATACAGGTTTGGTATGAGTGATTGTAAGCCACTTTCTCAGCCCATGGAGCCCAATACAAAGTTGGTTGCAGGTCAAGGAGAGGCTATACAAGATATTACACTATATAGAAGCATAATTGGTTCATTAATTTATGCTACATTCACTAGACCTGATCTTGCATATGTAGTAGGTGTTCTCTCTCAATTTTTGCATACACCTACTCATGATCATCTTATGGCGGCAAGAAAGGTGCTTCGTTACATCAAGCACACCATTAACCAAGGTCTATTTTACTCATATGATGCTGATCTAAGTGTCAAAGGATATAGTGATGCTGATTGGGCAGGTAGCAAGGATGATCGAAGGAGTACATCGGGTTATGTTTTCATGATAGGTACAAAAGTGATCTCTTGGAGCTCTAAGAAGCAACCCACTGTTGCTCTTTCATCCACAGAGGCTGAGTACAGAGGTTTAGCATTGGCTACATGTGAGCTATTATGGCTTAAGAAGCTACTTAAGGACTTGGAGGTAGAAGTGGAGGAGTTTCCTCTTTATGGAGACAACATTTCAAGCATCTATCTTGCTAACAATCCCATGTTTCATGCAAGGAGCAAGCACATAGAGGTTCATTACCACTTCGTTAGAGAAAAGGTGATGGCAAAAGAGCTAGATATAAGGTATGTGAACACTAAGGTATGTTGTGTGACCAAGTGTCGCAATATTCCTCGGGTGTCTAGTGTCGTGGACATCAAGTGTCACGATATCTGATGATTATTGTGTGTCGTGACCGCTCAGGTGTCGAGTGTCGTGGACATCAAGTGTCGCGACATCTCAGTAAGTATCGTGTGTCGTTGGACCTCAAATGTCACGACATCTATCAGATGTCAAATATTGTGAACATTTAGGTGTCAAGTGTCGCGATATCCCTCAGGTGTCATGTGTCATGACTTCCCAAATATCGTGTGTCATGGAATTCCAAGTATCATGTATCATCTACTTCCAAGTATCACCAATACTTACTAAGTCTCGTGTGTCACCTGTTTTTGAAGCAATCCCTAAGAGGTCTTGTTTCCTTGTTTTCAACCCCAGAACCCTGAAGTGGCATAACTTTCTCATACAAAATCAGTTTGCAGTGATTTTAGGTTCGTTGGAAAGCTCGTGGGGAGTACTACCAAAACTTCTAGTGGTTATGGTCAAACTAATATGTGGATGATTAGATATAGTATTTTGAAGTTGACCCTCAGGTGGACTAGGAAACCAAGGAGTTCCAAAGGATTTTGAGCAATAAAAGGGTAAATTTTGGACTTGTAGACAAAGCTTATGAACCTAAGATCTGGTAGATGCTTAGGCAAGGATAGGCAAAGCATAAGATCATATGAGGCTAGTGTCAACCATATAGCTATGTCTTGGGCACAACAACTAAGTGGTTATCCCTATGTGTTAAGTTCCAACACAAGTGACTCAGAAATATCCTTCAACATGGAGAGACCCACTGTTGGCAGCAGTCAGGGAACCGAAGGAGCCACAAGACGAAGAGAGTCAGAGCGAAGGGACAGCACAAGCAGACACGGCAGTCAAAGAAGATCGGGCAAGTAGGCCATCTAATTTTTCAAGACATCAAGGAGTTGAGCACACAAGAAGGAAGAGCAAGTAGGGAGCTCAAAGAGGTGTATGACAAATCAATAGAGAAAACCCCTACACAAATAGTGATTTTCATCACTAAAAACCATAGTAAATATCATTTCGTATTTTTGTAGCTCCATTTTGTGCAAGCCAAGGAGTCCTTGAGCTTGAGGACCTTTAGAAGTATCTACCTGCCAATTTTCATATTTTTTAGATCTCGTTTGAGCCCTCTAATAAGCCCTGGAACCTAATTTTTGACTAGGCCGGACACTAGGTCTGAACAGGGCCAAAGCTAGTCAAAAACTATAAAAGGAGCTAGAGAGCTCATTTTTGAGGTTAGATTGTAATTGAAATGAACTTGTAAGAGCTTTTTGAAAGTAATCTAAGAACTCCATTGATTCTCCCTCTTTGTCTTGCTGTGTGTGCGCGTGTGTGTGTATGTGTGTGCATACTTGTGTGCTTCTCACTCACGCACTTGTGCCGCCACTTGCTCGAGGTCTTCATACCATCCTCACGTCTTCCCGGATTGACATTAAAGGAGGTGCTACTCATCACTGAGCTACACCAAATTTTGGCGCCGTTGCCGGGGATCGAGCTTTGAGGACGAGCGTGTGATGGTAAGACGTAGAGTTGACGCGTTGGAGTTGTAGGTATTTTCTTCACTCTCATCGATTTTCTTTTACCTTCTTCACCATCCTCATCACCATCGTCATTGTCACCATCTCCCACCTCCATCTCCATCATCGCAAAAATTTCTGTTTTTTGATCATATCACCATCTCCACCTCATTTCCCTCATTTCCCTTGTGAGAGAGAGCAAGAGAGCGAAATTGTGTGTGCTGTTTTTGCATGTTTTCTGAGCTGTGTTGCAGGTACAGACTGTATCACCATCCCCAGCACGCTGCGCAGGTACGGAATTCGAAGTAACTGTCTGTGTGTCGCCGGGTTCTGTCAATCGCGACCGACAGAAAAGTTGGTCTATTTGCTAAACAAAGTGCATATCCATGACCTACAGGCCTAGAGCTTCCCAAAAATGTGTTTAGTTTTTTGAAATTCCACAGATTTCTGTCAATCGCGATCGACACGTCAATCGCGATCGACAAACCACGACGGACAGACCTGTCAATCGCGATCGACACATCAATCGCGACCGACAGGGTCAACGACCGACACAGTCAACGATCGACACGGTCAACGACGGTTTGACCACGACCGACAGAGCCTACGCGTGACACGTGTCAATCGCGATCGAGCCATCAATCGCGATCGACCAGTCAATCGCGACTGACAGCCCACGACGCCTCTGTCAATCGCGACCGACAGAGTCAACGACGGTTTGACCACGACGGACAGACCTTGCGACCGACCTGTCAATCGCGATCGACACATCAATCGCGACCGACAGAGTCAACGACGGTTTGACCACGACGGACAGACCTCGCGACCGACCTGTCAATCGCGATCGACACGTCGATCGCGACTGACCTGTCAATCGCGACCGACAGACCTTGCGAACACGTTAGAAGGGCAAATTAGGTCAAATTTTTGGGGAAAAAATAGTGGTCACAATTTTTGCTAAGTGTGGGGCAAACATTAGGGTATAGTATTGCATCGCGAGGCCGTGCCACAAGCAACTCGAGAATTCCTGTTTACCTGTTAGCCTGTTTTGGATCCTGTTTTAACTCCGAAACCCTGAACGGTCATAACTTTTTCATACGAAATCCATTTTTTGAGCTCTAGGGCTTGTCAGAAAGCTCGTGGCATATACTACACGCCCTCAACTGTTTTTTATAAGAATAATGCATTGATTTTCAGATAGGTTATTGTGAAGTTGACCATACCCAGGAGGAACAAAATTCAGGGATCCCTAGAATTATTTCCCAAAAAAGTCCTAGTGCAAATTGGTGAAGTGTCACATGAATGAAAGTGATTGGTTCTGTCTTTTGAATTTAAGTCCTGAGCTAATCTTGGGCCTTTTACAGGTCCTTTGAGAGCATCGAGGGGTACACAAAGCAAGAGTAAGTGCAGGCTTGGGAACACGCGTCCTGGGCACGCCAGGGCAACAACACAAGGAAAGGACTTCAAGGTTGGAAAACCCGCAACACCCTCTGTCAATTCTTAGTTTAGGCTAAGTGCGGGTAGTGTTAGAAGTAATTCCAGGCAACGATAAGGCACGAGATAAATCAAAGACTATCTAAGAAATCAAGTTCAGGTCAAGAGATAACCTGTGTGTGTGGACGACAACCTTAAAGGAAAAGGACCTAACGTGAAACGACCAAACTAAAGTGCGAAATTAAACTCAAGTATTCCTAAAGACGTGATATCAGACAAGAGTATAAACACAATAATCAACATAAAAAGGGAATTAAGTAATTGATACAAGGATTCAGAAACGTGGTTGTACCTGGGACAAATTGGGTTAATCAGTTAGGCATATGAACCTGAGATCAGGGCGACATCTAGTGAGGGAGAGACAAAGCCTTAGGTCTTCAGAGGCTAGTGTTAATCACACTGCTAGGTCTTGGGCCCAACAGTTGAGCCACCACTCATACTACCCTAGTTCTGAGACGAGTGAATCAGAGATGTCTCAAGGTATGGAGAGACCTACAGGAAGTTCAGGAGTGCCATACTTGCACAGGGTAGAAGGCCCGTACAAAACGCAGTTGGAATACCTTAGGACCAACCGATTAGGTGCCAGCATCTATGAGGACGGCCTAGGAAGATCTGTGGTACAGATTAAAAACCCTGACCAATCCGTTGGACTAGAGCACCCAGCTGTCAAGTTTGAAAACGGAGCATACTTGGACAAAGAAGGAACCATATACGTAGTCACCAGTCACCCAGATAGGACGGACGAATTCGGAAATGTGATCTCAGAAGCGGACTTAGGTGACCTAGAACAAGGAAACATGGGTGCAGAACCTAGAACCCCTCGAGGTAAATCGGTTCTCACTAGGATTATCACACCGGAGTGGATTCCCCAGGATAATAAGAGCATAGAGTTGCTCCTCAATCGAGAGACTGAGGAAGCCTTTTGGAGGTACAAACCTGATCGGCCAACTGATATAGGATCAATCATGATCTATGAGTTTAAAGATCCTGATAGCCCAGGTAGAGTGACCTACTTAGATCACTCTTCGGAGAGGATCTTTGTGGTGATAGAACATGATAGGCATGCTTACACTTGGAAGGGTGAATTCATTTTTCCCCAACCAAGATCGAATGTATCCTATGGTCACCTTGGAGCTGGAACATCCCAAGCTCATGGAATGCCAAGAGACAGAAGTAGAGATAGGCCAGAAGTAAGCTTTGCTAACCCAGTGGGCAGAGAAAGAACAAGGATGGAAACAAATAGAGTAGAGCCTGAGGTACTTAGAGCTCACAGGGATCAAAGAAATGCGGATGAGTTCCCTTTACCACGACCTAGAGAGCACACAAGGACCTTGAGACCAACTCAGCTAGTTAAGTCCATGAAGAACTACTTTGATGGCACTGGAGATCCATACGATCATGTGGCTGAGTTTAGACAAGTCCTGAGAGCTGAACAAGTGGAGGATCTATTCACTCAGTACAATGCCTTTGGTCTGACCCTTAGGAACACTGCCCTGACATGGTTTCAGCCGCTAAACGAGAGGCAGTTCAGGAGCATAGACCAACTCCTAGAGGCTTTCATCATTGAGTTCTCTAAGAGTGGCATAAGACATAATACCTCCTCATTGATTCATAGCTTCAAGCAAACCCCTCAAGAGACCGTGAGACTGGCAGGACGAAGGTTTAGGCAATATCTTGAAAGATGCCCTGTCCCCGAGCTACCCACACCAGCTAAGCAAGTGGCTTTATTCTTGGATGGATTGCTAAGTACCAAATTGAGATCTTATGTGTACTTGAAGGACCCTAGGACCATAGAAGAGTGTGTACGCATGTGCATTGACATTGAGGATAACCTAGGGGAGGAGTTAGAGCTTTCCAAAATCTACAAAGATTCTGATGGTGCCTCTAGCCTCTCTTCCACGCAATCCACATCGATCGAGGAACTTGCAGAGAAAGTTGCTCAGAAACTAGGTGTTTCTAGCAAACAAATTCCGAGATTTGCCCCTGTGAAGAGATGCTACACCTGTGGTGGCGACCACATGGCAAATGTATGTCCCATTATGGCTCAACCCCAAGTAAATCCTAGTAGCCAGTACTGCACCATAGAACGGAGATACACCAATCACACCGCACAAGATTGCCCATACAACAAACAGGCAGTTAGGCAACCCAACCCTCAACCATACCCCCAGCAAGGAAGATACCAGAACCAGTACTCGCCACAGCCATATGGCAGGCCACAACAAAACTATCAACCACAATACCAAAACCAACAAAGACCTCAGCCAGTGTTAGCTCAACAACCCCCTGCCCCAGCTAATGTGATTTCGGTAAAGTATGCTGTGGCAGAAGAAAACCTGAATAGAGCTATAGTCCCTGTGACACCCTTGAATTCTGAAAGTGACCCGAGTGACCATAGCTTTGATTCTACACATGTGGATAGTCCCCAGGCGTACTACATGCAGTCTCCAGAACATGATGAGCCCTACTATAGTGAAGAGCCGAGTGAGCCTAGTTGGGAGTCCAACTACACAAACATCATGTATACAAACCCCAACCCTCGACCCCAACCTAGGCAGGTAAGACCCCCATTCCCTAGAGGACCATGTTACAGATGTCAGGGAGATCACCTCATTCGTGACTGTCCCTTGCCTCCACCTACCCAACCCCAGTCAGTAACGATCCAAGGCTATTGTCAGGAGTGTGGAAAGGAGCATCTCTTACGGGATTGTCCTAAGAATCCCAACAATATGCCAAAAATCACTCCCATAAACGTTATTGGGTTAGTTGTAGACTCCACAGGGAGTGTGACTTCCACTGCACCAGTGCAAGTGGTCACGAGAGCTCAAGCATTGCAGCAAAACCAAGCTGTAGATCAAGATCGGGGAAAGAGCCCAGAAGTCAGTGAAACGGAGAGCATAACCAAGAAGAGAACTAGAGCCTGGAGAGATAGTCGGGAAAGAATGAAAAGACAATGGGCTAAAAAGATGAGTGAACTTGAGGAAAGCATAAAAGAAACCAAAGCCAAGATAACTGAACTAACATCTCAAACTCCCTCTCACACTATCCCACCACCATCATTCCCATTGCCATCCGACCCGCCACCTTCCAACCCACCTCATACAATTCCACCACCCCCTAGAGCAGGATCAGTATTAGCTGATCCCACTCCTGAAGATATAGACATGATGCTTAAAGCATATCAGGCCAGAATTCAAGAAGGGCCAAATGTAACGGATCATGACAAGTGCTACCCTAGGGCTGACCTAGAGATAGAAAGAACCAAGCTTTGCGCGAAAATGGTTGCATTGGCTCAGACTATGTTTGAAGCTAGTCGCCTTTTCAATTACTCGGGCTCAGCCAAGACGCAATTACACTTGGATGGACTTCTAGAGAAGTTAGAGGGCATAATTGCAAGATCTGCCAAGGAAGAAAAAAATCAAGAAAAAGATAAAGCAAGCAAAAACATGAACCATCCCCCATCGGAAGTTTATGTGCCCAATTCCACGGAACCAGACAACCCCTCCTCCTTAGAAAGAATAGAGAGGCTAATTGCACAATCAAAAAAGGAACCTACCCCTCAAAGAAAGGAAAGGACAAGAGAACGAATAAGCCAACCTCTTCAGGAAGCCCATGTGCCTCCTCAAGAAGCTTATCTTTCCCCCCAAAAGGTAGATGAGCCTCCCTCGAAAGCTCACGTACCTCCACGGGTTGCCTACATTCCTTCTCAGGGAGCGTATGAGCCTGTTCAGAAAAGTAATAGAATAAGTAATCCTCCCCAGGAAGCTTGTGCCCCAAACATCTATGAGAGCGAGGAGAGAGCCAACGATAGAATAAGCCCTCCTTCCCAGGTTGCTTATGCGCCTAATTCTACGGAGCCAGACACTTCTTCTTCTATGAATCGGTTTGCACCAGACTTCCTACGAGAAATTCAAGAAGATAAATGGGATAACGAAAGTGAAGTCGCCCCTCCTTTTGAACTTGTGGATGATGCACACGACCAATTCCCACAAGACATCCCATCTATTTACGGGGAGCAGGAGAGTACCCAATCTCAAGAAAGATTAGACTTTGAGTCTAATTGCATACAAGAGCTACCCCACTTCACAGGCCCCTGGGAAGCCAAGTCTACTTGTATGAGAACCCCCACAGTCATGGTAAGAAACGAAGATTCGGTCATACCTAGGAACACAGAGGTAGTGAAAAATACTAAAGTGCAGTGCAATCTCAAGTTAGAAGAGCTACTCAAGGTTAGACCTGAATTATGGAAACATGTAGCCAAACACGTACCAGAGATAGCAAGACCTCGTTCCCAGGTAGGATCACATAGGACAGTGCCAGAAATACCCTTGGATAAGATAGGAGATATGTGTGAAGGTGAAGAAGGGAACACCTATCTTCCCATCACCTACCAGGAGTACACCACCAAGGCAATTTTGGACTCAGGTGCAGGAGTTGCAATTGCCACTACTTCCCTATGGAAGCGTTGGGGCAAGCCGGCACTAAGGCCAACGAGAATGAAATTGCAGATGGCCGATGGTCACATAGAGAGACCCCTAGGATTGCTAGAAGGAATAACTCTCACCACATGTGGTGTCGAGTTTGAGCATACATTTGCCATATGCGACTTCAGCAAAAATCATGCCTATGAGATGATTTTGGGAAGACCATTTATGCGACAGTTGCAAGTGGTACAGGATTGGGGAACCAACTCCTTGTATTTGCAACACTTGGGTGTTACGACCAAAGTGAATCTCAAGGATTACTCTCATAGAGATGTCCCTCCTATTCAATGGAATCCCATCCATAGAGCGAAAGATGATACAGAATCGGTGCATTCCATAGGGTCTAGATCCTCATGGATGCATGAAGACACTCACTTATGGATGTGCAAGGTAGCAGTAGAAGAAGAGAAGAGAGAGAAAGCGAGAGAGGTAGGTGCAAAAGAAACCCATAGATCAATCCAAGACCCAGCCTATGCACCTGTAGTTTTTCCAGACGAAGAATTTGAACCTCACGGTTGGGCAGAAATTCTAGCAACAATGGACGTAGCCATCAATGAAGAACAATGGACACCTCACTGTGATGAGGATGGCTATGACATTTCAGTCTTCTCCATAGAGCCAATCATGGGAGAGGCAGTTCTAGAAGAATGCGAACCTAGCCCTGATGCATTTGAGGATGCAAGTGACTCCGATCTCGAGTCAATCATTATGGACCCACCATTTGCATCAGATGAAGAATACTTCCATGAAGTAGAATTTCAACCCCAGAGGCATGGAGAGCTTACAAATGATGTAAGATTAGCAACACATGTGACCCCGAAAGAAGAAGAAAAGAAACGAAAGAAGAGAGAAGCCTCACCAGAAGAGGAAGAATCTTTGTTTGAGGTCCCAGAAAATTTTAAGAAGTATGAGATAGATGACAGGAGAGTCATGATAAGAATGCCTAAACGAGAGGCACAATCAGGAGAGGCCTATGATAACAAAGAAACCACCAAGAAAATAGTAGTGGCCCTAGAAGAAGGAGAGGAGAGATGCACGTACATAGGCCATGACCTAACAGGGGAAGAAGAGCATGCATTGATAGCCTTGCTAAGAGAATACAGAGATGTATTCGCTTGGAGTTACAAGGATTTGAAAGGTGTTGACCCCGATATATGCTCACACACTATCCCCATGACCTCAGATGCTAAACCCTCTAAGCAAAAGCCCTACACATATAACGATAATTACGCTGCTAAGATCAAAGAGGAGATAGATAGACTGGTCGAAGCTGGATTTATCTATGAAATTGAGCACACTGAATGGGTATCCCCCATCGTAGTGGTGCCCAAGAAAAATGGAAAGCTGCGCGTATGCATTAACTTGAAAAAGGTTAATGCAGCCACGATCCGAGATAACTATCCGCTTCCCATCACAGAGCATCTCTTAGAAAGAGTAGCAGGCAAGGAAGTGTACAGCTTCCTCGATGGATTTTCGGGCTACAATCAAGTCGCCATTGCTCCAGAAGATCAACATAAGACAGCTTTTGCCACAGAATGGGGCATATTTGCCTTCCGTGTAATGCCATTTGGGCTTACCAATGCCCCCGCAACCTTCCAAAGACTAATGTGCCATGTATTTAAAGAGTTCCTGAGGAAGAATTTAGAAGTCTATGTTGATGATCTCTGTGCTCATTCCAACATTAGACAAACCCATATCCCCGAACTCAGACAAATCTTTGACAAATGTAGAGAATATCAGGTCTGCCTGAACCCAGAAAAATGCGTTTTTATGGTCAGGCAGGGCAAGATTCTAGGACACATTGTGTCAAAGAATGGCATATCTACTGACGAGGAGAAAGTGAGAGCCATAGCAGAGCTACCTAGGCCAAGGAATGTCAAGGAAGTACAAGCTTTCATGGGGCATTGTGGTTACTACCGCCGGTTCATTCACATGTATGCCGTCATTGCAAAGCCCATGTACGGACTTCTGACTAACTTTGAGTGGACTGATGAATGTGAGAACTCCTTCCAGGAGCTTAAACGAAGATTATGTTCAGCACAAATCTTGACCACACCTGATTGGAATAAGCCATTCCATGTTCACGTGGATGCATCCAATTATGCTATTGGATGTGTACTCGCACAACCTACTGGTGAAGGTAATATGGATCTTCCAATTGCCTATGCCAGTAGACAGTTGAATGCAGCTGAACGAAATTACACCACTACGGAGAGAGAAGGCTTAGGCATGGTATATGCAGTCAAGAAATTTAGACACTATTTGCTTGCAAATAAGTTTAAATTTTTTACTGATCATCAGGCTTTGCTATACCTAGTAAACAAACCATGCAATACAGGAAGATTAGTGAGGTGGTTTCTCTTGCTCATGGAATATGACTTTGAGGTTGTGGTAAGGAAAGGCAGGACTCATTTAAGAGCAGATCATCTCTCTAGGCTCACGTCGGGAGAAGCCCCACAGGGAGTATCAGATGATCTTCCTGACGCTTACTTGTTCAATTTAGAAGTGGTGCCGCAGTGGGCTAAGCCATTGGTACCAGTATTGACATACGGGCCTAACCATCCAATAGTAAACACACGGAATAAAGAGGTCGTGAAAGCCCAAAAGTACCACATCATGGCAGGAAGCATGTACAAGCACACAGATCAAGGGATCTTGGCTTGTTGCGTAGAAGAGGATGAGTACGCTAAATGGTTGCAATTAGCACACGTAGGTGCACTAGAGCAACACCATCCAAAGCAACGAACTTTACAGACCCTAAAGAGACTCGGAGTACATTGGCCAACTATGGAAGCGGATGTCCAAAAGTTGTGCAAAGAATGCCCAATCTGTTGCACTAAACCACCTGTGGAACACGCCACTCTTTATCAAGTATCCATTGTGCCAGATTGGAGTGAACCTCTAGTATCCTTCCTGAGGACAAAAACATTCCCTCCAGATATGACCTTGGCTAGGAAAAGGAGCTTAGAACAAGAAGCCCAGGATTACTCACTCATTGGTGATAATCTATACAAACGTGGTAAAGATGGTTACCTAAGGCTATGTGTCCATGAAAGTGAATATCTCAAGATCTTGGAAACTGCTCACCAAGGTGTAGCAGGAGGACACTTTGGACCAGATAGGGTGATCAAGGCAATACTATTTGCGGGCTTCTGGTGGCCGACCCTTCACATGGATGCACATACCTATGTGAAACGCTGTGATGTCTGTCAGAGGACTCAATATCCTATACGTAAAGATGAGATGCCACTGAAACCTATGATGGGTGGACGTGCATTCTCTAAGTGGGGAATAGACTTCATAGGTCCTATTAATCCCCCAGCTAAAGGTTCCCATGCAGAATATATCATTGTTGCAATAGACTATCTAACTAAGTGGGTGGAAGTAAAAGCCACAACGAAGAACGACGCTCAAACAACTGCTAAATTCTTGTTTGAGAATGTATTCACAAGATATGGGCTACCTATAGAGCTAGTTAGTGATAGAGGCACTCACTTCTTGAACGAAGTAATTGAAAATTTGCTCCAAGAATTCTTAGTAATACATAAGAAGTCGGCCCCCTATCACCCTCAAGCTAATGGACAAGCCGAAAGCACCAATAAGATCCTGTGCAATGTGTTGACCAAGCTCGTGAATAATAAACGCTCTGATTGGGACAAACAGCTGCACCATGCTGTTTGGGCATACCGAGTCGCCTACAAAACGGTACTCCAAGCCACCCCCTTTCAGATGGTATTTGGCCAAAATGCTGTGCTACCCTTAGACTTCTTGATTCCTACATTGAGAATAGCACAAGAGCACGAATGGACAGGTCATGAGCTCTCCTCTAGGATCTTTGACCTTGAACGATTAGGAGAAACAAGACTGAGAGCAGCTGCAGGGATATATGCAGCTAAGAAGAGACAGAAGGCATACTTTGATGCCCATGTTAAGGATAAAGGTTTAAAGTCAGGCGACTTAGTCTTAGTCTACACATTGAAGCAACATGCGAGGAAACTGGAGAAGAGAGGCTATGGACCTATGATCATCAATAGGATTTCCACGAGTGGAGCAGTACAACTAGCCACCTTAGAGGGTGATGTTCTCCCAAACTATATTAGCGGATGCAGAGTCAAGTTGTATCAGGAACCTCTCACAGAGGAAATGCTAAGTCGACTCAACACTGCTAAGAAACGCAAAGAGGAAGAAAAGCGAATTCGAGAAGAAGCTCAAGCAGAAGCCCTAGAACGCATACGGAAAATGAAATTAAGGAGACAAGGTGGAGAGCACCCTAGGCAAGATGCATATGCAGATCACGGATATGACGTGGCTATGTGTGAAATTTCAAGTGTTAGCTCACATAGGATAACTGATCGACGTCCTTTCATAACCTTAGATATAGGACAAGGAAAGAGTGCAAGGACTGTAAGAGCCTTGATTGACTCAGGTGCAGCCACTAGTGTTGTTAAATTGTCTTACTGTCAAGAGTTGCAATTAATTGTCAATCCTGTGGAAGCATATCTCATAGGATTGGGAGGCGTGGAAACCCCTTGCATGGGCGAGGTGGAACTTCCCCTCTATATTCATGATGAGGCAATGACGGTTAAAGTACTAGTATGTCAAGATGAGGACCTCACGGAACCCCTTGTCTTGGGTCAAGATTGGATCTATGACCAAGCAGTCAACTTAAACCTAAGAAGTGGACTTCTTCAGGTATGGGTGAATCAGACTAGAATTACGATGGAGTTAAATAATGGAGCACTCAAGGAATTAGAAAAGACACGGACTCCTGGTCCCTCCAGGGGTGCACATGAAGTTGATCATGCTGTTCTTGTCCAAGGCTATGTGATGCAGAAGAATGAAGACATCAAAAAAGGAGTCAGAACCACAATGGAACTCCCTTCTTTTCCAAAGGCCAGAAGGAGGCAGCAACTAAGGGCCGATCAATCACTGAAGACTCTCCGGGCGAGAGACCAAAAGAACGCGCAAAGGAGGACAACTCAGGCGATGAAACAAATGTGGGTGCGGAAGGACGAGCTACCGACCGTAACTAAGTCGCAACAGCGGTCTCAACTTCCTATTAGTAATCAACAACTTGATGTTAATAAGAGGACTCCTAGAGCCTCTATGGAGAAAATAAAATCTATTTGGGTGCCCAAGAGGTCGATGAAGGCTAGCCCACAGTCAAGAAAAATTTGGATGCCTAAGGCCTGCTTGCGGGCGCAAATAGCTACGCCGAAGCCACAACCTATACAGCGTAACCCATTCACTCGCACGGCCAGCATTCACTTGTCTTCAACACTCAAGAACATACCAAGGCCCATGAGCACAAACATACTCACTTGTAAATGGGTCCCTAAAAGGCCTCATTTTCAAGCCGATACAACTATAAAGTTCTCTAGAGCCTCTACGACACCAAGAAAAAGACCCATCCACTGCATTTGGCAGCCTAAGACCTGTAATAAACCCCCCGACCCCAATTTGTAAATTCATCCCCACTTACTAACTACATTAGTTTCCTAGGACTACCCACGAACTAACTACACACACTGTCTTCGTGCACTTACTAACCACTAACTCACCATCTACTTCATGTTAATGTTGCAACGGGGACCACAACAGATTTATTCTGTGCATTACGATGTTAACACGTGGTTCTATATTCTCACAGAACCAACCAGCAAACAGGGCCATGGCAGAAGCAGGTGCAAGTTCTCAAGCCGGACCCGGTGCCCAGATTGTGGACATAGAAACACTCCTCCTCGAGCCACATCTCACCGCAAGGCCGCAAGAACTTCAAGCCGTGCATGTGCTCCCCATTCAGGATCCTCCTCAAGGGCACACTTCTCAAGTAGGTAAGCATGTGCATTGGTTCAGTGATGTCGCTGGACCATTGGGCGATGGAACCTATTTCTGGGAAGCAGAATTGGAATTTAATGGCAAATGGGGTCGATACCACTTTTTCACGCGCGAGTTTGAAAGCTATCAAAACGCCGAAGTCATGCGATCAGTTTGGATCAAAGCAGGTGTGGACAGTTATTTCAGGGCCCACTTACCAAAGCCGGATTTCTTACGATGTTCATATCTGATCAGTACCATCACGCCAAGCAGGGCCAAGGGAGGCGACAGCACCTTTGTGTTGCCATCACTGCTGCCGGGTCATGAGCTTAAAAGATTCAAATTGACCCTCAATCTGGTAAGAGAAGCATTGGGTATGTATGGCATGCACATCCCCACAGAAAAGGAAACAATGGTGCCAGGTCGAATGAAACACAAAGATCTTAATAAGCTGAAGGATATGGTAGCGATGACACCTACCATTGCGCTTCACCTGCGGACCATCATGCAACATTTTGCTTTCCCCGCACAGGAAAGATTCACAATGCCCCCAAAGAAAATTTGGTTCAGTTTGTATCTAGCAGAGACAGAAAGCCTTCCCATCAATGTGCCACACTGGATCATAGATCAGATCCACCTAGCCCATCAGAGGTGGAACAAGAAGCAAAAAAATGTGCTTCATGGATGTTGCGCTCTCACAAAAATAATCTACCGATGTCTGGCCTATGATGTGCCTATTCAGCGGGCACTCATATGGCCCCGTGCTCAGGAATTCCAAAGAAGACTATCAGCAGCAGGTCCCCCATCAAAGAAAATGAGGGGGGGAGTACAACTACCATGTGCTCAACCAAGGGGAGCCACCACTACACCAGAAATTACCCCTCCCCAAACACGACGCGTTAGGCCATTCACAATCCGGTTATCAAGACCAAGCACAGATGGGCCTAATCTGGTATTCCCACCCGTCCCATCAGATCTGGAATTCCCACAGGGTTTTACTCTAAATGACCTCACGGATGAAGAAGTAGCCCGACTGATCTATGATTCTAATCTCGAGACGGAAACAGAACAGGCTCAAGAACCACAACCCCAAACAACAACAGCAGCCCCCACCCGACCCGAAGCGGTAGACGTCGACGTAGAGGAACAAGAGGAAGAACAAGAGGAAGAAGCCTATGAGGAACAAGAATATGACGAGCTTTCAGAGCTGGCAAGTGCCCCTGCGTATTCGGCACAAATCAAAAGACTATATCGAACCATGCAACTGGTTCAAGAACAGCATAAGATGTCACTGGAATCAGGCAAGAAACTCATGAACCAGTTGCTAGCAGAGGAAGGTGTGGACGAGATGTTCATTGAGTCCATAAACCTTCATGCCGACGCAGTAGGATTGGATGAGGCCATCCATGAGGCAATGGCCTACATTCACAGATTTGAGAAGAGGGTTCCCGTTCGTCCCAGGAGGTCTGGGAAACAGATTCACATCAATGTATCAGTACCAGGAGAGACAACGCAAGCAGACGAACATCAGGAAGCACCACTGTCACCACCATCCCCACCTCGCACTACACACTTCACTCCACCACATGACACTAGCACCACCTCGTCCACTACCACCACCATTGTCATGGGTATCCCACTCTCTCCGGGGATCCAATTCGGGGGAGTCACCATGCCCACTTTCACCACTCTGTTCACTGACGTCACATCCACTCCACCCACGATCCCCATCTACACTGTCACTCAAACAACTGACACTATGGCAACATCACCTGCCACAGCACCGCTCCCTCCCCCCATGCCACCTTCATCTCCCATCCCCCCTCCACCCACATCTCCACTTGCATCCACATCATCCACAACTCCCTTTCCCGCCCCCATTCCCCCTGCATCTTCACCCCTCCCAGCATTATTTAATGTAAATAGCATATTTTTAGCATTAAATCAATGTGTATATCAGCTCCAGAATGAGTACAGAGCTCTGGACGGCCGGTACCAACAACTGACAACACACCACCAGAACTTACAAAGGCAATTTCACATCCTACAAGAGGAAAACACAGAGGTGAATCAACGCTACACAACGCTTGAGCAGGCTCACCAAACACTATTGGAGACACCACAACCATCGACAGAATCAGGAGTAAAACAACTAGAAGCTTTGCTCGAAGTATACCAGGCCGATAACCTACGAGTCAGACGCAACTTGGCACTACTACGAAAACATATGGCCACAGCACTGGAAGAGAACAAAAGACTGCAAAAACAAAATGAAGAGAATCTGGAAGCAGCAATGGAAGGCTCCCCTCACGAGATAGATCCAGAGCAATTTAAAGCAATTCCCACGGAGACGATGAAAACCATTCTGGAAAGCTATGCAGATCTCCTGGAAGCCCATGATGACTTGGAAAGAGAGCGTGACACACTTCAGAGCAGGCTGAAGGAACAGGAAGAACAACCGAAGAGTGTCCCATCAACCTCCACCTCAGACGAAGTAAAGGCCTTAACCGAGCAGGTAGCAGAATTACAAAAGAGGTTACTAACCTACGAGAGGCAGCCATCCCCTGTGATAGAACCAGAGCAAGAAGAGCTAGTCCCTATTGAGGTAGATGATTCTTATGAGGAACCGTATGTTCCTATGCCAATGCCAGGCGGGCGACGAACCTCAGAGGGACTAGACACATTGGAAGTGGAAGCACCCGAGTGGCTTCAGACACTGGAAAGGACAGCGAACACTCACGAAGAACGGGTGGCAATTCAGATCCAATCACTAGCGAACTTAGAAGAGACTGTCATAAAGTCTGAATACTTCAGAAGTATGTCTCACCATAGATGGATCGGCACCAATAATGACCAGTATGTGCCATTCTGTATACTTTTGGCTGATTACAACGCGGAGATTCAACGACAATGTGGCAAACCTCCCACCTTTGCTACACAATTTGGTCCAGATGATATACCAGAAAGTGCTAAGCGTGGGTCCATCCATCAACCCACCTGGAGAATCAGGCTTTTGGAAACGTATCCAGAAATGGTCCGAACCTGGAATAATATGCCGTTGTTTATTAAGTACAACCCTTGTTACATTCCAGTTCTGCGACGACGCACCTGGCCTGAATTCACTATAGCTGTCAGAGACATCAAAGCCTGTGCAAAATGGTTGAATTATGTTTATCTAGCACCTCCACGAGGACCTCCCACAGTCAATTACATGATTTCTACAATCCGTCACTGGAGTACTAGGCTACGCAATAATCCTGATGTGATGGCCCAGATGTGCATGAAAATATTTGAATTAATGCTGATCACTTTCAGGACGTTTAAAAACATTAAGGACCCTCACTTCTCAGGTGCAGGCTTTATGACAGGAAACCAAGATCTAGTGTATGATATGAGTACCACCCCGTCCATTGAAGTAATATATGCCTGGCACGCCAGAATCAAGTACCTCCCAGCCTGCTTTAAACAGACATTTGAGGAGATGTTCATCACAGGATTCTGGGAATATCACTCCGAAATATTTATACCCAGACCATCACATCTCCTCCACTTATTTGCTGTGGAGAGAACTATTTACTCAGAACAATTAAGGGTGCCTCATCCAGATGTTCCCGGTCCTATAAATTGGGATGAGCTGCTCACAGACCTAGCACGCGGATTGCGACTCGAAGAACACCACCTAGCCTCCGATGTCGTCCAATATTACGTTCAAAAATCTTCTAGACAAGGGTCTGTCAGGGGCGACAGACGCGAGAGTGGGGGGGGTGTTGGCAGCAGTCAGGGAACCGAAGGAGCCACAAGACGAAGAGAGTCAGAGCGAAGGGACAGCACAAGCAGACACGGCAGTCAAAGAAGATCGGGCAAGTAGGCCATCTAATTTTTCAAGACATCAAGGAGTTGAGCACACAAGAAGGAAGAGCAAGTAGGGAGCTCAAAGAGGTGTATGACAAATCAATAGAGAAAACCCCTACACAAATAGTGATTTTCATCACTAAAAACCATAGTAAATATCATTTCGTATTTTTGTAGCTCCATTTTGTGCAAGCCAAGGAGTCCTTGAGCTTGAGGAGCTTTAGAAGTATCTACCTGCCAATTTTCATATTTTTTAGATCTCGTTTGAGCCCTCTAATAAGCCCTGGAACCTAATTTTTGACTAGGCCGGACACTAGGTCTGAACAGGGCCAAAGCTAGTCAAAAACTATAAAAGGAGCTAGAGAGCTCATTTTTGAGGTTAGATTGTAATTGAAATGAACTTGTAAGAGCTTTTTGAAAGTAATCTAAGAACTCCATTGATTCTCCCTCTTTGTCTTGCTGTGTGTGCGCGTGTGTGTGTATGTGTGTGCATACTTGTGTGCTTCTCACTCACGCACTTGTGCCGCCACTTGCTCGAGGTCTTCATACCATCCTCACGTCTTCCCGGATTGACATTAAAGGAGGTGCTACTCATCACTGAGCTACACCCACACATAGCTCAAGTACTTCCTATTTACAAACACCAGAAAGTCCTTATAAGACAGAATTGGAATATATCAGGACCAACCAATTAGGTGCTCACATCTATGAGGATGGCCTGAGGCGATCAATGGTCCAACTAAAAAATCCATATCAACCTTTTGGATTGGAACACCTAGTGGTCAAGTTTGAATAGGGTTCATACATTGATAAAGAAGGAACCATGTATGTGGTAACCAACCTCCCAGATATGACAAATGAGTTTTGAAATATCATTCTTGAGAATGAGATAGGGGACCTAGAACAAGGGGACTTAGGAGGAGAACCCAAGACTCCTAGAGGTAAGTCAATCTTGATTAGAGTAATCACTCGAGATTGGATCCCTCAAGATAACAAAAGCATAGAACTATTCTTGAATAGAGAAATGGAGGGAGATTCAAGCCAAGTCAACCTAGCCCAATAGTCACCATCTACTAGTTCAAAGATACTGAGATGCCAGGAAAATTTGTTTATCTAGATAACACTTCTGAGAAAATGTTATTGGTAACAGAGCAGGATAGGCATGCATACACTTGGCAAGGTGAATCAATTTTCCCTCTACCAAGATCTAATGTTTCCCATGGCCTTCAAGGAGTAGGATCATCCAAGGCTCATGAAACCCAGAGGGAAAGAACCAGAGAGAGATTTGAGGTGAGCTTTGCAAACACTGTGGGCAGAGACAGATCAGGATGTGAAGGTGAAAGACCTGAAAGGGAGAGACATAGAGTACCTAGGCATCAAAGAGATGAACATGATTTTCCATTGCCTAGGCCACGATAGCATGCAAGAACCCTTAGACCCTCTGAAGTGGTTAAGACAATGAAGAACTACTTTGATGGTTTAGGAGATCCTTATGACCATGTGGCCGAGTTCAAACAAGTGTTAAGAGCTGAACAGGTCAAGGACTTGTTCACCCAGTTTGAGGCATTTGGTTTGACTCTTAAGGGTACTGCCTTAGCTTGGTTCCAACCCCTGAGCAGTTGTAATTATCAAAACATAGGTCAACTGCTAGAAGAATTCATTGTAGAATTTTCCAAGAGTGGCATCAAGCATAATAGATCGTCCTTGATCCATAGCTTCAAGAAAACACCCCAAGAAACTATGCAACTTGCAGGAAGAAGGTTTAGACAATACTTAGAAAGATGCCCTGTTCCAGAGTTACCCACACTGGCTAAACAAGTGGCCTTGTTTTTAGATGGCTTACTGAGCACCAAGTTAAGATCATATGTGTACTTGAAAGAGCATAGGTCCATAGAAGAGTGTGTGTGGATATGTATTGACATAGAAGACAATTTGGGTAAGGATTTAGGACTGTCCAAACTCTATAACGATTCTGATAGTTCCACTAGTCATACCTCCAAAACCTCCACTGAGATAGATGAGATAGCTGAGCAGGTTTCCAAGAAGCTAGGAGTTCAAAATAGAAAAACACCAAGGGTCACCTCATTGAAGCAATGTTACAATTGTGGAGGAGACCACATGGTTAATGTTTGCCCAATGATGGCTCAGCCCCAAGGAAACCCTAATGCTCTATATTGCACCATTAAGAGGAAATACACAAATCATAAAGCTCAAGATTGTCCCTACAATAGGCAAGCTGTCAGGAAAAATTATCAGCAACCTTATCCACAGGGTAGGTTTCAGAATCAATACCAATAGCCATACTATAGGCCACAATAGCAGTATGAGGCACCATATAGGCCACAACCGTTCCTTAGAAACCAACCACCAGCTCTTGCCATGTGTGATCCCAGTTAAGTATGCAATGGCAGAGGAGAATGTTAATAGAACATTGGTGCCACTAACCCTGTTAGTCTTAGAAAATGACTCTCACGCTCATAGTTTAGACTACTCCCATGAAGGTAGTTCGCAAGCTTATTACACAGAGTCACTAGAGCATAGTGAGGCTTATTCGTATCAATATGAGACACCACTTATGGAACAAGTTGGGAGCTAGAATACTCCAATGTCATGTATACGAATCCCAACCCCAGGCCCCAAGCGAGACAAGTAAGACCACAAGCCCCTAGAGGACCATGTTTTAGGTGTCAGGACGACCATTTCATTCGTTAATGTCCCCACCCATCAACTCCAGGACAAGGACAAAACATCACAATACAAGGCTTTTGTCTTTGAGTGTGGTGAAGAACATCTCTCGAGAGAATGTTCTAGGAATTCTAGTGTGCCCAAGGTTACACCCATCAATGTGGTTGGCTTAGTGACGGATTCAAGTTGAAGTAGTAGTAATATGGCTCTTGTACAAGTAGCTACTAGGGCACAAGCATTAAAACAGGATGAACCAACTAAGCAATTAGAGCCAAGTGAATCAAGAGAGCCTAGTAAGAGAAAAACAAGAACATGGAAAGATACTAGGGAGAGAACCAATCATAAGTGGAGTAAAAAGTTATCTAAACTAGAGGAAAGCCTGAAATATGCACAAACAAAAATAGAAGACATTGCATCTCAAAACCCCTCACATGCCAAAACTCCATCCACACCACCTCATCCCACCCCACCACCCACTGTAAATAAACCAGAACCAGGGTCTATTCTTGCAGATCCAACCCCAAAAGGCTTGGACATGATGTTCAAGGCCTACTAGGCTCGACTTCAAGAAGGGCCAACAGCTACAAACTTAGACAAGAGTTATCCTAGAGTAGATTTAGAGATTAAATAGACAAAATGTGCATGAAAATGGTAGAGTTGGCTCAAGCTATGCTTGAAACCAGTCATAGTTCAATTGCACAAACTTTTTCAAGCCAAGTTTGCATTTCCAAGGCTTACTAAAAAGATTAGAGCAGTTGGTAAACAAGCCGCATGTTTCTTTTCCTCCACAGGCTCAACCAATGGTTGAAAGAGAAAGCTCACTTCCAAGGAAAGCTTATGTTCTTGATTCCATGGATGAGGGAGCACCTCTTTCAATTCAACAATACTCTCAAGTGTTCTCGTGGGAAATACAAGAAGAGAAATGGCCCAAGGAGAAGGGTAACCCCCCCTCCTATTCCTGAGATTGATGACCTTCATGATCAATTTCCTCAAGTCATTCCATCAATCTATGGAGATCAAGTAGGGCAACAAGAAGATGAAAGATTAGATTTTGAATCTAATTCATTACAAGAGTTGCCATAATTCATAGGCCCATGGGAGTCTCAATCTCTTCAGATCAGAGCTCCCACAATATTGGTGACAAATGAAGACTCAGTGGTTCCAAGAAACACTGACATCGTGAAGAATACTAAGGTTCAATGTTGTATTTTGGGAAAAATGCAACATTCATCCTTCCCAAAAGATGGTTCAATTCAAGCTACTAAAAAATTGCAGCCTGTACATAGTGATATATGTGGTCCTATGCAGACACCTTCTTTTGGAAACTATCTTTAATTTGTGACTTTCATTGATTATTTTTCCAAGCATGCATGGGTATATCCATTGAAAGCAAAATCCAAAGTGTTTATGTGCTTCAAACAGTTTCTGGTTTTGGCTGAAAATCTGTCAGCATGTAAAATGGGCACCCTCCATTCTGATCGAGGGGGGGAATATATGTCTTCGGACTTTAATGCATTTTTGGCTGAATGTGGGATAAAAAATTAGTGTACAGTGTCATATACACCTCATCCGAATGGAGTTTCTGAATGGAAGAATAAGTCACTCATGGAGATGGTGAGGTGTATGCTCAAGAGTTAGGTTTTACCACATAGTTTCTGGCTTGAGGCCATTATGTGTGCAGCATATGTACTTAATAGATGAAGCATAGACATGTGGGCAGAGAGGAAGGCAATGGAGAGAGAAAGAGAGAGAGAGAGAGAGAGAGAGAGAGAGAGAGAGAGAGAGAGAGAGAGAGAGAGAGAGAGAGAGAGAGAGAGAGAGAGAGAGAGAGAGAGAGAGAGAGAGAGAGAGAGAGAGAAAGAGAGAGAAAGAGAGAGATAGAGAGAGAGGGTAGAATCAACTTGCTAAAGTTAGATGGTGGATTAGTTGCACATTCATTAGGGGAGAGAGAGAGACAGAGAAAGAGAGAGAGAGAGTAGTAAGAAAGGATCACATAGCATAAGTCGGCCCTACAAGAAACAATCTACTACAAAGCTATTGATGTGGACGAGTCTGAGAGCGAGAGAGAGTGAAAAGAGTGTGAGAGAGAGAGAGAGAGCAGAAAGAGTGGGAGAGAGAGAGATGGGGACTAGCGAATCCATGCTACATTACCAAAGAAAAGGAGATGGCAGTGCAAGGCTCTTGGGAACGAATTTGAGGGAGGAGAGAGAGAGAGAGGGATTTATTACGAATGATGTTGCTACTCGATTATGAGAGAGAACACCACCTACATAGAGAGAGAAAGGGCTTTGCTAGTTTGAGATCTATTGTGAGATGAACCACAAGGTTCTCTGAACATAGAGAAGGAAGAGAGAGACTTAGATGGATGTGAAGAAATTGGGTGCAAATGAAGATGTTCTGAAGGAACATATGAGAGAAAGAGGGCCTAATCAATGAGTAGAGGCAGAGTCCATGAGGCCAAATTGGTTGAATCAGATCCACAAAGAGAATGGCTTTTGATGAATTGCACGGTGCAAAAAGAGAGAGAGATAGAGAGAGAGAGAGAAGAATAACCTTCTGACTCTGTCATGCTACAAGAGTCATGGGTCCACACTGCTACTGAGCATAGAACACACACACACAGGAAGGTTAGATCATTGTTGTCGAACTCTATCAAATGAAAAGAGATAAGGAACTAAGAGATTAGAAAGAGAGAGGGAGAGAGAGAGAGAGAGAGAGAGAGAGAGAAGGAAAGAAAAATGGGCATTATTGCAGAGGATTAGGTGACATGCAAAGATAGAAGAGTGAGAGGAGAGAGAGAGAGAGATATGGAGAGAAAGAGAGATGGTGGTTAATTGTAGTGTAGATGAAGAGAGAGGAAAAGACAACACATCACGATTGTTCGGGGAAAGAGGAATGGAGAGAGAGAGAGAGAGAGAGAGAGAGAGAGAGAGAGAGAGAGAATTGTCGCAGATCAGTTGAAGAAGTCCAAGAGAAAATGATAGAGAGAGAGAGAAATGCACAGTAGTAGAGGCAGGGGATCAGTGCAGATGAAAGCGCCAAAATTTGATGAAGTAGAGGGAGAGGGAGAGAGAGAGAGAGAGAGAGAGAGAGAGAGAGAGAGAGAGAAAGAGAGAGAGAGAGAGAGAGAGAGAGAGAGAGAGAGAGAGAGAGAGAGAGAGAGAGAGAGAGAGAGAGATTTGAGGATGACAGAAAAAATCAATGCATGGAAAAAAGCATATAACTGTACAAGTTTATCTTCTAAAATCGTAGAGCAAAAAAGAAAACTTAGGAATGAATGTAAGACAAGTGCCAATGAAGCATGAAATAATAAATGATAATGGAAGGGGTGTTGGATAAAACATGATTATATATAAGCTTTTTTTTCATGATCATGTTGATATATTTAGGTAGTGATGTGTGTGAACACACTAGGACCGCCGGGGCACTTTTTTCCCTCTTTAGGAGGTTTTTTTCCCTCGGCTTGTATATGCGCCTATTGCCCTAATGGGCTACTTATCTTTGTACATTCTCTAGTAATACATTCAGTATTGTGTGTTGTGCTCCAAGATTCTTCTTCTTCCTTGTGCTGTTCGTGTGCTTCCGCAGAAGTCTAACTCCAACAATTGGTATCAGAGCAGGTCGTCGCTTCATCTAGGGCACCGTCAACACTCCTCCGTTTGCAATCTCTGAGCGCACTATTGTAGCGCTTGTGCAGGCTATTTTGTCTTTTTGTGCCAAAGGTATATACCAGTTTCTGTTCACCAGTTTAAGCATCTCAAAGTCTGCTACAGTTCTAGCAGAACTCGTCTCGGCAGTTCTGTTCAACTTTTTGAGATACAGTCAGTTTTGTGCATCAAGGTATTTTAGTCACCGGCCATGGCTAAAAGTAGTAATGTATTCCATTTGTTGGCTATTGAGGATAAGTTGGATGGTACCAACTACCCATTATGGGCTTATATGATGGGACATGTATTGGTTGCAAAAGGATTGTGGAACATTGTGCAGGGTGTTGAAAGACGTTCTATTACACCTATAACAATAGGTACTACGAATACAGGTGCTGGAGCTGATGAAGATGGTGTCGAAGATGATATTGTGCAGATTCCTGTTCGTGTTGTTGTTTCTGCTGCACCTACTGCAGAGCAGATTTGTTGGGATGGCAAAGATGCCCAGGCACATGCATTGATAGCTTTCTCTGTCAAACGTGCCATTATTCCTCACATTCGCTCTTGCAGAACAGCTAGGGATGCTTGGGATACACTTACCACATTGTACCAAGCTAGGAATGAGGCTCGTGTTGCTTACCTCCAAAAACAGTTGGAGAGTGAGCACATGAATGTAGGTGATTCTATGGACAGTTTCCTAACGCAGATCAAAGATTTGAAGGAACAGTTGATTTCTGTTGATGAGGTTATACCAGATAGCTCACTTGTGCAGACCGTTCTAAATGGTCTTCCTGATTCATATCAAAGTTTTGCTTCTACTCTTCGGTTGATGATGAAAGGCAATCCGAATGCCTTATCATTTGAGGAGTTAGTTTCTCTTCTGTTGTAGGAAGAGCAGTCTAGATAGAACAAGTCCATTATGCGTGTTGCAGATCAAGCTTTCCTGGCTAGTCAGAAGGGCAAAGGAAAATGGAGCTCTTCTACTAGTAAGCAGAAATCTGCAAATGCTGCACATTTGAAGAACCAGGATAAAGATGAGAAGAAATCAAAAAAGCAGAAATTGTTTTGCAAGTATTGTAATGGGAATGATCATATCATTAAGAACTGTCCAAAATTGGCTGCAAAAGAGGCAAAGAAAAAGGAGGCTGGAATGGTTGTTCCAGAAGCCTCTACACCAAAAACAGAGTCTGCTAATCTTGTGCAGGAAGAAGAATGGGCGTTTACTACTGTTTGCAGTTTTGACCCATCTTCTCATGAGTAGTGCATGTCTGCAGTGGACTCAGATGTTTCGTACTTTGACAGTGGGGCTACCAAACATATTACCTCGCAGTGCAGTTTCTTCTCTTCACTCAAGCCTACCCCTACAGGGGATACTGTCACATGCGCCAACAACTCCTCTTATCCTGTTATGGGAGTTGGTAAGATCATTCTGACTATTGCTGATGGTAGTTCTTTCACCTTGTCAGATGCTTTATTTGTGCCACGGATCAAGAAGAATCTGTTATCAGTTTCTGAATTAGCCAAGATTGGCTTGGTTGTGAAATTTGTTGATGACAAATGTACAGTTCATGATCTGTCAAATGGCGATGTTATTATTGCTTCTGGCATTTTATGTCGTGGGCTGTATAAGCTCATAGACTATGAAAGATCTGTAAATGATTCGGCATGTGCAGTTCATGATTCTCAGGCTATGTCAGATGCAAAGCTTTGGCATGCACGCTTTGGTCATCTGAATTTTGCTAGTCTACTACGCCTGCAGAAATCTGATATGGTGTCTTCTTTGCCCAAGCTTGAGGCACCTGGAAACATGTATGTGAAGGCTGTATTTTCGACAAAATGCAGCGTTCCTCCTTTCCAAAAGATGGTTCAGTTCGGGCTACGTAGAAATTGCAACTTGTACATAGTGATGTCTGTGGTCCTATGCAGACACCTTCTTTTGGAAACTATCTTTACTTCGTGAATTTCATTGATGATTTTTCCAAGCATGCATGGGTATATCCATTGAAAGCAAAGTCCGAAGTGTTTTTGTGCTTCAAACAGTTTTTGGTTTTGGCTGAAAATCTGTCAGCATTTAAAATGGGCACCCTCTGTTCTGATCGAGGGGGGGAATATATGCCTTCTGATTTTAATGCATTTCTGGTTGAACGTGGGATAAAACACCAGTGTACAGTGCCGTATATACCTCAATAGAATGGAGTTGTTGAACGGAAGAACAGGTCACTCATGGAGATGGCGAGGTGTATGGTCAAGAGTCAGGCTTTACCACATGTTTCTGGCTTGAGGCTGTCATGTATGTAGCATATGTACTTAACAGGTGTCCCACTAAAGCGCTGCAGTCTATCACTCCATATGAGGGTTGGCATGAACGCAAGCCATCTATTGCTCATCTGCATGTTTTTGGTTGTTTGGCATATGCATTAGTGCCTGAACAACATCGCAGAAAATTGGATGATAAGGCAATAAAATGTATTTTTGTTGGGTACAGTTCTGAAAGTAAAGGCTATCGTCTGTATCATCCACAGACTAAACGCATTCTGGTTAGCCGTGATGTTGTCTTTGTGGAAGATGCTATTCAACCATTGCTTTCATGTACTAAGGAGACATCTGTTAGCTCCAAAGACATGTATGATACTCTGATGCCTCTTTTTATAGGTGGACAGTCTAGTGCTGGTCCTAATGAGGCAACTTCTAAGCCTTTGCAGGTTTCATATGATGATGCAAATCATTCCATTTTCTGATGCAGATTTACATGATGCACTTGTTGATGAGAGAGCTGATATTGAGCAGGCAAAAACTATGCTAGAATGGCTGGTGTAGACTTTGCGTGACAGCTAATTAGATGCACCTTTGTCATATCATACTCGTTTAGGCTCTCATAGTGCCTCCTTTGCATCAGATTGCTATGTTATGGCTGCGTCTAGTCTCTGTGATGAGAATGAGCCTGTTTCTTTTGATGAAGCACACAATTCAGAAAATTGGATGGCTACTATGCAATCTGAATATGATGCTATAATGAAGAATGGTACATGGTCTTTATGTGAGTTGCCTCCTGGCAAGAAGGCCATTGGCACTAAGTGGGTATACAAGCTGAAGCGTAAACCTGATGGTACAGTTGATAGGTATAAGGCTAGGCTTGTTGCAAAGGGTTATGCGCAGGAAAGAGGCATTGATTTTGATGAGACCTTTGCACCTACATGTCGTATGACTACTGTTCGGAGCATTTGTGCACTTGCAGCCCATCATGGTTGGAATGTACATCAGTTGGACATTAAAACAACATTTCTGAATGGTGACTTGCATGAAGAAGTGTATGTTTTTCAGCCCCGTGGCTTTGTGGAGAAAGGGCATGAAAACCTGTGTGCTTGGTATGAGAAGATACATGCCTATCTGATTGCACATGGTTTTGAGAATAGACCAACTGAAAGCACCTTATATGTTAAGCGTGCTAATGATGTGCTTCTAATCATTGTTGTCTATGTTGACGACATAATGCTCACTGGTCCTATTGAGAAGCATATTGTTGATTTCAAGGCTGATTTGCATGCCTCATTTGAGATGTCTGATTTGGGGCATTTGCATCACTATTTGGGCATTCAGTTTATGCAAGTTGATGGTGGGATGGCTTTGTGTCAAACGAAATATATTGACACATTATTGCAGCGTTTTGGCCTTGAAGACTGTAAGCCTATTGCTACTCCTATGGAGACAGGTTTACGATTGAGTCTTCATGATGCTAGAGATGCATTTGATGCTGTTCTTTATCAGCAAGCTGTTGGATGCAAGAATTATTTATGCATTACTCAGCCAGATATTCTGTTTGCTATCTCACAGATGAGCAAGTTTATGCATTGCCCAAGAGTCACGCATTGGAAGGCGGTTAAGCGCATCTTTCGCTAGTTGAGTGGTACTCGGCTACTTGGGTTGTTTTATCCCAAGGGGGGATCACTACCGCTAGATTTGCATGCTTTTTTTGACTCAGATTGGGCTGGTTGCTATGACACTCGTGTGTCCACTAGTGGTTCTTGCTTCATGCTTGGTAGCTCATGTATATCTTGGTTGAGCAAGAAGCAGCCTACTGTGGCCACTTCCAATTGTGAGGCTGAGTATAGGGCAGCTTTCACAACGACTGTTGAGTGTGTGTGGCTCAGATGCCTTATGGCTAGTTTGGGTGTTGGCCAGTCTTCTGCCACCACCATCTTCACTGACAGTCAGAGCGCATTGGTAGTTGCAAGGAACCCTGTGTTCCATGCTCGCACTAAGCACATTGAGGTGCATTATCACTATGTCAGGGAGAGGTTCTCTACTGGGGAGACCAGCTTGGCATATGTGCCCACGTAGGATAACATAGCAGACCTTTTCATGAAGGCTCTGCCTAGGGAGAAGTTTGAAGCTTTCCGCAAAGCTTTGGGCTTACTTCCTTTTGTGGAGTGATTTCCACATAGCTTGGCACTTCCTTATACATGAGTGCCAGCTCCTTGTTCACTGCATCACTCCCAGGGGGGATTTGTTGATATATTTAGGTAGTGATGTGTGTGAACACACTAGGACCGCCGGGGCACTTTTTCCCTCTTTAGGAGGTTTTTTTCCCTCGGCTTGTATATATGCCTATTGCCCTAATGGGCTACTTATCTTTGTACATTCTCTAGTAATACATTCAGTATTGTGTGTTGTGCTCCAAGCTTCTTCTTCTTCCTTGTGTTGTTCGCGTGCTTCCGCAGAAGTCTAACTCCAATAGATCATTGAGTGTAAACTATTGATGTAGTATTGTTGAGATCCATGATCTTACTTTGAGTGTTATATTTATACTTTCATTTCAAGATCATGTGCTTCTTCCATGATGAGCCACTTCTTCTACTCCATCGATTGCCTAAAAAGTGTCTTTTCGAACCTCTCTTGAAGCATGCATGGTGAACCTCCCATCATCCTATTCCCCAAGAAAAGGTGCCATCTTAGAAACTCCACTTGCCAATAAGGATGATGTTATGCACCCCGCGGGCTTGATCCAACCCTAGCTTCTTGTTCTGCCACCCGCACCTTCAGTTAATAGAGAAAGCACTTTTTGATGCACATTAGAATTATGTGTATTTAGAGTTTTCAAGAAGCAAATGTAAAAATATTTTTCACTACACAAACCCTTAAGCTTGGTTTCATATGAGAGTTCTGAGTATTCATTTTTTTCAAGTTCTGTGTATAATTGCATTGCTACATGGACATAAAAAGAAAGATTGTCTTTTTTGCATTAGTTTGATCACTCATATTCTGCATTTGATTTAAATGGTTCATCTTTGGAAATCTTTTCAATCATAATTTAGTTAGAAAAATGATATTTTCGTATCTTACTTAAACTTGCATAAAAAGAATAAAGGTATAAAAACCCTAAAAATATAAGAATAAATAAAAGCATATCAAGTTTTGAAAGTAAGAAGGAAAATCAAAGTCAAAAATCAAGGAAAATAGAAGATGTAGTTCAAAGCATAGTCAAATAATCTTGCTTAAATGAATCTAAGGACCATAGTCAAAAGAATCTCATTTGCACACAAGTCGATGAATTGTATCTGGACGAAATGATTGAAGAAAAATTTAGAATATGTGAAGAACACTTTAAAGAGATGGAAACTAAAGCAAATGAATCTATACAAAGAAAATTTGGATCATCTTAACCTTAATGCAAACTATAAATACGATGTCTTAAATTATGCAAGTAATGGGCATTAGTCTTATAAACATAAAGAGGCAATGGATTCTGAGGTTTCAAAATTGAAGAATAGAATTGAATTTTTTACCAACAAAATTAAAGAAATACAAGCATGAACATGAGGTAAGAGTCCAAGGTATATCTGCACATACATCTGATAAACATTCATTTGACTATAGAAGATCCACCCCTAGACTAACACCTAGAAATTAAAATAGGGTTCAGAAGCGAGCTCCAAGATGTTTCTCAAATGATCAATATGGTCATATGTTCTGGGATTGCATCACATATGAAAGTGCATGTAGACATAAACTAGAAACTGAACATGAAAGGAAATTTTGTAACTGTAAGGAATTGAACTCACAACCTCTTGGTTAGGAATGTGATGGGCTAACCACTTGCCCCAAAAGCCATGGATGAGGATTACTTCCTAATCCTCTCTCTTAGGGTGTGGTTCAACCATCTCCTACCAGGATTATGTTACATTCTTCCCCCCTTGGTCGATCATTGTCCTCAATGATCTGCTCTTGTATCCCTCTAGCCTCTGTGATCAATCCCTTGAACTCCCTAGGTGCCCTTGAATTGATGTTCCTCAACCTCGCACAGTTTCTTGAACCTTGTTCGCAACCTTGGTCTCTTGAACCCTTGCTCTCAACCTTGGTGTCTTGAACCTTCTTGTTCGCAACCTTGGTGTCTCGAGCCCTTGTTCTCAACCTCAGTCTTGAACCTTGTTCTCACCCATGCTTGGTATCTTGAACACTCAATCAAGTGCCACCCAAGGATTCCCAAGGAATTCACACTTGCAAGCTAGCTCATTGGAAAGTTCGTTCCGAGAGCTTTCCAACGGTATATTACACGCCTCAATCTGACCTACGGATTGGGAGATACACCCCAATCATTGTAAGGTCCATCCTTGAAGCCGACGTGCACGTCTTCCACAATTCCTACCCTTTCACATAGAGGATGCCCAAGCACCTTTTTTAGAGGCCATTGGATCATTCCACCTTGCCCAAGCCTACTTCCTAGGCTCTGATACCAATGTAAGGAATTGAACTCACAACCTCTTGGTTAGGAATGTGATGGGCTAACCACTTGCCCCAAAAGCCATGGTTGAGGATTACTTCCTAATCCTCTCTCTTAGGGTGTGGTTCAACCATCTCCTACCAGGATTATGTTACAGTAACTATCAAGACCAATCACCTTTACATCTGAATGTAGGAAGAGGCAGGATGAAAGAATACTTTGAGGAGATAGAAACTAAACCAAAACCATTTCAAGAACTATGGGAACCAAAAATATGTGAGAATTAGAAATGTGATGAACAAAAAAGTTGCGAAGAAAAATAAATAAATGAAAAAGCAGTAAATTTGTTGTTGCTACAAAGAGAAAAAGAAAAAAGAAAAAGAAAGAGAAAAGAAAAAGAAAAAGAAAAGGAAAATTAAAAGAAAAAGACAAGAAAAAATCATGATTTAGATGTGGTCTCAAAAGCACTTTTGAGAACTACTATGTGGGCTACACAAGGTGGAGCTATGCAAAAGTGGTGCTAGTTATATTTCCTGATAGGTGTATAGTAACCAAACATGAGAACATTATATAAAATGCTGATTGAGATTGAAACGAGTCAATAGGAAAGAGTGTTACTGGAAAGTCTAAGTAATTTCTATAGGTGCAGTTTGAATTGTTTTTGAAGGTAGTATGCTAACCAAACAGGTTTTCGGATCATGACTTGCTTACTTTAAGCTCCTCTTTATTTTGATTAGATCTTGCATTTGCATAAAAAGATCATGTTTCCTTATTTGAAAAGAAAAAGATAAAATTAAAAAGAATTTCATAAGAATCTTGATACGCTTCTATTGGATTTTGCAGGTTGGCCCATCTGGATGATGTACAGGTTTAGTGGGGATGGATGTCGGGATCAAATCCCTCAGGGATTGTCTACAAAAAAAAAATCAAAATTCATTTCTTTGCTTTTAGTGACTGTGATATGATGTTTTGTTTGTAAGAAGATGAAAAGAGTTGAAATTTATTCAAATATAGGATTGACTCTATGATGAGAAAACATTTTATTTCTACATTAGACTTGTATATTTACATGTATAATGTAAATATACATTATACATGTAAATATATTATGTGTGAAAATGAAAAGCACTAATGATTGATGATAGGACAATTGATTGTCTAGGCAAGCACGATAGGAGCTAAGTGCTGTGAATCAAGCACGAATGTATTAAGTTCTTCATTGTTGTTCATTAATTTTTAAGCTTGTACACTCAGAGTGTCACCATGGCTCCAAATACGCTTAAAAAAGAAGGAATTATCTTGTTTTCAATATATACTGATAAAGAAGATTGTGAGAGAGATGTCAATTTGGTATTTTGGGAAGAAACAGACCACTATAGACATCAGAGATAACTGTATCATGTTGAAGAGATTTTTTTTTACCTATGGAGGGAGAAGATAAAAGAGTTATGTATGTGTTATCATGCTTATTCAAAGCAAGAAAGAGAGAGAGAGAGGGAGAGAGAGAGAGAGAGAGAGAGAGAGAGAGAAAGAGCACAAAGATATGGCAACATAGCACACATAAGAAGTTAGAGGAATGGAGAAAAGGAAGAGAACGAGAAAGATAGAGATGGTGAAGCACATACACATGGGCAGAGAGGAAGATGGTGGAGAGAGAGAGAGGGCGGAGTTGGCTTGTTGAAGCTATGGCAGCAAATTAGCTATGCAATCATTAAGAGAGAGAGAGAGAGAGAGAGAGAGAGAGAGAGAGAGAGATTAGTAGAGAAGGATCACACGGCATAAGTCGGTCTACAAGAAATGATCAATTATAAAGTGGCTGATGTGGAAGAGTCTGAGACAAAGAGAGGGGAGAGAGAGAGAGAGAGAGAGAGAGAGAGAGAGAGAGAGAGAGAGAGAGAGAGAGAGAGAGAGAGAGAGAGAGAGAGAGAGAGAGAGAGAGAGAGAGAGATGGGGACTAGTAGATCGACATTGTGTTGTAGAAGAAAAGGGAATGGCAGTGTAGAGCTCTTGTGAATGAATTCCATGGAGGAGAGAGAGAGAGAGAGGGAGAGAGAGAGGGAGATCGAGAGAGAGAGTTTATCACAAATGATGTTTTTGCTTGATTGGACACAACAAAAAATAAAATTCCACTTGGAGAGAGAGAGAGAGATAGAGAGAGAGAGACAGAGAGAGAGAGAGAGAGAGAGAGAGAGAGAGAGAGAGAGAGAGAGAGAAATTTGCTCATTTGGATCCTCTATTGTGAGATGAATCATGGGGTTCTCTGAACATAGAGAAGGAAGAGAAAGACTCAGATGGACTCGAAGAAAGCAGGTGCAAATGAAGATGTTCTGAACGCACAAAGGAGAGAGGGAGAGAGAGAGAGAGAGAGAGAGAGAGAGAGAGAGAGAGCGCTTAGTTGATGAGTAGAGGCTGAATCCATGAGGTCAAATCGATCGAATCAAATCTGTTAAGAGAATGGATTTTGATGAATTACGTAGTGTGACGAAGAGAGAGAGAGAGAGAGAGAGAGAGAGAGAGAGAGAGAGAGAGAGAGAGAGAGAGAGAGAGAGAGAGAGAGAGAGAGAGAGAGAGAGAGAGAGAGAGAGAGAGAGAGAGAGAGCTTAGTTGATGAGTAGAGGCTGAATCCATGAGGTCAAATCGATCGAATCAAATCTGTTAAGAGAATGGATTTTGATGAATTACGTAGTGTGAAAGAGAGAGAGAGAGAGAGAGAGAGAGATAAAGAGAGAGAGAGAGAATAATATCCTTTTGATTTGTAGCGGTGACAAAGAGAAAGAGAGATAGAGAGACAGATAGAGAGAGAGAGAGAGAGAAAGAATAATATCCTTCTGATTGTGTCATGATACAGGAGAGATGGGTCCGTGATACGATTGAGCACGAGAGACACCAAGAGAGAGATAGAGAGAGAGAAAGATCGAGAGAGAGAGATAGAGATAGAGAGCATTGTTGAAAAAATTTGTCGAATATAAAGAGATAAGAAATAGATAGATTTGGAAGAGAGTATATATATATATATATATATATATATATATATATATATATATAGAGAGAGAGAGAGAGAGAGAGAGAGAGAGAGCAGAAGAACATGGGCACTATTTTTTTTAATAAAACATGAAAATTAAATTAACAGAGGAAAGTACAATCTATGCAAAGGGCAACAACCACAACAAGGTATTACAGGGCATGAGCCATCTCAAGTCTCAAGCTAGAGTAATATGGGGAAAGGGTAGTTCTCCAAGCAGAGAATCTACATTTTGAGAGCAGGCTATGAGGACTCTCGTGGTTCTTAGGAGCTTTTCTAATACATTAAATACAATTGAGAGACGATTTTGTCAGCACCTTAGGGACAGTTAGCAGGAAATTTCTATTTGCTTTACAAAACAAGGCATTGTTACTAATCCAAATGTACCACAGGATATGCCCTCTCCATATGTTCCACAAAAGAAGATCCATATTACTACAACAACCAATTAAAGCATTCAATTGATTGAGACCAAGACATCTTTTAGCGTAGAGAAACTCCTCCATAGGTGCTCAAAATTGTTTAGCATGATAACATTCAAAGAAGAGGTGGAAAACATCTTCCACTTTGCCACATAATGTACATAATCCTTCATTAGGTATAATTTTCATGACTTTTGGGCCAATCCACTGACCATGATGCAGAATGAGTGTAGCTCAAGTGTAAGCACCACCTCCTTTACTTGTCAATCCGCAGAGATGTGAGCAAGTGATGGCACAAGTGCGAGTGAGAAGCACATAAACATCCACACACATACACACACACGGGCACAAGGTAAGATCAAAGAGAGGAACAATGGAAGGACTTTGATCACCAAAGAGTTCTCTTACAAAAGCTCAAATCTACAACTAGCTTACTCTCTAACAAGCTAATCTCAAATTTCAAAGCCATTCATGCAGTCAGAATTGCCATCAGAGTGATGGTTTGTGAGCTGAAATTTCAGCATTCATATCAGCTTTCGTCAAAGTGAAGATTTTATCACATTCTTGTTCTTTTGTGAAATGGCGGGTAGCAATGACTTGTTTGGCATGCTTCAAGCTGAAGATGAGCTTGAAGGGACCAACTATCCGATGTGGTCTTACATGATGAAGCATGTCCTTGTTGCTAAACAACTTTGGAACATAGTGGAAGATGTAGATCGAAGACCCGCACGTTCTTCTACTTCATAGTCTACTGTCACAAATTGAGCTTTTTCTTCGAGTACAGTGGTTTCTTCTTCTCCACCTACATAGGAGTAGCTTAGATGGGATGGAAAAGATGCTCAAGCTCATGCTTTGATTGTGCTTTTTGTGAAGCGTTATATAGTTCCACACATTCGGTCATGTTCTACATCGAGACAAGCATGGGATACTCTTGCTTCTTTGTATGCCGTGCATAATGAAGCATGTGTTGCATACTTGAAGAAGCAACTTGAGGATGTATGTATGGCTGAAAATGAGTCGGTGGATGTGTATGTGACATGCATCAAGGACTTGAAAGAGCAATTGGGAAACATAGATATCATTCCGGATGCATCACTCATTTCTACATTGTTGAAAGGATTACCAGAATCTTTTCAAAGCTTTGCTACTACATTCCGTTTGGTTGCAAAAGGAAATCCTAATATGTATGCATTTGAAGCGATTGTGTCTCTTCTTTTGCAAGAAGAGCAATCTAGAGTGAATAGGAGTGGCTTGATTGAGGCAACGCAAGCACTTGCTATCTCACAAAAGGGGAAAAGCGTATGGTTCAGCTTTGGGTTCATCAAAACCAAAGCCTTAACCTTCCTCTTCCACTCATTTGTCTAATGATGGTGATCTTCAAAAAAAGAAGAGATGCAAATATTGTGGAAGGTCGGTCATACTATTGATGAGTGTAGAAAGCTTGCTAAACGCAATGAAAAGAAGAAGGAATCGGGCATGCCTATTACTGAAAATTCAGCAAACGCAAAGAATGATGAAGCTAACATGGCTCAAGATTTTTGGCCATGTGTTGTTACATGTCATTATGATGCTTCTTTGCATTCTAAATGTATGGTTGTGAGTGAGGCTGATTCGGATTGGTTCTTTGATAGTGGTGCTTCAAAGCACATAACATCATGCAAAATATTTTTTGCCTCTTTGAAAGATGCACCCAAAGGAGGACATGCGGTGTGTGCAAACAATGCCTCTTATCCTATCATTGGATTAGGAGAAATTGAGCTTACGACTGCAAATGGAGGTGTGATTCTCTTGAAAAATGCATTGTATGTGCCCGGTATAAAGAAGAACTTAATTTTAGTTCCGTTGATTGCCAAAGTTGGACTTCATGTACACTTTGTTGATGATAAGTGTATGGTTCATGATTTCTGTAATGGTGATATTATCGTGATGTCCGGTACATTATGTAATGGTTTGTATCGCATGGATACATACAAGAGGGCTGCCTCGAATTCCTTACTTGCTCATACTTCTTCCATGGCTGAAATGGAGCTTTGGCACACTTGTTTTGGTCACTTAAACTTCAATAGTTTGCTTTACTTGCAAAAGAAGGACATGGTTATTGGTTTGCCTACACTTGAGTCCATTGAAAAGAATTCATGTGAAGGTTGCATTCTTGGAAAAATGCATCGTGCTTCTTTTCCAAAAGATAGTCATACACACACTACATGAAAATTGAAGCTTGTTCATAGTGATGTATGTGGTCCTATCAAGTCTCCATCTTTTGGGAAGAATGTATATTTTGTTAGCTTCATTGATGATGCTACTCACCATACATGGGTGTATCCTATGAAAGCAAAGAAAGAGGTATTTTCTTGCTTCAAAGCATTTTTAGCTATGGCTGAAAATTTTTCTTCACAAAAGCTTTTGACTCTACGCATGGATCGTGGTGGTGAATACATGTCACATGAGTTTAATGATTTCCTTCATGAAAGAGGTATTTCACACCAATGTATGGTGCCATATACACCTCAACAAAATGGTGTTGCCAAGCATAAAAATAGAACTCTACTTGAAATGACACGTTGTATGGTTAAGGGAAAGCATCTCCCTGATAAGTTTTGGATGGAAGCGATCATGTGTGCAAACTATGTGTTATCACTACCCTACAAAAGCATTGAGAGTCATCACTCCTTATGAGGGCTTGGAATGGTCATAAGCCTATGGTTAGTCATATGTGTATGTTTGGTTGTTTGGCATATGCTCTTATGCCATCATAACAACGTCACAAACTTGATGACAAGGCAAAGAAATGTATATTTGTTGATTATAGTGCTAAAAGTAAGGGATATCGTTTGTACCATCCATTGACGAACACAATTATTGTGAGTCTAGATGTGGTACTCGCTGAAAATTCAGTTTTCCCTCTACTTGAATGCACAAAACAGCCAGTAGTTAGCTCACAAGATGTGTTCGATACACTCATGGCTTTGTTCCAAAATGGTGCACTTGACTATGGCCATGTAGATCAGCCAACTAAGGTTCAAAGGGCTGAAAAATTCCAGCCATATAGGGCTGAAAATGTAGAGAATTTCCAGCCAAAGATGGCTGAAATTTTTCAGCCAAAAATTATCAAAATTGTTGGAAATTTCCAACCACATATGACTAAACATTTGCATCAAAATATGTCTGAAATTGATCATGAAATTCAGCCTCCACATGATGTACATATTGAAGATGTATTACATAATGAATGCATGTCTATCAAGAGTGCACAATCTATGCCAAAGTGGCTGAAACAAACTTTGCAGGACAACAAATTGAGTGCACCTTTACTTGGTAGAACAAGATCAAGCTCTCACCATGCATCAAGTAAGTTCGTGGATTATTCTTTTATTGCTACAACATGTAATGAAGAGCCACTTTCTTTTGAAGATGCATGTGATGATCCAAAATGGATGAATGCTATGCAATCAGAAATTGATTCCATACATAGGAATGGTACTTCGCAGTTATGTGAATTGCCAAAAGGAATGAATGCCATTGGTACAAAGTGGGTTTATAAGATTAAGAGAAAATCTGATGGTAGCATTGATCGCTACAAAGCTAGATTGGTTGCCAAAGGATGCGTGCAACAATATGGCATTGATTATGAGGAAACATTTGCACCTACTTCATGCATGACTACCATTCGTGCCATGGTTGCATTGGCTGCCCATCGAGCTTGGAAAGTGCATCAGTTGGACATAAAAACAGCCTTCTTGAATGGTGATTTGCAAGAAGAGGTTTATGTGAAGCAACCTCATGGATTTGCTATGAAAGGGAAAGATCATATGGTTTGTCACTTGCATAAAGCCTTGTATGGTCTCAAGCAAGCTCCACATGCATGGTATGACAAAATCCATAAGCACTTGATTGCTCTTGGCTTCACATGTAGTCTGATTGAAAGCACACTCTATGTACGCAAAAATGGGGTTGATCTTATAGTGCTTGTTTTTTATATCAATGACATACTCTTGACTAGGTCATGTGATGCAAAAGTTGACATTCGTATTGGCTTATTTGCAACATACTTTTGATGTCACTTATCTTGGTCTTTTGAGCTACTATCTTGGCATCCAGTTTGTATCCGTTGAGCGGGGAATTGTCATGCATCAAGAAAAGTATGTTTAAAAACTACTTCAGCATTTTGACTTTGAGGATTGCAAGCCAGTTTCCACACCAGTTGAGACATGATTCAGGTTCTGAGTTGAGGATTCCAGTGATGCATTTGACATTTCTCTTTATAAGCAAGCTGTGGGATGCCTTATATATGAATGCAACACAAGGCTGGATATACAGTATGTAGTTTCCGATTTGAGTCCATTCATGCATAGCCCTGGCACTAAGCATTGACAAGCAGTGAAACGTGTGTTAAGATATCTCTGAGGCACTTTGAGCTTAGGTCTCTTTTATGGCAGTGATATTCAGCCATGCTTGCATGCTTTTATAGATTGTGATTGGGCTAGTTGTTATGATACTCACGTGTCCACTAGTGGTAATTGCTTTTCCCTTGGAGACGCATGCATATCTTGGTTGAGTAAGAAGCAACCTAGAGTGGTGTCATCAAGTTGTGAAGCTGAGTACAGGGCAGTTTGCATAGCTATAGTGGAGTGTATATGACTGAGACGCCTATTGATGGATCTTTGCATCGAGATTGATGCTGCTACGCATATTCTCACTAATAGTCAGAGTGCTTTGGCTGTTGCACGAAACTTAGTGTTTCATGCACGGACCAAACATATTGAGGTGCATTATCACTATGTGAGAGAGCGCCTTCATGCAGGAGATATTGATTTGGTATATGTGCCTACACAAGATAATGTGGCAGACATATTCCCCAAAGCTCTTCCACGGGAAACATTTGAAGCTTTTCGCAAAGCTTTAGGCTTGTAAACTTCTGGGGGCTGATCTGTCACTCCCTGTATGTGTTCATATCATTCGCTCCAGGAGGGTTTGTTACACTTATGTGTTCCTCAAGTAGCTTTGATGTGAACCTTTTCCCTATACATGGACACTTTTTACTCTAGTGCTGGCTAGAGGCTTCTTCCCCATGTTACCACATACTTAATACTCTCATATGTGGTGGTACTTTGTACTTAGGGAGATTATTTAGCTCTTACTTCAGTTAAGTTTATCGTCAATAGAGAGAGTTATTCCAACCATCGTCTTCTTCATGTGTCTTGCTATGTTTGTGCTCCTTGTGTGTCTCTTGCACTTCTACACACACCCAACAAATACTTCTAATACTCCTCAAGCTCGAGGACTCCTCGGCTTGCTCAAAATGGAGTTATAAAATGGTGTTATGATATTACAATGGTTTTAGTGATCAAAATCATTATTTTTGTAGGGGATTCTTCTGAAAATTTGACATGCACTTCTTGGAGCTCCCTTTATGCTCCTCTTCTTGTGTATCCACCTCTTTGATGTGCTTCCATGCTTGTGCTTGACCTTGCGTTCCAACACTACCCCCCCTCTCGAGTCTTTCATCCTTGAGAAACCCTTGTTGTCAGGGTTGTTCCATGTAGAGATTTGAGAGATAGTGTCCTTTCCTTTGTATGTGCTTCTTTCTTGGATTCCCATGAGAATGGGTCCTTTTGAGCTACAAAAAACTCCTAGTTGCTGAAAAAGAGGTTATCAAAGTTGACTTGGATCAACTGTTGGCTACGAATTGCTTCTGAGGTATTAATGGTGTCCCCGTGATGTCCTCTAGCTCTTCCAAATATGATGTTCATAGTAGTCATGCCAAGTACTCATAACCCATAGTGAATGATGGGTAAGTGTGTTAGTGCATGGGTTGAAGAAAATATGTGCCTTGTGCAGGGCCTTGTAATGTGGCCCTATGTATGCTTACTTGGAAAATGCATCGGGAGAAGTATGGTGCAAAAATTGGAGGTCTTGAGCTAAGTGCTCAAGGGTATGGTGAAAAAGAGGTTTCCTAACTATCATGGTTATGGTGTCACTAAAGTAAGGATTCTTACCATGGTGAATGGTTGATCGATGTTGATCTCTTCGTGTTGTATACTTGGCATTGTGATGGACTATCATCTAGTCTTTCGGTGTTGATGAATGTTCATGTTGATGGTTCACTGATGAAATTCTTTGAGTGCCCGGTCCTATCTCCTCTCTTCAAAGCAACATTTTCCAAATACTAAGAATTGAATTTCTTTATATTCCTTGACAAACAACATTGGGTAGCTACACGAATCTTAGTTTCACATATTCTCTTTAGCTCACCATAAGCAGGAGTCTTCTCACCCAATATACATACAAGGATTTGCAGGGTATCAAAACTACCCCTTGCAAATATCGCCTTGGATGCTCTCGTACATACACTAGTTAAGCATCACTCAAGTTGCGGGCCTTCAAAGCGCCTCCATCCTACCATCGTAAAGGGAAACAATAGTTGTGGATGCCATGTTCATGCCAAGTTTTGGACATCCACCAGATAAGGCATCAATAATACCATCTGCTAGCCGAGACACACTTTTATCGAAACTAATAAATGCCCAATCATCAATGATTTCAACTAAGCATGACACATTCATGGTTCGTGAGCCAAACTTGGGAACAAGCTCTCTCTCTCGTCTTTTTTTTTCTTCTTCTCCCTTTTTTTTGGAAGAATTTCACAAAACAAGAAGACAGACATTACTAGTTGACATATGTCAATGTGCTCTTGTACATGTGACTCTCAATTGTGTCTATGCATGGCCATGTAATATGACCCTATATTAATGCATACTTTGGAAATGCATGACCTGAATGGTGCAAAAGACAAGGTTATGCCAAAGGCACATGGTTGTTGCACGTCAAGGCATTTTAATGTTGCTTGAGGAGGCTCATGCAGTGTTTCTTGGAGGTATCCATTGGATCTTGAGATGAAAACTAATCATTCCTCCCTATAGGGATCCATTTGAGAATAGTGTTTGACTATGTAGTGATCACCTTTAGCTGTTTGGATGGTTTCTTGAAGGTTTGATCCATCGTGGTTGGCTCTTTGGTTTGATGGATGCTACTGGTGTTTTTGGCTTCCAAACCCATATCCTTGATTATTTTTTGATTATTGCAAAAGAGGCGATTTGATCTTTTTTGGAGCTCTATGCTTGATTTTGTCTCTTAGACCACCTTGGCATCTTTATTGAGACTTTTCGCATGAATGAAGACTGAGGGTTTTGTGCATGTAAAAGTGCCTTGGTTACCCGTATGCGTCACTGACCTTGTTGAGCTGCAACTAATTTCTTAGGCACCCAAACTTGTCGGATACCTTGTGGTTGAACTTGTCCTAGTTGCTTGGTTCTTCTTTTGGCATGCTTGGCTTGCCTAGATGGGAATTGTTGTGGCAAAGTTGGTGGTTGCTCTCCTTTTCGTACCCAGATCTTCTTCATGCTTGGCACTACGTTTTTCTTGAAACCCCATTGTCTATTTGATATAGTAGTTGTCATGTACTATTTCACTTTCCATTTTGCTTGAGTTGTTGTGAGGGCATTGGTCTTTGCACAAGAGGAGGAGTCCGCTTGCCTTTGAGCCTGTTCTTTCATGATTGAGTTCTTCTAGAACATAGAGCTTTTGACACATTCAACATCATTTTTGCTAATATTAGTCCTAGAAGAACCAAGAGAAAGTGTAACATATGGATTTGTGCGGATGCAATTATCTAATTATTATATAATGCATTGTTCTTGTACCCAAACTTTAAGAAGTTGGCTTCTTAAGTTCAAGTTGACTACATGGTCATAAATCTAATCTTGACCCAAGACAAGTGGTTCTGTAAGGTCCTCATCGTGACATACTAGCATTTTGACTTTCATTGGAACATCTTGAAGGTAGATTGGAAGTTCCACCTCACCCAAACAAGGGGTTTCCACACCTCCCAATCGTATGAGATAGGCCTCTATGGGATTGATGTACAATTACAAGTCTTGGCAATATGAAAGTCTAACTACACTAGTTGATGCACCTGAGTCAATCAATGCTCTCACAGTCCTTACATTCTTTCCCTATCCTATCTTTATGGTCACAAAGGGATGCAGATCGATAATTCGAGAATGTTTGGCACATGGCCATGTGATATTGTGGGGCTTCAAGATTGAGATCTAGGCCTAATTGCCTTAACTTATTTTTCCTAATGTGCTCTTGAGCCTTTGCCTGTGCTTCTTCTTTAACCCTTATCTCTTCTTCTTTTTGCTTCTTAGCAGTGTTGAATCTCATTAACATATCCTTTGTAAGAGGTTCTTAATACACCTTGACTCGACAACCACTAATATAGTTTGGCATGATGTCACCTTCTATAGTGGCCAATTGAACTGTGCCACTAGTGGAAATTCTATTCATGATCATGGGTCCATATCCTCTTTTTTCCAATTTATGGGGCATGCTTCTTTAGTGTGTAAACCAACACTAGGTCTCCCTCTTTCAATTTTTTATCCTTGATGTGTGCATCAAAGTAAGCCTTTTGTCTTTTCTTTGCAGCATAGATGCCTATTGCTACTCGTAGCCTAGTCTCACCTAAGCATTCTAGATCAAATATTCTGGAGGACAAATCATGTCCATTCCACTCGTGCTCTTGTGCTACTTTTAAAGCTGGGATTAGGAAATACAATGGTAGCATAGCATTCTGTCCAAAGACAATCTGAAATGGGGTGGCATTAAGCATTGTTTTGTAGGCAACTTGATAAGCCCAAACAGCACGATGTAGTTGTTTATCCCAATCAGAGCATTTATTATTTACCAGTTTTGTCAATACATTACATAGGATCTTATTTGTGCTCTCGGCTTGCCCATTAGCTTGTGGATGATAGGGGGCAGACTTCTTATGTATCACCAAGAATTCTTGTAGAAGGTTTTCAATAACTTCATTCATGAAGTGTGTGCCTCTATCGCTCACTAAATCTATTGGTAACCCATATCTCGAGAAAACATTCTCGAATAAGAACTTAGCCATCGTTTGAGCATCATTCTTTGTTGTGGATTTTACTTCTACCCACTTTGTAAGGTAATCCATTGCTACAGTAATGTAGTTTGCATGGGAGTTTCTAGCTGGGGGTTAATAGGACCTACAAAGTCTATGCCCCACTTCCAAAATGCACATCCTCCCATCATTGGTCTCAAAGGCATCTTGTCTCTCCTTATTGGATATTGTGCACGTTGGCATGTATCACATTTCTTCACATAGGCATGTGCATCCATATGAAGAGTGGGTCACCATAGTCCTGAAAATAGAATGGTCTTAATTACTTGATCAGGACCAAAGTGTCCATTTGCAACACCACTATATGTAGTTTCTAAGATCTTTAAATAGTCTAATTCATGAATGCACAATCTTAGGTAACCATCTTTGCCTCTACGGTATAGGCTGTCTCCAACTAAGGCATAGTCCTGAGTCTCTTACTCCATGCTTCGTCTTCTTGCTAGACTAGCCTCACTAGGTAGTGTTCCCGATCTTATAAATTCTACCAATGGAGCACTCCAATCTAGAATTGATGAAACATGATAAAGGGTGGCATTCTCCACTGGTAGTTTCTCCTGACATACTGGACATTTCTTAATCCACACATGTATTTCTTTGTCCATACTAGGCCAATACACTCCTAAACATTTTAGATTTTGCAATGTGCATTGTTTAGAATAGTGATTTCCTAGCAATCCTTCATGGGCTCGTTGCAACCAACTGCTATGTTCATCATCCTTGACACAACAAGCTAGTACATCCTCTGTATCTTGTTTGCACATGATTCTTGCCAATATTTGATATTTTTGTGATTTTAAATTTCATCTTTGTTCGTTCTCATAGTCTTATTTGCAGGTTCGAAGGTTAGGACTAGTACCAACTTATTTTCCCATTCAAGAACAGCTTCTAAATTGAGTAGGTAAGCTTTCTAGGAAATTCATCAAACACTCCTTGCAGTGACTCTCTTGAAGTGATGCGAGAAAGGTGATCTACCCTAAGGTGGGTCTGACCTTTCCTAACAACAACTTCGAAGTCATATTCCATTAGTAAGAGGAACCATCTTACTAAGCATCCTGTATTGCAAGGTTTATTGACCAATTATAATAAGGCTTGATGATTAGTGAAAAACTTGAACTTGTTGACCAATAGATAGTGTCTAAACGTCTTCACAGCATATACCATGCCTAAGATTTCTCTTTCAGTTGTTTTATAGTTTCATTTAGCTGCATTTCGTTGTCTACTAGCATAAGCTATAGGCAAATCTAAATTTTGATCATTGGTGGGTTGTGCTAGCACACATCCGATTGCATGATTGGATGCATCTACATGGACATGGAATGGTTTATTCCAATCAAGGGTTGTCAATATTGGTGTTGTGCACAAATGTCTCTTCAGCTCATTGAAAAGGAATTTTTGCATTCATTGTTCCACTCAAAATTTGTCAGCAGAGCGTAAAGAGGTTTAGCCATTATTGCATACATGTGGATAAACCTGTGGTAATATCCACAATGGCCCATGAAGGCTTTTACCTCTTTAACATGCCTTGGCCTTCGCAACTCCGCTATGGCTCTTACTTTGTCTTCATCTATTGAGATTCCGTTCTTAGAAACAATGTGACCTAAAATTTTACCTTGTCGTACCATGAACACACACTTCTCTAGGTTCAGACACACTTGATATTCTCTACACTTGTTGAAGATTTGTCTGAGCTCAAGGATGTGGTATCTTCTTTCTTGGGAGTGAGCACATAAATCATCCACATATACTTCTAAGCTCCTTTGCAAGAACTCTTTGAAGACATGACACATGAGCCATTGGAATGTTGTAGGTGCATTGGTGAGACGAAATGGCATCACACGAAATGCAAAAATTCCCCATTCTATGGCAAATGCCATCTTGTGTTGATCTTCTGCAGCAATGGCAACTTGGTGGTAACCTGAAAATCCATCAAGAAAGCTATAAACTTCCTTTCTTGCAACGCACTCCAATAAATGTTCAGTGATTGGAAGCGGATAACTATCTCTAATTGTAGCAGAATTAACTTTTTTAAGGTTAATACACACTCGCAACTTCCCATTCTTCTTGGGCACTAATACAATGGGGGACACCCATTCAATATGCTCAATCTCATAAATAAATTGAACTTAAATCAGCCTGTCGATTTCTTCTTTTATTTTGGCAGCATAAGTGTCATTATATGTGTGTGTTTGCCAAAGTCACATATAGCAAAGGTATGCTCAAACTCAACACCACAAGTGGTTAGAGTTACCCCTTAAAGCAATCCTAGAGGTCTTTCAATATGGCCATCAACCATTTGAAGCTTCATTCTAGTTGGTCTTAATGCGGGTTTGCCCCATTGCTTTCGCAAAGAGGTGGTTGCAATTGCAACATTTGCACTTGAATTTATGATTGCTTTGGTTGTGTAACCTTGGTAGGTGATTGGAAGATAAGTATTACCTTCTTCACCTTCACTCATGGCTCCTATTTTGTCCAAAGGTATCTCTAGTACTTTTTGCTTAATGTCACATCAAAATTGAGTTTGGGAACTTGATTCGCCACATGCTTCCCTAACTCTGGTTTTACTTTGAGAAGCTCTTCTACAGTGAGATGACATAGAACCTTAGTGTTCTTCACGACATCAGTGTTCCTTGGAACCACTGAGTCTTCATGTCTTACCAATATTGTGGGAGCTCTGATCTGAAAAGATTCAGATTCCCATGGGCCTAAAAATTTTGGCAACTCTTGCAAAGAACTAGATTCAAAATCTAATTTTTCATACTCTTGTTGCTCTACTTGGTCTCCATAAATAGATGGAATGCCTTGGGGAAATTGATCATGCAGATCATCAATTTTAGGAATAGGAGGGGGATTATCCTTCTCCTTGACCCATTTCTATTCTTGTATTTCCCACAAGAACTCTTGAGAGTACTGTTGAATTGAAAGAGGTGTTTTCCTATCCATGAAATCAGAAATATAAACTCTCATTAGTGGGGAGATTTCTCTTTCAACAACTAGTGGAGCTTGTGGAGGTAAAGAAACCTATGGTTTGTTTACCAGCTGCTCTAATCTTTCTAGTAAGCCCTCGAAATGCAAATCTAGATTGACAGAGTTTGTTTGATTGAATGACTGACTGATCTCTTGCATTGCTTGAGCTAGCTCTACCATTTTCATGCACACTTTTGTCCGTTCAATCTCTAAATCTGCTCTAGGATAACTCTTGTCTAGGGTTGCAGTTGTTGGCCCTTCTTGAAGTCAAGTCTGGTAGGCCTTGAACATCATGTCCAAGCCTTCTAGGGTTGGATCTCCACGAACAGATCCAGGTTGTGGTCTATTTATAATGGGTGGTGGGGTGGGATGAAGAGGTGTGGATGGAGTCTCTACATGTGAGGGGTTTTGAGATGCAATGTCTTCTATTTTTGTTTTTGGTTCTTTCAAGCTTTCTTCTAGCTTAGATAGCTTTCTATTCCACTTGTGATTGGCCTTCTCTCTAGTCTCCTTCCAATTCCTTGTTTTCCTCTTACTAGGATCTCCCAATTCACTTGACTCTGACTGTTCAGCAAGCTTATCTTGTTTTACGGCTTGTGCCCTAGTGACTGCCTATATAGGAGTCATGTTAAGACTACTTGAACTTGAATCCACCACTAGGCCTACCACATTAATGGGTGTAACCTTGGTTGCACTAGAGGGGTTCCTATGAAAATCTCTTAGAAGATGCTCTTTGCTGCAGTCAAGACAAAATCCTTGTATTGTGATGTTCTATCCTTGTCCTGGAGCCGATGGGTGGGGACATTCACGAATGAAATGGTCGCCCTGACATCTAAAACATGGTCCTCTAGGGGCTTGTGGTCTCACTTTTCTTGCTTGTGGCCTAGGATTAGGATTCATGTACATGACATTGGAGTATTCTGGCTCCCAATTTGTTTCCATAGGTGGTGCCTCGTATTGAAATGGATAAGTCTCACTATGCTCACGTGACTCTATGTAAAAATCTTGTGCAATATTTTCATAGGAGTAGTCAAAACTGTGATCATGATGGTCATTCTCTAAGACCAGTGGAGTTACTGGCACCAATGCTCTATTAAGGTTCTCCTCTGCCACTGCATACTTAATTGGAATTAAATTTGTAGGAGTTGGTCGTTGGTTTCCTTGGACTGGTTGTGGCCTATATGGTGCTTGATATTGTTGTTGTGGTCTATAATATGGTTGTTGGTATTTGTTCTGATACCTACCTTGTTGGTAAGGTTTCTCATAAGTTTTTCTAACAGCCTGCCTATTGTAAGGACAATCTTGAGCCATATGGTTTGTGTATTTTCTCCCAATAGTGCAATATGGAGCATTACTTTCTCTTATGTTGGGGTTTTGCATTGGGAAAATGCTAATCATGTGGTCACCTCCGCAAGTATAACATCGATTCAATAAGGTGGATCTTGGCATTTGTCTATTTTGGACTCCTAGCTTCTTGGCAACTTGCTCAGCTATCTCATCTATTTCCCTGGAGATTCTCGAAGTATGACTAGTAGAACTATCAGAATCCTTATAGAGTTTGGACAATCCTAACTCCTCACCCAAGTTGTCTTCTATGAATGCACATCCTCACACACTCCTCTATGGATCTTGGCTCTTTCAAGTACACCTATGATCTTAATTTGGTGCTTAGTAAGCCATCTAAAAACAAGGCTACTTGTTTGGCTGGTGTGGGTAATTCCGGAAGAGGGCATCTTTCTATGTAGTGTATGAACCTTCTTCCTACTAGTCACACTATTTCTTGGGGTTTCTGCTTGAAGCTCTAGATCAAGGATGATGTGTTATGCCTGATACCACCCTTGGAAAATTCTACAATGAATTTGTCTAGCAGTTGACCTATATCTTGATAGTTGTGATTGTTTAGTGGTTAAATCCAAGCTAAGGCAGTGCCCTTGAGATTCAAACCAAATGCCTTGAACTGGGTGAACAAGTCCTCAACTTGTTCAGCTCTTAACACTTTGTTTGAACTCGGCCACATGATCATAAGGATCTCTAGTCCCATCAAAATAGTTCTTCATTGTCTTGACCACAGAAAGTCTAAGGGTTCTTAGGTGCTCACAAGGTCTAGGCAATGGAAAATCATGTTCATCTCTTTGATGTCTTAGTGGTTGATGTCTCTCTCTTTCAAGTCTTTCACCTTCCATTCTTGATCTGTCTCTACCCACATCGTGTGTAAAGCTTACCTCAAGCCTTTCTCTAGCTCTTTCCCTCTAGCTTTCATGAGCCTTGGATGATCCTACACCTTGGAGGCCATGGGAAACATTGGATCGGGAAAATCAACTCACTCTTCCAAGTATATACATGTCTATCATGATCTGTTACCAAGAACATTCTTCTCGAGGTGTCATCCAAATAGACAACCCTTCTTGGTTCTCTAGATCCTTGAACTCGTAGATGATGACTATGCCCAATTGGCTAGGTTGATCTGGCTTGAATCTCTAAAAGGCTTCCTCTGTTTCTCTATTTAAGAATAGTCCTATGCTTTTGTTGTCTTGGGGAACCCACTCTAGTGTGATCACTCTGGTCAAGATAGATTTTCCTCGAGGAGTCTTGGGTTCTCGTCCTAGGTCTCCCTGCTCTAGGTCTCCTATCTCATTCTTAGGAATGACAATTTCCAAACTCATTTGTCCTGTCTGGTAAGTTGGTGACCACATACATAGTTCCTTCCTTATCAATGTATGAAACCTCTTTGAACTTGTCTACTAGGTATTCAAGTCCAAAGGGTTGATATGGATTTTTGAGTTGGACCACTGATCGCTTCAGATCATCCTCATAGATGTGTGCACCTAATCGGTTGGTCTAAATATATCCCAAGTGTGCCTTATAGGGACTTCTAGTGTTTCTAGATAGGCAGTGCCTGAGCCCCTTGCAGGTTTCCCCACACTAAAAGACATTTCTAGATCACTTGTGTCTGAACTTAGTACATAAGGATAATCACTTAGTTCTTGTGCCCAAGACTTAAGTGTATGGTTGACACTTGCCTCAGAAGATTTAACGCTTTGTCTATCCTTGCTTAGGTGTGTACCAAATCTCAGGTTCATAAGCTTTGTCTTCTCGTCCCAAAATTCTCCTTTATATTGCTCAAAATCCTTTGGAGCCCCCTTGGTTTCCTAATCCCACTTGACGGTCAACTTAAAATTATTCTATCTAAAAATCAACGCATTATTCTTAGAGCTCAAAAAATGTTATGACAAATTAGGCTTCTGGGGGCAAAACAAGGAAAGAGGACCTTTTGGAAAAATCATGACTTTATGTGAAAATCATGATTTTGGGGGTCTGAGAATTGCAATGCTGAGCACTTATGAAAATCACGATTTTGAGGGAACATGAAAATCGCAATATTGGGCAACCGTAAAAATTATGATTTTGCGGGATCATGAAAATCGCGATGCTGAGCAATCGTAAAAATCATGATTTTGTGAAATCATGAAAATCGTGATGCTGAGCACCTATGAAAAACGCGATTTTGGAGACTCACAATCGTGATGTTGTGAGATAATCGCAATGCTAAGTGGAGCTTGAAAATCATGTTTTTGAGACCTTATGAAAAATCATGAAAATCAGGATTTTGTAGCTGTGAAAATCATGTTCTGAAAATCGTGAAATTTGCAATTTTGGATGAAAGTCGTCTTTTTAGAAAATCGAGAAATTCGTGATTTTGATTGAAAATCGTGTTCTGAAAATCTTGATTTTGGATAAAAGTCGTGTTTTTGAAAATCGCAATTTTGAAGCCTAGAGAAAATTGTGTTTTCCCAAAATCATGTTTTTGGCTAAAAATCGTGATTTGTGACAATCACGATTTTGAGCCAACTAAAAATCGTGTTTTGTATTTTCTAAAACTCAAGTTTCCATGACATATAGAGAATCGCATTTTTGTGTGATTTAGGTGGGAGCTAAAAATCACTTTTTTTTTTAATTTGAATTTTATGAAAATCACGATTTTCAGTGAGAATTGCATTTTTTGGTGGGAAATTCAAATTTCTGAGCATCGAGCAATGCAAGCTCCATATGTGTAGAAAAGTATGAAAAAACACAAGCGCTTGCTCTCCCTTGCACTTGCTAACTCCTTCTCCCACAATAATGCATGAAAAATGGTGAAAATGCACTAAAAAAAAAAAAAATCTATAAAGATGAAGATGGATGAAGATGGTGATGATGACAATGATGAAGATGAAGAAGAAAAATCTGAAAATGAACAGAAATGACAACTTTTTTACCTTCCAACGTTGCAAATCTACGATCTTACTGTCACAATGCTCATCCTCCAACCTCTCTCCCCGACAACGGCACCAAAATTTGGTGTAGCTCAAGAGTAAGCACCACCTCCTTTACTTTTCAATCCATGGTGATGTGAGGACTAGAATGAAGACTGTGAGCAAGTGATGGCACAAGTGCGTGAGTGAGAAGCACATAAACATGCACACACATACACACACACGTGCACAAGGTAAGACCAAAGAGAGGAACAACGAAAGGACTTCGATCACCAAAGAGTTCTCTTACAAAAGCTCAAATCTACAACCATCTCACTCTCTAACAAGCTAACCTCAAAAATGAGCTCTCTACCTCTTTTTATAGTTTTTTGACTAGTTTTGGCTCTGTCAAATCTAGTGCCCGGCCTAGTTAGAAATTAGGTTCTAGGGCTTATTTGAGGGCTCAAACGGAGTCTAAAAATTATGAAAATTGGTAGGTAGATACTTCTAATACTCCTCAAGCTAGAAGAGTCCTCGTCTTGAAGAAAAATGGAGTTATAAAAAGGTGAAATGATATTTACAATGGTTTTACTGATCAAAAGCACTGTTTTTGTAGGGGATTCTTTTGAAAATTTGACATACACTTCTTGCAACTCCTATATGCTCCTCTTCTTGTGTGCCCACCTCTTTGATGTGCTTCCATGCTTTTGCTTGACATTGAGTTCCAACAATGAGCCACTGGTGGTAAGAATGTTTACTATAGTCTGGGAAAGCCCACAAAGCTTTAAATGTGTAGGTCCATTGATGAGCAAGCCAGTTAAGCTCCCATCTAGAATTGAGCTTAGGAAGAATCTTCCTAATAATTCCTTTGTAATTCTTGAAGTTGCGAAAGATGTAAGATTCAACATCAATAAGTTTGAAATCCCTGGTTTGAGAGCACTCCAATTTGTCTTCCAGCAGAGATTTATGGAAAGCCAAGACATGCAGGCAAGAGAAGGACATGTGAGGGAAGTTAAAGAGGGCCTGGACAAAGATAACCTTTCCTTCAGTCATAAGGTCTCTCCAGACTTTGAACCCAGCTTTGTGACATTTATGTTCTTTAATTGCAAGGTTACGATTGTTCCATTTAGAAATCCGACCAATCTAGGGAGATTGCTACTAAAAAAAACCAGAAGTTAGTATCATTTTATTAAGGGGAGAAAAACGATTGTTAGATTTGAACCAAGCATTCCAAAACCTGCACACAAGAGAGCTACCCAGAATAGTTATGGGCTGAGGGGACACAATGATATCCCAAAGATTAAAATTAGACCAAGCTTTATACTTAGATAGGTAAAATTTAGTGGTATTTCTCTATAGTAAAGCTACCCAAATATCATTACAACCAATACTTCTAAGAACCCATTCACTAGCAAGATTATGTGCCATCTTTTTAGGAAAACAGATGCCCAAATCCCCCGTGGGACTTAGGAAGACAACAGGTTTCCCAAGCCACTTTAATAACTTTCTTGTGATGAGCATTTCCTCCCCACAAGTACCTTCTGGCTAGGGAAATGGATTGTTCCAACTCGTTTATATACGGATTCCAACACGCCAGAAATACACCATTTTAGGAAGAATAAAATGATTGAGAATGAAAGTCCTGTGGGAGAGGGAACTATTACTATCATACCAATAAAAAATTCTTTTTTTTAATTTGTCTAAAATCCAATCGCACCTTTGAGCAGAAGAAACATTAAAGCCCATAGGAATACCCAAAAGTGCAAAGATTTTTCCATTATGATTTTACAACCAAGCTTAACAATACATTCAAGAATCATATCATTCGAAGCTTTAAAACCAATTTTCCAATGATTAACTTTAGAACCACTAGCCAAACAAAACAAGGTCAAGTATTCAAGGAATTCACTAACAGATTCATCATCAACTTTTAAAACCAAATTAGTATCATCAGCGAACATTTGCAGCCCTAGAGGAGAGGGAGAGCCAGGTATATTGATACATTTTATTCTACCACTATTAATAGCATCTTTAACCAACCACCCAAGAGCATCACTAGCAATGGCAAAAAGGAGAGGGGCTAAGGGGCACCCCTGTCTTATAGACCTAACAAGTTTAAAGGAGTCAGATAAGTGCCCATTTACATCTACTTTGGAATAAGCATTTTCAAACAGGGTACTCACAAACTTAATGAATGTCTTACCAAGCCCCAACTCTTGAAGAGATGGAAGAATGAAATTCAACTCAATTCTATCATAGGCCTTGTAAAATCTATTTTGAGGAAGTAAAAATCTTGGCCAGTTTCCTTAGCAAAGTGCATACCTTCCCAAAGGGAAATGATGCATCCAAAATGTATCTAGCTTTAATAAATCGTTTTTGCTAAGGAAGAATAAACTAATTCATTAAAGGACTTAACCTTCTGGCGAGGGAGGAAGCAAAGATTTTATATATGGTATTTAACGAGGTGATAGGTCTCCAATTGTTTAGGTCATCTTTATTGCCTCTCTTGTGAATAAGTCAAATAACCCCAGTGTTAATGTGAAAAAGGAGATATCCTTTACAAGAAACCTCTTCCTAGATCAAGAGAATGTAAGGAGTGGAAAATCCATTCACTAACATAAAAAAATCATTAGGCAATCCATCAATACCAGAAGATTTAGAGGGTTTCAATTTAGAGATGGTTTCTTTGATCTCACCGGTAGTGAGGGCAAGTCCAAAAGAACTAGGCTTTGAGGAATCATTTTCTTCCTTTTCAAAGAAATAGTACCTCTGGCCCTCTCGATGTCCTCCCTCGACTTGGGAGTACTAGAGAAAACATCCATAAAGAAGCTTTTGGCCTCCTGTAAAGTCTCCTCAATGTTGATAGTAAACCCACCATCCTTCTTTTTAATAGGATGGATAAAATCCCTAGCTTTATTTTTTTCATCTGAGAAAACATATGCTTGTTGTTTCTATCCATCTTCTCACTCCAAAATTATTTAGAAGAGGCAAGAGAATAACTAGCTTCCAAATATCTCTCTTTGCACAATCTCAAAGACAAATAAAGAGAGTATTGAGAATTAACATCTAGAGTTCTCAATCGATCCTCAAGGGGGTTTCTTCTTTGAGCTCTAATAGCCCTAGCTTGCTTTTTGAGCTGAGTGAATAAGAGGTGAATGTCTCTGATAGGGTTTTCCCAAGCTTTACAATGGGACTTATGAGCATTAAAATTAGAATAAAATATGATTTTGGTTTGAGCCTTAATGTTAGGGAGCTTAAGAAAATTGATGTCTATCTGGGGCCATCCAAATCTAAAGGAGGGCCTACCTTTCATGAAGGACATCAGTAAGGGTTTATGGTCAATCATGAGCAGAGAGTGGTCGAGCTTAGCACTAATATCCTAGAACTCCTGAACAAATGAAATATTGCCATAGCATCTATCAAGCCTAGCTACAATGAAGGAAGAACCAATTTGTTTATTGGTCCAAGTAAAACTAGTGGTGTGAGAGATGTCAACTAAATCCTGATAGTGTCACATATCATACCAGGCAAGCTCTTTAGTCCCTCTAATAACGTTCCCCTTGCCTTCCCATCTAGAAGAGCTAGAAGTTACCATATTGAAGTCACCAATGACAAGCACATAGCCATGTAGATGATTAATTTCTTCCCAACAATCAGTATGCCTAGCATTATTATTAGCAGCATCAACAAAAATGATGGTAATGTCAAAAGGTTTACCCAACTTAATAGAACACCATTGCTCAGAATTTCCCACAGAACAAGAGACAAAGAGTGAAACAATTCAAGAGATAAACCAATAACAGATCATCCTTTCCCACCACTATGGCCAAGAGAATACCACTTATACGTGGAAGACAAGTTGTTAAGGTTAATGAACAGAGAGTCCCCACCAATTTTCACTTCCTGTAGGCATAAAATATCAGGCATTTTCAGTAGGGTAGCAAGCCAATTATTAACCATCTTTAGTCTCACTAGATGAGTTATACCTTTAACCTTAATAGAGCAGATAGTAAAGTCAGCCATAAAAACAAAAGAAAAGACAATTATTTCCTACTATTTTGAGTAGGCTTAGAAGCAGTTATAGATGATCTAACAACTTCTTTCCTTTTAGGCTTAGTATGAACATTGGTACCTTTTGAGGGTTTCAGATCTTGGGACATGGGAACAATTTCAAAAGCTTCACTGTCCTCATCCATTTGGTCTATTTTTTCTTGGTCCATAGAATTTAGTTCCAGAGAGAAGGTGGAGAACTGTCGGTCCTTCTCATGAGAAGGAGGGAATTTTGGTCCTATAGATGGGATCTTTCCAGAGCTATTAGCAATAACTTTATTCTTTTTACCCACCAAAAACTAGTTCTGCTTACCAAGAATTTGAGAATTCACCTCGACATTCTCCTTATTTTCTTCTGCATACACCACATAATCATCAATTTGCACACCTGAGAAGTCATGGTTAGAGGCATTATTATTCTTATCCTCAAATGGGTTAGACACCTCATCAAGTAGGATATTAAACATATTCTCCGATTTAAAACCTTTTCTTTTTGGTTTAAAGTTGGGTTTTCTACCTTGAGGGGTTTGGGTAGCAGCCCTTGCTTGTAATATATTCTTTGACACAAGTTCCTCTTGAGCCTCCTGCTTGTGCAGTAGAGGGCACTCTTTAATAAGGTGCCCTTTCTTATAGAAATTAAAGTAGGCATTATGGAGATTCCTATACATGACCTTCTGGGTATGCAATTTCTTGCCATTAGCGTCTTTAATAACGATGTGATTCTTAATCTCTTTAGCTACGTCAACTTCGACTAAGATCTGAGGATACCATTTAGCATTAGTAACACTTTGTCTTAAGAGTTTACCCACCATTTTCTCCAAGCTTTCTACCCATGGGTCATAGTCAAAAGGGAGATCCGAGAATTTGACCCAAATGGGGATTTTGGTTGGCTTAGGTACTTTAGGGTTAAATCCTAAATGCCATTTAAAGAAAGACACAAGGAGGTTCCTAATCAGCCATTGACCTTCACTAATGACATGCAAAACATTGTTGGCATCATCAAAGAAGAATAAGAAATAATTATTTGGACAGTACTAGATGTGCTTAACTATAAGGCCTCTGGATTCCCAATGGGTCTTTAGCTAGTGTTTATGCACCTCTTGGGGTGGTCTAGGACCATGGCATATGCCAATAACCACCTAGATGTGCTTAACCATAAGGCCTTTGGATCCCCAATGGGTCTTTAGCCAATGTTTGAGCACCTCTTGGGGTGGTCTAGGATCGTGGCATAGGCCAATGACCACCCTGTTACTCAAATGATCATGCAAACTATCCAGGGAACATTTATCAATGATTAAAGCTTCCTCATTGTCCTCACTATAGTCGCTTTCAACAAGAAGTTTGTGGACATCTTCCTCATCAATACTCTTACCTTATAGGCTAGAGGAGTTACCTGTAAACTAGTTTATGAAGAACATATCACCTTGGTTGTTGTGATCCTAATTGATAGTGTCAGCATAGGACTTTGGGGGCGACGATGACTTGCCACCAGTTTGGTGAGGCTCCATACCATGCTCAGACTTCTCTTTGAAAATAGGGGACATACAGTGAGTAGCTCTAGCTTCCGTACATAAGGTATTATTTTCTAAGAGACCTTTCTACAATCTCCCCTCAGCATAGGATAGGCCACTTCCATATTCTTTCCTAGCCTCTTTGCTCTCAATAATAGATATTTCGTTGCACATAGCCTCGAATAGGGCCATGCATGGAGAAGTGCTACTCCGCTACGAGAGGCGTGAGGAGGAGAGTCCCGATTAGGGCAAGCCTCTGAGGATGAGATCGATCACATAACCACCACTCAGGAGCTTTTTGATCCATATTCCATAGTTTTACTAATATGGGTAGACTCTTAACTGTATCCTCAGTAGGGGCAGACTGAACACTGGAGGTCATGAAAACTGATCGCCCCAAAAATGGGAACTATTGCAGAGGATTAGGCAATAGAGAAAGATCGGAGAGAGAGAGAGAGGTAGATAGAGAGAGAGAGAGAGAGAGAGAGAGAGAGAGAGAGAGAGAGAGAGAGAGAGAGAGAGAGAGAGAGAGAGAGAGAGAGAGAGAGAGAGAGAGAATCTTAGGTGGTGAAAAGCAGTTGTGTAAAGAGAGAGAAAGAGAGAGAGAGAGAGAGAGAGAGAGAGAGAGAGAGAGAGATAAAGAGAGAGAGGAAGAGAGAGAGAGATAGAGAGAGAGAGAGAGAATGAGAGAGATATGGAGAGAAAGAAAGATGGTGGTCAGTTGTAGCATAGACAAAGAGAGAAAAGAAGACAACAATTTGTGCCTGTTCGAGGAAAAAATAGAGAGAGAGAGATACAAACAATTGTCATGCAAGAGAGGACGAAGTGCAAGAATAAACGAGAGAGAGAGAGAGAGAGAGAGAGAGAGAGAGAGAGAGATAGAATAGTAGAGGTAGGGAATCATGATAGATGAAAGCAGTAGAATTCGATGACTTATAGGGAGAGAGAGAGAGAGAGAGAGATTTTAGGAAAGCAAAAACATTAGTGCATGGAACAAAGCATATAATTGTATAAGTTGATTTTCTATCATTGGAGAGCAGAAAAAAAACTGAGGAAAATATGTCAGACAAGTGCCAATGAAGTGTGAAACAATAAATGATAATGGAAGGGGTGTTGTAGGGTGTTGGATACAACACAATTACCTATGAGCTTGTGGGGTGTCTAAAATAGAGACGTGGCTCACTGCGTGATATATAAAGATTAAGTTCATAAAAATATAGACAAATGTTTAAACCTCAACAATAAAAGTTGGAAGATGTAATTCATGTGTGAATCTACAATGAAAAGACTTTGAATAATGTTGGAATTTATAAGCTCACTGAGCTCTATTCTGCATGATTTTATTTTTTGGTCTTATGATGGTCATTGTCATTATTGCACCCTACTTTTTAAACTCCTCGATTGCTTCAACTGTGGTGAATTCATGATGGTAGGGTATCATGAGCATATATGGAGGGTTCCATATTATGTCTTGTTTATCATCTCTTTATGGAGATCGAACAATCCATTAGGGCTCAATTCATTCTAGTATATATGATTGCCATATCAACAAACATGCAATTTTAACATGTGAATTCTTCATTCAAGTTGCAGCAAATTGATAGGTGCTTAGAGAGAGAGAGATAATTGAAAGAGAGAGAGAAAGAGAGGAGGAAAGAGAGAGAGAGAGGGAGAGAGATTCTGTTTTTTTATTACTATTGTTTTATTTATCATTTAATAAGAAAAGGTATATAAAGAAAGAACCTAATCAAACATTAAAAGGAAAAATGATTAAATAAAAAGACCATGATTTTTTTTCGAGTGTGTTCTATTATTTTCAAGAGTACTAATGTGAGATGTTTTTTTCCAATGATTTTTCATAAAAATACACAAAGTAAAGGGAAGTGAATAAAAGAAAGACCCATGATTTGAAGTGAATGATTTGAAGTGAAGTGAAGAGAAGGTGTCTTTTCTGCACTGTAGCTAAGAAGATTGATCCAACATTTCATTTTCCTTATCTACAATATAGAAAAATATCTCATTATGAGAGTTGTATTATCCATAATCACTCTATGACATTCATTTTGTAAAGTGACCGATCCTTTCACGATCATCGAGTGTAAAATTTTGATCAAGTATTGTTGAGATAGATGATTTTACTTTGACTACTATATTTCACTTTCATTTCATGAACATCTCTTCTTCCATGATGACCCACTTCTTCTACTCCACTGATCATGTGAAAAGTGTTTTTTTTAACCCCTCCTATAGTGCATACGACAAACCTCCCATCGGACTATTCCCCAAGAAAAGGATCCCAGTGTGTGAAATCCATCCTCTAGAGAGGGAGGACGTGACACACCCCCCAAGGCCTGGTCCAACCCTAGCCGCTCATTCTACCACCACGACTGACTTCCCATCGACAACATTATGTTGGAGGAGATGGTCGATAGTCTTCAGAGATGAAGTGGTGCTACAAAAGGCTGATTCACACCAACCAAGAACAAGTGGTGGAGAGTTTAGTAGACCTCTTTAGCTTCCTAATGATCACAAATAATCACTTATGTGCTTTCGAACATGATCTACTAATCAATGGATCAAGACAAATGAGTAGGAAGTTGATCCAAGATCATAGACTTGCTATTTTAGTCTCTACGCATGTTCAGTAGAATGAACAGTGCTCTCAACCTACTAGCAATAAGACAAATTCCTTCTGGTGGTATCTAATAAACTTAGATAGCTACCAACCATGAGTTGTTTCAATAAAAAAGATGAACTCCATACTAAGAATGATGCTTATAAAGTTTTAGAACTTTCCTGATATTTTCGAGGTGCTTCAAACTACATACAAGAGACTAATGATATGAAGATATCTCATGATTAAGTGAAGCAATAACAATCAAACTTTGTAGTTTTGAAGTAGATAGTATGCAAATTCTATAGCACTTTAAATAACATCAAATTATCAACCATGCACTAAGAACAAGCTCTACAAACTCCACTATTTTGGGGTAGTCATAGTAGAGAAGTGAATTAGAGATATGATCAATGTGTATGTATTAAATCACATAGCATGTCATTGGCAATATTCAATCGCACAATGTGAGGTTATTGAAGTGGTTATGCGATGAGCAAACTAATCACTTAAGTCCCTCTCAAAATGATCTCATAATCTGGCTTTTCGTATCTCTCTTGTCCGCAAGTCTTTTTTATCCTATCCTCTTTTGTAGTTTAAGTTGGAGCCAATCTTTGAGTTCAAATTCAAATGTTCACCTAAAAGTAAGTCCTAAACTATAAGATTTATTCTATCATCAAGTAACTTGAGATTTGATTCCATCTAACTTCTCTTGGAATTAGTGCATCTAACATATGCACTTTTACATGGGTAAAAATAATTGATTTTACAAGGGAATGATCATATGTGATTATATGGAATACATGCTAATTATCCAAGTATGTAGGCATGGATTCTCTTGCACCAACATCTCCCCCTCAATCCTAACATGCTTTGTCTTCATTCCACCTTGATTTCCTACAAACCATCATCATCTTAGTTCCATCTAAACACTTTGTAAGTATATATGAACATTGCAAATGAGTTGATACATAGGACAATTGAATGTCCTTGCTAAGCAATTTCTCTCTTTCATAATGATAGTGCACTTCAATGTTCTTAGTCCTTGCATGATATACAAGATTAGCATCCAAATGAAGCGAACTAGTGTTGTCTCCAAAAATCATTGGAGTGTAAGTATGTAACCCCAAATCTGTGTAGAGTTATTTGAGCCACATAGCCTCTTGTGTTGCATTTGCTAAGCCTCTAGATTCTGCCTTTGTAGATGACAATGCCACAGTTTGTTGCTTCTTTGATGACCATGATATTAGCTTTGAACATGCAAAGGACAAATATCATGAGGTGCTCCTCCTATCATCCTTGGAGCCAACCCAATCTGCATCAGAATACATCTTTATGTCCAAACGAGAATTGAATGGGTAAAACAACCCTTCATTTATGGTACCCTTAAGATATTTTAGGATCCTCTTGGCAGCTTCCAAGTGAGGCTTTCTTGGTGTATGCATAAATTTTCTTATTTACTTACTCCATAACATATGTCTACTCTTATTAGGGTTGCATAAATGAGACTCCCAACAAGTTTTTGGTAACCTGTAACATCTTCAAGAGGTTCTCCCTCATGAGAACTAAGTTTGTGATTGAGTTCCATAGGTGTACCTGCAATTTTGATCTTTTCCATCTTGAATTTTATCAACATATCATGAATGTACTTCCTCTGAGTAATAAACACACCAGAATTCATGTATACAAGTTCTAATCCAAGAAAGTATGTTAACAAACCAAGATCACTGATTTTCAACTCTTCCATCATTTGAGCTTCAACCTGTGAGATGCCATTAGCATCATTCCCTGTAATCATAATGCCATCCACAGGCACATAAGTAAATAAATTTTCAGTTGGTCTTCTTTATGAACAAAGAAGAATCTGTTTTACTAACAACAAATCCTTGATCTTGTGAATATGTGACAAGCCTATGGTTCCAAGCTCTAGGATCTTGCTTTAGACCATAGAGTGCCTTCCTTATCTTGCATACATAACATGGTTTGTCCTTATCTTCATACCTTGGTGGTTGAGCCATGTACACTTCTTCTGAGATCCATCCATTTATGAATGCATTCTTAACATCCAACTGATGTAGTTTCCAATTCTTAGAAGTAGCAACACTTACCAAAACCCTAATTGTAGGCATCTTAGCCACATGTGAAAATGTTTCTTCATAGTCCACTCCATAGGTTTGAGAAAAAACCTTTTCCATTAGCCTTGCTATGTACCTATTTACAGAACCATCTCAATTCTTCTTGATTTTATATATCCACCTAGATCCTATTACCTTCATGCTTGGCTTGTTGGGAACCAAATCCCAAGTATTGTTTTCCTAAAGTGCTTCAACTTCTTCTTGGATGGTTTCTCTCCATTCTTTCTTCTCATTAGCTTCTTCAAATGAAGAACGTTCTTCTGTCATAGAGCCTTTAGTGATGTACACAGAATGCTTGGTGACTAATGATATGTCATAGCCATATCTTATGGGTTTTTTACTCTCCCTTTGATATCTTCTGAGTGCTTGGTTGGAGGACTCAGGAATGTCTTCCGATTCCTTGAACTTGGTCTTGCCTTTTGATTTCCAAGCCTTGAAGTCAATCTGTTGTTCATCCTGTGAATTGACATTCCCTGGTATTTGTTAATCTTCTTGCATGAGAGTTGGAAAATCACTTTCCAAATCATAAGGTAACTTGATCTTCTTGTAATCATCTTCAAACAACGAATTATTTTCATCAAACACTACATCCCTAGTAATTGTAAAAGCTTTGTTAGTGGTATTCTATAACCTATATCCCTTTTGGTTTTGGTCATAGCCAATGAATATACACTTTTCAGCCTTTGGATCAAGCTTCCCTATAATCTTGGAGGGAATATGTGCATATGCAATGCACCCAAAGATTTTACAATGGTCCAATGAGGGTCTCCTACCATTCGAAGCCTCATATGGTGTCATTTCATCCAAGGATTTGGATGAGAGCCTATTAATCAAGTATGTGGCTGTGGAAATAGCCTCTCCCCATAGGTAATTTGGTAGTTGCTTTTCATTCAACATTGATCTTGTAGCCTCTACTATTATTCTATTCCTCCTCTCTGCTACTCCATTTAATTCTAGAGTGTATCTTGTTGTGAACTTTCTCTTTATACCTTTGTCCTATAAGAATGAGTCAAATTCATGTGAGAAGTACTCACCACCTCCATCAGATCTGATCCTCTTCAAGCTTCTACATTTTTGGTTCTCAACTAAGGCCAAATACTGTTTAAAACAAGTAAGCACTTCATCTTTATGCTTCATCAAGTAAAGAATTGTCCAACTACTATAATCATCTATAAATGAAACATATGACCTTGAACCTCAAATTGATGGCTCTCTGCTAGGATGCCACACATTTGTGTGAACAAGCTCCAAGTATTCTCCATACATGTACCCTTTTCTGTTTAATGCTTGTCTATGAGCTTTGCCAAATTGCCATGCTCCACATTTATATATCATGTGGTTCTTGGACACATTTGGGATGCCAAGCACACTGTGATCCCTACATATTTGTTCTAGTGTTCTTTCACCTATATGACCTAGCCTTTTATGCCATATCTCTAGTTTAGATAGGGTTTGATCCTTGTAATTGAAGAGTGCAATATTTCTGGTATCTTCAACTTCAAATGTAAAGAGTCTACCAAATTTACGACCTTTTGCAATTCTCTTGAAGCCTTGTTGAGGGCCTTCCACATATGCTCCATGCCTTGTGAATCTGACCTGTAAGCCTTTCTCAACAATCTGTCCAACATTGATTTGGTTTTTTGTTATGGTTGACACATATAAAACCTTACTTAAGAGGTTCATGTTACCATCGGAAGCCTTGACATTTCCAATTTTTTCAACAGAGTGTCTACTGTCATCACTTGACTGCACTTCATGTTTCCCTTTATGTTCTTCAAGATCAAATAGCAATGCTATATTTCCTGCCACATGATTGAAACAACTAGAATCAATATAGAAAATGTGTTCATCATCTTTACCTTGCTTGGATGTCATGTTCATGATCAGTAATGAATCCTCTTGGTCTTCTATGTAGTTTTTATAATCTCTTCTACCTTTGAAGCCTCCTTGGTAGTTGTTATTGTAGCCTTGATTGTAGTTGTGATGGTAATTACTTCCTCCACTATTGAACCTACCTCTTGATTGTCCATAGCTCCCTCTATGGAAGCCGCTTCCCCTCTGATTCCTTGTGTTCTTGAAGCATTCTTCTTTGGTGTGATTGGTTAGACCACAGATATTGCAAGGTGAAGTGTTGTAGGATCTCCCCCTGCCTTGTTTTCCTCCTCGACACCTTCCTCTAGTACCTCTTCCTCTACCTATGAAGTTCACTTGAGAGGTACTGGAATCGTCTTCATTCTTTTTGCCTTTACCTTTATCCTTACTTTCATTTCTATCTATATAAAGGGCAGAAGGTTGATTACATCTAGAGTTTTCTCCATTCTTGTTGATCTTTGTTTCATGGGTGAAGAGTTGCCCCATCAATGTGTTGAGGTTAGGTATTTGCATATCCATATAAAGATCCATTTTTGTGGTGAAGGACTCCCACTTATCATCAGCTTTGATGCATTTATGATCTACCTTACTATATGATCTTCTTCTATCTCCTCTCGAATTCTTGCAAGTTGGTTAGCTGCATCCTTCATCTTGGTCACATAATCAACTACACTTTGCTTTGGTTGCTTTTTCAGGGTTGTAAATTCCATCCATAGCTGGCTCTTCCTAGCTCTTGTAGTACTTCCCAAGTCTCTTGAGAGGTCTTGCAATTCCTAATGTGAGGTAATAAGAAATTAGATATTGAGTTAAGTAGATAAGACCCACAAGAGCATCCTTTGCACACCATGTGGTTAGCCTTTCTTGTTCTTCCCTTGTGGGTTGATGATGTTTGCTCCTAAATGTTCACATTTCTTCATCTCGTGAGATGTATCCATATAAAATTCTTCCTTGGAGGTAGGCTTGCATCCTTACTGACCATGTTGGGTAGTTTCTTCTGTCCAATTTGTCAATGAATGATAGAAATCCATCTCCCATCTTGCTTGTTGTGTTGATACCACTGTTCGAGGAGATGGTGGGTAGTATTTAGAGATGAAATGGTGCTGCAAAACCCTACTTCACACCAGCCAAGAAAAAGTGGTGGAGAGTATAGTAGGCCTCTTTAGCTTCCTAATGATCACAAATAATCACTTATGTGCTTTGGAGCATGATCCACTAATCAATGGATCAAGAGAGATGAGTAGGAAGTTGATCCAAGATCATAGACTTGCTATTTTAGTCTCTACACATGTTTAGTAGAATAAACAATGCTCTCAACCTACTAGCAATTAGCCAAATTCCTTTTGATGGTATCTCATTAACTTAGATAGATACCAATCATGAGTTTTTTAAATAATATGGACGACATACTGAGAATGGTGCTTAGAAAGTTATAGGACTTGATCGACATTTTCGGGTTGCTTCATACTACAAACTAGCGAGTAATGATATGAAGATATCTCATGATTAAGTGAAGCAATAACAATGAAACTTTGTAGCTATGAAGTAGACAGTATGATGATTCTATAGCACTTTAAATCACATCAAATGATCAATCATGCACTGAGAACAAGCTTTATGAAGTTCATTGTTATGAGATAGTCATAGCAAAGAAATGAGTTAGAGATATGATCAATGTGTATGTATTAAATCACATAGTAATACAATGTCATTGGCAATATTCAATTTGACAATGTGAGGTAGTGAAGTGACTATGAGATGAGCACACTAATCACTTACCTTCATCTAAAAATGATCTCATAATCTGGCTCTTCTAATCTCTCTTGTCCAGGAGTCTTTTTGATCCTCTTTTATAGTTTAAGTTGGAGCCAATCTTAGAATTCAAATTCAAATGCTCACCTAAAAGTAAGTCCTAAACTATAGGATTTATTCTCTCATCAAGTAACTCGAGATTTGATTCCATCTAACTCCTCTTGGAATTAGTGCATCTAACATGTGCACTTTTACAAGGGTAAAAGTAATTGATTTTACAACGGAATCATAATATGTGATTATATGGAATACATGATAATAATCCAAGTATGTAGGCTTGGATTCTCCTGCACCAACACATTAAGCTTGCTTCAAACCATGTAATGATTTTCTTAACTTGCACATTGTTTTCATTTCCTTTATCTGCAAAACCATGGAGTTGAAATACATACACTTCTTCATGTAAATAACCATTCAAAAATGTAGTTTTAATGTCCAAGTAATGTACATTCCAACCATGATGAGGTCCAGGTGCAAAAATTCTATGCAGAGTGGTCATTTGGCATGCGGGAGAAAAGGTCTCAACAAAATCAATGCCTCTCTCTTAAGCATAACCTTTGGCAACAAGCCTAGCCTTATATCTATGAATGGTTCCATTAGGTTTACGTTTCAGCTTGTATATCCATTTAGTGCAAATAGCCTTTTTTCCTAAAGGCAAATCACATAAATACCAAGTACCATTCATCATAATAGCACCATATTATAATTGCATAGCAACCATCCAAGTTTTTGCATTTTGTGCTTCATCAAAGGAAATAGGCTCATTCTCATCATGAATACTAGAGGTTGCCATTGCATAGCAACCTAGTGCAAAGGAAGAACAATGAGAGCCTGAATGGGTTTGATATGACAAAGCTACATCTAATTTGATATCTCCCAAAGTCTATATCAGCCATTTAGGCATAGTTTTAGCCTCTTCTATATCAGCCCTCTCATCAACAAGTCCATCATGTTAATATGCAAAAAACATGTAATGATCTACATCATCATGTGGAACCTCTAAAGGTTGAGAAATTGCCTCATTTGGACTAGCACTTGAATATTTTAAAAAGAGGAAACAAGGTGTCATACACATCCTTCGGGCTAACTAATGTCTCCTTGGTGCATGAAAGTAATGTTTGAATTGCATCTTCCACAAAATAGGCATCACATCTAACCAAAATGTGTTTCAACCATGCATGATATAGATGATAACCTTTGATTTTTGGAACTCTACCCAACAAAAATACGTTTCATTGTTTTATAATCCAATTTTCTACGTTTTCGTTTAGGAACTAATGCATATACTAGATGACCAAAGACATGCATATGAGAAACAGATGGCTTATGACCATGCCAAGCCTCATATGGAGTGATAAATTATAGTGCTTTTGTGGGACACATGTTAAGTACATATGTTGCACATATAATAGCCTCAAGCCAAAAGCTATGTGGTAAAAGCTAACTTTTGACCATACACCTTGCCATTTCCATGAGAAACATGTTCCTTCTTTTATCAACTCCATTTTGTTTATTTGTATATGGTTTTGTACACTGATGTTTTATCGCACACTGAGCCGAAAATGCATTAAGATCAGAAGACATGTATTCCACCCCTTGATCAGAATGAAGAGTTCCAAATTTACATGCTGATGTATTTTCAACGTTAACCAAGAACTTTTTGAAGCACATAAACACTTTGAAATTTTCTTTCAATGGATATACCCATGCATGTTTGGAGAAATCATCAATAAAAATTAATGATGTAAATGTAGTTCCCAAATGAAGGTGTGTGCATAGGACAATAATCATCATTAGGAACAAGCTACAATTTATGAGTAGCTCGAACTAAAACATCTTTTGGGAAGGATGAATGCTACATTTTTTCCAAAATACAACCTTCACAAACATGTTTAGATGATGCCTCAATTTCGGGTAGCAAGGACACCATTTCAAATTTCTATAGACATAAAAAACTAGAAAAATTCAAGTGACCAAATCATGCATGTCAAAGCTTTGCATCTAAGATAGCCTAAGAATCTTGAACTGCACATGTTGAATCATTCATAGATTTTGCATAGTCTACGGGCTTATACAATCCATGAAGTAAAATGCTAGAAGCAATAATAACATCTCCATTTGAGGGATCATGAGTTGTACATCTTTCATCAATAAATTTTACAACCAATCAAATCTTGGTTAATGTTGAAAATGACAATATATTTTTCCTATTTTGTGACACATATAAAGCATGTTACAATGTGAAAGAACTACCATCAATATAAGTCAGAGTGATCTTACCAAACCCCATTAGAGGATAAGATGAATTTTTAGTACATGGGATAGTATTCCCTATAGAGGCGAACTCAAGTGAATTGAAGAAATCGTTCTACAAGGTAATATATTGGTTGCCCCAGGATCATTTGAGTCTACTATAGACATACACTATTCATGGTAAGATGGGTCATAGCTACAAATAATACTAAATTTCCATTCTTCATTGTGAACAAGATTAAAAGATTTTGTTTTAGGTATAAAGGCCTCTACAACAACCATTCCAGACTCTTTCTTCTCTAGCTCTTTTGTAGCCAATTTGGGACAACTCTTTATAACATGATCATTTGCCTTATAGTATTTGCAAAATTTTTTTTGATTTTATATTTTATTTTCATCTTTGTCTTCCATCCTCCATTGTGAAGCATTCACAAATTTTTGCTTACTAGTAGATAAGCTCCATTTACCTTTGCCTTTTGACTAGCTAAAAAAGATTGATCTACAACATGCATAATTCACCTACTTTGCATGGATTGGTCTTCTTGCAACAAAATAGAGACTAAGTCCTCAAATTTGAAGGCATTTGGATTGCCTTTCACCATCAATAAAATAGTAAACAAAAACCCCTGATATGAATTTGGAAGACCATTAAGAGCAATCTATACAAGTGAGCTATTTGTCAAGATTTCATCAACAGAAATCAACCACTCCTTCAAATCTTTGATCTTTTTCAAAAAAATTTTCATTTAATCTCCTTCATTCATATGCTCACTTTCCAACTATTTTTAGAGATAATGAGCATAAAGCTCATTTCTTTCTTGGTATAAAGTTATAAGTGTATCTGAATCATCCTTTGTTGTCTTGCAAGAGTGAATGTGAGGGATAGTATCATATTTGATAGACAAAGCTATGAATGCATATGCATGAGCATCCCTTCCATCCTAGTGAAATTTCTTGGTTGTAGGTGCACCAAGAACCATATCATTAGGGGATTGAAGATCATCATTTTCAATGCCATCTGCATCACCTTCAATAACTATATTTGCAGGTATAGTAGGACATTTTTTACAATCTTACATAATATTCAACAACCCTTTTTCTACCAATACATGATGCATCATATATGTCCACAATGGGTAATTAGTACCATTCAACTTATCCTCAACAACAACCTGCTATATGGGAGTCACCATTGAGGACAAGGTGAGAAGCATCTCTTAAGCTCAGTTAGGAAGGCACACACATGAGTGCCATCTGGCACCCATGTGTGATGCATCCTTGAGGACTCTAAGATTGAAATTTGAAGAGGGAATCAAAGTTGGGAAAAAGTGAAGCTCTCCATGAGCATATAAGAGAGAAGAATCAGGCGATCATCATCATCGAATTCTGAGCCAATCATCTCCCAAAATAGGGGAGGTCATCAAATGTTAGCAACAGTTGGTATTGGAGCACGACGGTGACCACACGAGTATCTGCATAGAGAGGTCGATTCACACCACACACACCCAAGAGCAGCCATGATTGAGCACTTCTTCTCAACCTCCTCTCTCCCCTCTCAAGGTTGAAGAGTATAATGAAGAGGCACTTCATATATACCCACAAAAAGGGCACTGAAAATGCATATATGGGATTAAGATGGTCATTGAAGAAGCTTTGTGGTTGCTCCTGCTTTTTTTATGGAAGCTCTTGTCTCCATTTTGAGGTATTCAAAAATCTTATTTTCTTGCTATTTTGGAGAGGCACTTTAAAGCTAATTGGATAAGATATTGGGGAAAGGAATATGCAAGCATGTAATATGTGCTATGGATACTAGGTATGGGCTATTGGAGTAGGTCAAAAAGCTTGGAGCACTCCGTTTTCACCTTTCATAGTCACCTTCTCATGACAAATTATTTTTTCACTTTCCACCTTTGACATAGTTGGTGTATTTTATCCTAGCCTAATGCTTGATCATTCATAAATGTAAAGCATTACTTATGCACACTCTCAATGAGAGAGACATAGAAACATGCTCTTGTAACTCTTGAAAAGTTATTACCTTGAAACGTAAAAGTCTTCGAAGAAACTCATGGCGATGCTAGGCTTGAATTAGGAGCAGAGTTAGAAGTGATTTATTAGCTAGATGATTCCTCAACTTTGGAGGAACTTTTAGGTACAATCCCTCCAAGGTTTGAATTCAAATATCACTATATAAACACCTATGTGTAGTCATGGATAAGAGTAGCACTTAGAGCTACATTCTAGAGAGATTTTGGTCAAGCACCAAGCCATAACTAAAGCAGACATTGTGCTCCTCCTTCTCAACCTTCATGTCCATTCATATCATGTACAATATGTTCAATAAATACTGATTTTCAAGCTATACTTTGAAGTTGTCCTTATCTGCTGCTATAGGTTCATATTCTCATTTTCATTCAACTTCACTGAGTGTGTCCTTTATGTATATTTGCTCTTTTTTTGAGCTTTAAATTCGTATAGGTAACTTGATAAGTATATTTTCATCATACCAATTTTCATCATCATTTTTTCATTACTATGTGAACTACATTCATCAATACTGTCGAACCAACTGCGCATTGCGACTCTGTACACTCAGAAGTCACTCGACCTTCTTCAGAAGGTATCGGAATCACACCGGAATCTACTGGAATCTCATCATGTGTCACCGAACTGGTATCGGAATCACTGCAAACTGGTTCCGATCCTTCGACAACTAGGCTTTAATGGCTTGCACTTCTATCGCCTGGGGGTGTCCCTAATAGATTTGGAACTGCCCAGGGATGCTGGTCTCTCCTATACTTCGGATAAGACTCGTCCGAGTGAGTAACCGGCATATATCACCTCTGCACCGCTTGCTTTATGCACTGCTCTACCTTTACTGATTATTCTCAATCCATTGCCATCTTCCCACAAACGGCGCCAATGTTAAAAGGGACTATCAATAGATCCGCTTTTAATCTCTTTTTGGGTTCTTGGGGATGGTAGGGGTCTGACAATGCAGAGGCCCTTTTTCTGATTTTCCCAATTAACTAATTACCCAAACAGTAATTATATGCTCAAGCATTACTTCTGTTACACAGTTATAATCTTCCATTTACGGTATCATCACACAATAACTTATCGCACATTTGTTCAATCATATAATCGAACAAATCTATTCATGTTACGATAGTAATACTGTGTAGTATTAGTTTACAACAATTGAATAAGAACAGACTTAACCATACTCAGATATATGCAAACTCTGCAATACGACATCTCTGCAAGGTCGCAAATCGCCCAGACAAACAGTCTGGTGATCCTGTCTCCTCTCACACCGGAGAACCACGTAATGTCTCTTCATTAATGAATAAAAGGGTTACATCACTTTGCTACGCCCTTTCGGTGCGTGCGGTATATGAAAATATATAAGTTACATTGTGCCAATCCGGCGGCCTAACAGTGATAAGCCAATATCACGGTCATCAAAGAAGCAAGTAGATAAATGGTTCAGCAAGTTTGCTGAAAACCATTTCACCACTTGGGATTTAATGAAAGATGCATTCAAAACTCAATTCTAGCATGGGAATACTACAGAGATAATCATAGAGGAGTTAGAAAACTTGAGACTAGGTCCTGGTGAAATGTTTCCAGAGTTTGTAACAAGGGTCAAGGCACTAATGGCTAAGTTTCTAGATCCTCCACATGATTTCTTTATTAAGAAATGGTTAGCTAAACCACTTCCACTGACTACATAATGTAAAATCAAAGAATTAGTGTTGCCAACAACCTCCATAGGAGAGTTCATCAATAAAGCTACATGACTGGAACAAATAAGGCAACAATATAGAGCAAGTTCTTCTCCACTACCTTATTCTACACAAATGGGGGATCGAGTAATCCAGCTAAGGAAAGAGTTGGAGGGCTTAAAAAGGAATAAGCCCCATAAAGAGGAGGAGAATACAATGACTCAGTTGAGGAGGGAAATTGAAGCATTAAAGTTACAACAGGAAGAGGAAGCCCTGTTGATATATTTAGGTAGTGATGTGTGTGAACACTCTAGGACTGCCGGGGCACTTTTTTCCCTCTTTAGGAGGTTTTTTTCCCCCGGCTTGTATACACGCCTATTGCCCTAATGGGCTACTTATCTTTGTACATTCTCTAGTAATACATTTCAGTCGTGTGTGTTGTGCTCCAAGCTTCTTCTTCTTCCTTGTGCTGTTCGCGTGCTTCCGCAGACGTCTAACTCCAACAATTGGTATCAGAGCAGGTCGTCGCTTCTTCTAGGGCGCCGTCGACACTCCTCCGTTTGCAGTCTCAGATTCGCACGAAATTTGGTGAGCATACTCAGGGTGTTTCCGAGATCAAAACAGCTTTGCTATGTGGTGCCAAAATCGCGATCTGAGCTCGTTTCGGCCTCCGAATGCACTATCGCAGCGCTTGTGCAGGCTATTTCGTCCTTTTGTGCCAAAGGTATATACCAGTTTCTATTCGCCAGTTTAAGCGTCTCGAAGTCTGCTACAGGTCTAGCAGAACTCGTTTGGGCAGTTCCGTTCAACTTTTTTAGATACAGTCAATTTTCTGCATCAAGGTATTTTAGTCACCGGCCATGGCTGAAAGCAGTGATGTATTCCGTATGTTGGCTGTTGAGGATAAGTTGGATGGTACCAACTACCCATTATGGGCTTATATGATGCGACATGTACTGGTTGCAAAAGGATTGTGGAACATTGTGCAGGGTGTTGAAAGACGTCCTGTTACACCTGTAACGACAGGTACTGCAAATACAGGTGTTGGAGCTGATGAAGATGGTGTCGAAGATGATATTCCGCAGATTCCTGTTCGTGCTGCTGTTTCTGTTGCACCTATTGCAGAACAGATTCGTTGGGATGGCAGAGATGCCCAGGCACATGCATTGATAGCTTTTTCTGTCAAACGTGCCATTATTCCTCACATTCGCTCTTGCAGAACAGCAAAGGATGCTTGGGATACACTTACCACTTTGTACCAGGCTAGGAATGAGGCTCGTGTTGCTTACCTCCGAAAACAGTTGGAGAATGAGCACATGAATGAAGGTGATTCTATGGACAGTTTTCTTACAAAGATCAAAGACCTGAAGGAACAATTGATTTCTGCTGATGAGGTTATACCAGATAGCTCACTTGTGCAGACCGTTCTGAATGGTCTTCCTGATTCATATCAGAGTTTTGCCTCTACTCTTCGGTTGATGATGAAAGGCAATCCGAATGCCTTGTCATTTAAGGAATTAGTCTCTGTTCTATTGCCATAGATCAGTCCAGGCAGAACAGGTCCATTATGCGTGTTGCAGATCAAGCTTTCCTGGCTAGTCAGAAGGGCAAAGGAAAATGGAGCTCTTCTACTAGTAAGGAGAAATCTGCAAATGTTGCACATTCAAAGAACCAAGACAAAGATGAGAAAAAATCAGAAAAGCAGAAATTGTTTTGTAAGTACTGTAAAGGCAATGATCATATCATAAAGAACTGTGCAAAACTGGCTGCTAAAGAGGCAAAGAAGAAAGAGGCTGGAATGGTTGTTGCAGAGGCCTCTACACCAAAAACAGAGTCTCCAAATCTTGTGCAGGAAGAAGAATGAGCGTTTACTACTGTCTGCAGTTTTGACCCATCTTCTCCTGATCAGTGCATGTCTGCAGTAGACTCAGATGTTTGGTACTTTGACAGTGGGGCGACCAAACATATTACCTCGCAGCGCAGTTTCTTCTCTTCACTTGAGCCTGCTCCTACAGGGAATACTGTCACATGCGCCAATAACTCCTCTTATCCTATTATGGGAGTTGGTAAGATCATTCTGACTACTGCTGATGGTAGTTCTTTCACTTTGTCAGATGCTTTATTTGTGCCAGGGATCAAAAAGAATCTGTTATCAGTTTCTGCATTAGCCAAGATTGGCTTGGTTGTGAAATTTGTTGATGACAGGTGTACAGCCCATGATCTCTCAAATGGTGATGTGATTATTGCTTCTGGCATTTTATGTCGTGGGCTGTATAAGCTCATAGACTATGAAAGATCTGTGAATGATTCGGCATGTGCAGTTCATGATTCTCAGGCTATGTCAGATGCAAAGCTTTGGCATGCACGCTTTGGTCATCTGAATTTCGCTAGTTTGTTACGCCTGCAGAAATCTGAAATGGTGTCCTCTTTGCCCAAACTTGAGGCACCTGGAAAACATGTTTGTGAAGGCTGTATTTTGGGCAAAATGCAGCGTTCTTCCTTTCCAAAAGATGGTTCAGTTCGGGCTACGCAAAAATTGCAGCTTGTACATAGTGATGTCTGTGGTCCTATGCAGACACCCTCTTTTGGAAATTACCTTTACTTCGTGACTTTCATTGATGATTTTTCCAGGCATGCATGGGTATATCCACTCAAAGCAAAGTCCGAAGTGTTCATGTGCTTCAAACAGTTTTTGGTTTTAGCTGAAAATCTGTCAGTATGTAAAATGGGCACCCTCCATTCTGATCGAGGGGGGGAATATATGTCTTCAGATTTTAATGCATTTCTGGCTGAACGTGGGATAAAACACCAGTGTACAGTGCCGTATACACCTCAACAAAATGGAGTTGGTGAACGAAAGAACAGGTCACTCATGGAGATGGCGAGGTGCATGGTCAAAAGTCAGGCTTTACCACATAGTTTCTGGCTTGAGGCTGTCATGTGTACAGCATATGTACTGAACAGGTGTCCCACTAAAGCGTTGCAGTCTATCACTCCATATGAGGCTTGGCATGACCGCAAGCCATCTGTTGCTCATCTGCGTGTTTTTGGTTGTTTGGCATATGCATTAGTGCCTGAACAACATCGCAGAAAATTGGATGATAAGGCAGTAAAATGTATTTTTGTTGGGTACAGTTCTGAAAGTAAAGGCTATCGTCTGTATCATCCACAGACTAAACGCATTCTGGTTAGCCGTGATGTTGTCTTTGTGGAAGATGCTATTCAGCCATTGCTTTCATGTACTAAGGAGACATCTGTTAGCTCCAAAGACATGTATGATACTTTGATGCCTCTTTTTACGGGTGGACAGGCTAGTGCTGGTCCTAATGAGGCAACTTCTCAGCCTTTGCAGGTTTCATATGATGATGCAGATCATTCCATTTCTGATGCAGATTTACATGATGCACTTGTTGATGAGAGAGCTGATATTGAGCAAGCAAAAACTATGCCAAAATGGCTGGTGCAGACTTTGCGTGACAGCAAATTAGATGCACCTTTGTCATATCGTACTCGTTCAGGCTCTCATAGTGCCTCCTTTGCATCAGATTGCTATGCTATGGCTGCATCTAGTCTCTGTGATGAGAATGAGCCTGTTTCTTTTGATGAAGCACAAAATTCAGAAAATTGGATGGCTGCTATGCAATCTGAATATGATGCTATAATGAAGAATGGTACATGGTCTTTATGTGACTTGCCTCCTGGCAAGAAGGCCATTGGCACTAAGTGGGTATACAAGCTGAAGCGTAAACCTGATGGTACAGTTGATAGGTATAAGGCTAGGCTTGTTGCAAAGGGTTATGCGCAGGAAAGAGGCATTGATTTTGATGAGACCTTTGCACCTACATGCCGTATGACTACTGTTCGGAGCATTTGTGCACTTGCAGCCCATCATGGTTGGAATGTACATCAGTTGGACATTAAAACAACATTTCTGAATGGTGACTTGCATGAAGAAGTGTATGTTTTTCAGCCCCATGGCTTTGTGCAGAAAGGGCATGAAAACCAGGTGTGCAGGTTAAAGAAGGCGTTATATGGTTTAAAGCAAGCACCACGTGCTTGGTATGAGAAGATACATGCCTATCTGATTGCACATGGTTTTGAGAACAGTCCAACTGAAAGCACCTTATATGTTAAGCGTGCTAATGATGTGCTTCTGATCATTGTTGTCTATGTTGATGACATGCTGCTCACTGGTCCTATTGAGACACATATTGCTGATTTTAAGGCTGATTTGCATGCCTCATTTGAGATGTCTAATTTGGGGCATTTGCATCACTATTTGGGCATTCAGTTTATGCACGTTGATGGTGGAATGGCTTTGTGTCAAACGAAATATATTGACACATTATTGCAGCGTTTTGGCCTTGAAGACTGTAAGCCTATTGCCACTCCTATGGAGACAGGTTTACGATTGAGACTTCATGATGCTGGAGATGCATTTGATACTATTCTCTATCAGCAGGCTGTTGGATGCTTGATTTACTTATGCATTACTCGGCCAGATATTCAGTTTGCTGTCTCACAGATGAGCAGGTTTATGCATTGCCCAGGAGTCACACATTGGAAAGCGGTTAAGCGCATCTTTCGCTACTTGAGTGGTACTCGGCTACTTGGGTTGTTTTATCCCAAGGGGGGATCACTACCGCCAGATTTGCATGCTTTTTCTGACTCAGATTGGGCTGGTTGCTATGACACTCGTGTGTCCACCAGTGGTTTTTGCTTCATGCTTGGTAGCTCATGTATATCTTGGTTGAGCAAGAAGCAGCCTACTGTGGCCACTTCCAGTTGTGAGGCTGAGTATAGGGCAGCTTTCACAGCGACTGTTGAGTGTGTGTGGCTCAGACGCCTTATGGCTGATTTGGGTGTTGGCCAGTCTTCTGCCACCACCATCTTCACTGACAGTCAAAGCGCATTGGCAGTTGCGAGGAACCCTATGTTCCATGCTCGCACTAAGCACATTGAGGTGCATTATCACTATGTCAGGGAGAGGTTCTCTGCTGGGGAGATCAGCTTGGGATATGTGCCCACGCAGGAGAACACTGCAGACCTTTTCACGAAGGCTCTGCCTAGGGAGAAGTTTGAAGCTTTCCGCAAAGCTTTGGGCTTACTTCCTTTTGTGGAGTGATTTCCACATAGCTTGGCACTTCCTTATACATGAGTGCCAGCTCCTTGTTCACCGCATCACTCCTAGGGGGGATTTGTTGATATATTTAGGTAGTGATGTGTGTGAACACTCTAGTACTGCCGGGGCACTTTTTTCCCTCTTTAGGAGGTTTTTTTCCCCCGGCTTGTATATACGCCTATTGCCCTAATGGGCTACTTATCTTTGTACATTCTCTAGTAATACATTTCAGTCGTGTGTGTTGTGCTCCAAGCTTCTTCTTCTTCCTTGTGCTGTTCGCGTGCTTCCGCAGACCTCTAACTCCAACAAGCCCAAGCAAAAGAACTAGCTCAGCTTCAACAAGAGTTGTAGGAACTCAAAGGGGGTGGCATCAAAAGTGGGCTATGGTGTACCATGTGCAGCAAGCAAGGTCATGTAGTAAGTGAATGTCCTCTATTGAGTGTAACTTGCTAGCTATGCACGAAAGCTGGTCATTTGGCCCATGAATGTAAATCAAGAGGAATACTTGCAACAACATATTGGACACAAGGAGGAGCCCTACCACTAGCAAATGTGATGGCGATTGCACCTTATCAAGGTAAAAATTACAACCCTAGACATAGGGATAACTTTGGAGATGGGCCAAGGAGGCCAATTATTTGTTTCAGATGTGTAGAATGTGGGCATTACCAAAGTAGGTGCATTCTACCAGAAAATGCCCCTCCTTACAGGAACTGCCCAGAGGCCAGAGACGACTATACTAATTGTTGTCCTAAGAACCAAGCATCCTCATTTGGGCCCATATTCAAATGATTTCTGTGCGCAAAGAAGTAATGGTAGATCAAGGCAATGTGCCATCACCATCTACTAGGGTGGTGCAGTTAGAAGAAATTCAATGTTTTACAATGTCAACAAGAAGCAAGGGGAAGGCTCAAGTAGAAATAGGTCAAGAATCAAGGATTAATGGATTGAACAAAGATAAAGGGATATCTGAAGACAAAGCCACCACATGCAGATACAAGGCAAAAAGAAAATCTTATAGGTACTAGTGATGGCATTGGACATGCATTCAACAAGGCTCATGAGGAGTTTGATAACTCAATTGGAGCCCGTGCTCTTAAGGAATCATAAGCTTCTAGACTACTTAAGTCCATGAAAAAGGAGGTCAGTATTTTTTATTTAATAAAGATGGATGGGGCTTCCACAACAAGTTTAGTGGTGAAGACTGTTGTTATGCATAAAGATAAAATTGAACAGGAAGCACCCCTCATAGATTATAAGAGCCCTTGGCAAAGTTCATGAGTTTCAAGGAGTTATTGCGGATGGTGGCTCTTGCATTAACTTGATGCCTAAACATACCATGAAAAAGATTGGACTACACCCTTCAAGACCTACCAACTTCATTGTAACAATGGTAGACCAAAGCATAGTAAGGCCTATGGGAGTGGTTCCTAGAGTCCCAGGCAAGATAGAAGGTACCATCTTTAACTTGGATTTTGTTGTTTTAAGGCTGGCACAGGTAGAAGGAAGTTTCCCTCTATTAATTGGGAGAGCTTGGTTAAGGCATGCTAATGTACTACATGACTGGGTTAAGGATACAATGTGGGTAAAGCAAGAAGGGAAAGAGTTATAGTAGATATTTTTAGAAGAAGGTCCAAAAAACCAAAGACATACCAACATGATGCAGGCAATTGGTATTTGTATGGAAGAAGAAATGTTGGAAAACCAAGAAGCAGATCTATTTGAAGAAGCAAATTTATATGAAGAGGAAAATATGTTCGCTTGGCTCCATGAAGAAGACCCATCTTCCTGCTATGGAATTTTTCCAAACTCAAGTAGAGAGGAAGCATATGAACAAAAAGAGGACATCATTCAGGTCACTGATTTGAGTGAGACAATCTCAGTCAAAGACCGTATATGAGAGAAGAAAAGAAAAGCCCTTAAGTGCAGTAGTGACAAAGCTACTTCAAATCCTATATCAAGGGCTATTTTGTTATGGATACTGGTATGGATATCATCTGTTCTGTCAATTTGTATGATACTAAGTGCAGGGCTTTACAAGGATGTGGAAGAAGTACCTGCAAGTCTTTGGAAACAGAGGTTTCCATTGGATGAAAAAGCTAGAATAGTAAAAATGAAATTTTGCAGATTAAGTCATAAAGTAGCTGAAACCAAGATACAAAAGATACAATATGGAGGAGATAATATTTTAATGAAGTATTTAGGGTGGCCATATCACATGGTCAGTATGCCCAAAAAGAAGACAAAACAAATGAAGTGCAGTAAAATTGGAGATTATGGAGGAGTTTCTCTTAGTCATCATATCATGTTCATGGCCTATCATCAAAACAACTGAAGATTTATGGATCACTTGGAACTTGCAAAATCTATCCAGGTTGTACATAGCCTTCTCATGTCATTTTTGTTGGTGCAAAGTGCAAGCCTACACATTTCGCTAGAAGATTCATGAACAATTGAAGCTCCTTGGAAACCATTGCTAGCATAATTTTATCCTTTACATTTGTAAAAGTCATTTTGCAAATTGGAAAAATCTTTGAAACTCTCAACAAAATTGTGGAGTTTTTTGGTTAACAAATCACGACTTTATGTTAGAGAGAATAACTCCTAGATTGGTGGATTACTTTTAGAGAGAGCCAAAAGTTGAATTCAAATTCAAATTTGAATATAGCACTTATAAAAGTGGCTTGAAAAAGTCACGGGTAAGAAGAATCTCTTCCCAAGTTATCCATTTCCATATTGTAAGAGAGTGAGGTCTACAATGTAGCCTACACTAATCACCATCATTAGGCTATGATTGTCAGCCTATGATCTTGTACAACATTGTTCATTAATACAATAGATCTACATTGCTCATCTATGATCTCTTAGTTATAGTCACTCATATCTGTCAGCGTGTAGTGCTCATATCTCAGTCAATTCTCCACTATTTTCAATGTTCTATAGCTCATTGGAATTAGCTCGAGGTTCTCTACATGCTCACAAAAGTTGAAGGAAATCCATTCAAAAAATTTGGAGAAAAGCACATCAAAGCACTCACTAGTCCAACTCTATCTAAAAAAAATCGGGGGTAATGATTCAAGTGCTAAATTGATTTCTCAAAGTATAGTGCATCATCTTAAGTGATTCCACTCAGAATCATTAGCTTAATAATGTGAAGAGAGATGGTGGATGCAATCCAAAGATGAGTAGGTGCTGCTACAACCAGCTTCACACCAGCCAACTGAGACTTCGGAGTTGATTAGTAGACCCTTTAAGCTTCCTAAATCCACCAAAATATCAGCCAAGTACTTTGGAACATGTATCCCAAAAGTTTAAGTCAAGACAGACTGCTCTGGGAATTAGAAAAATTCCTTTTGGGAATAGCAAATAGACTTAGCAAGCTTCCCAATCCAAGTTAAAACACTTCAAAGGATGGACTGAGCACTGAGAAAAAAATTTTACAAAGTCTGGAATATGCCCGCCATTCTCGGGGCTCTGCAGAGATAGACTAGTGAGTAGTAAAGTGCAGATATCTTCAAACCTATTAATTCAATGACCTTGAAAATTTATAAGTGAAAAGTAGACGGTATGAGCTATCCAGCATAAGTTAAATCACTGAAAAAGGTTCTATAGAACTCGAGATATGACCTTTTGAAGTTACTGCTCTGAGTGAGTATAGCAGAGAACAAAATAGAGAAGTGAATGATGATAAATGTATAGATTCACATATGATTACAACCACATTGGCAATGAATCTTTGCACAATGGGAGTAGAATGATAGAGCTATGGAGTAAGCTCTTCAATCTCTACAAAATGACATGAAGTGGTCACGTACAAGGCTTGCTAATCGCCTCTTCCTTCTTGCTCTTTTTATAGCTATTCTTGGAGGGAGTTTTGAATTCGAATTCGAATGGCTCCACCTAAAAGTGATCCCCAAAGTTAGGAAATATTCCCTCAGCTCAAAAATTCATGATTTTGGTAGTTAGAGCCACGAATTTGCTTTTACATCATGCATGAGGTAAGCCATTCTTTTCCTTTTTTCTTTTTCCATTTACAAGAGATAAAATGAACTCTTTTACAAGAGGTGTTCACATGACTACTCATGTGACTTACAAATGAGGATGATATCAAATATATCAAGCATGCCCATTCGATGTCTTCACATTACCTATCTTCTCCACTGAGTGCTTTGTATCATCTCCTGTCTGCACTTCATGCTTGTTATGAGGATCTTCCAAATCAGAAAGTAAAGCCACATTTCCTGCTACATGGTTCGAGCATCCCGAATCAATGTAAAATATGTGATCATCATCCTTACCCTTCTTCGCTGATAGATTCATAATCAATAATGAATCTTCTTGACTTTGGTCCTCTGCATAGTTATTGTAGTCTCTTCTTCCTCTATGGCCACTTTGATAGTTGTTGTTGTTGTTGTAATCGTTGTTGTAGTAGTTGTTGTTGTTGTAGCCTCCATTGTATCTACCTCTATTTGATCCATAGCCACCTCTATTGAATCCTCTTCCTCTTGAGTTCCTTGGATTCCTGACACATTCTTCAGTAGTATGGTTAGATAAGCCACATATGTTGCAAGGTTGAGATGATTGGAATCTCCCCCTGCCTTGCTTTCCACCTCTGCCTCTTCCTCTAGCTCTTCCTCTACCTGCAAAGTTTGCTTGGAAAGAGCTTCCTTCATCTTCATTCTTCCTATTCTTTGACTTGTCCTTGACCTTAGCTTTATCAGAATATAAGGCAGAAGTTTGGTTACCTCTTGAGGACTCACCACCTTTGCTAATCTTTGCTTCATGAGTGAAGAGTTGGCCCATGAGTGTGTTGAGGTCGGGTACATGCATATCCATGTATAAATCCATGGCTGTTGTGAATGACTCCCACTTGTCGTCTGCTTTGATTCCATTCATGATTTGTCTTATGATTTGCTCCTCTTCAGTTACCTCTCCAATGCTTCCAAGTTGGTCAAAAATCTCCTTCATCTTTGTGACATAATCAGTCACATTTTGCTTCGGGCTTTTCTTCATTGTTGTGAACTCCATCCACAATTGGTTCTTCCTTGCTCGAGTGTTGGAAGAGAAGAAAGAAGCAAGTGCATTCCAGGTCTCTCTTGATGTCTTGCATCCCTTGACATGAGGTAAAAGAAAATTAGAGATTGAGTTTAGAATATAGGACCTTGCAAGTGCATCCTTCGAACACCAATTCGAAAGTCCTTCCACTTCTTCATGTGATGGTTGCCCTTTGTTCCTCATGGTTGGCATTGCTTCATCTCCGGATATGAATCCATATAGATTCCTCCCTTGAAGGTAAGCCTCCATCCTTAGAGACCATTCCGGGTAGTTGTTTCGATCCAGTTTGTCAATTGTTGATGGAAATCCATCTCCCATGTTGCTTGACTATGCTCTGATACCACTGTGAAGAGAGATGGTGGATGCAATCCAAAGATGAGTAGGTGCTGCTACAACCAGCTTCACACCAGCCAACTGAGACTTCAGAGTTGATTAGTAGACCCTTTAAGCTTCCTAAATCCACCAAAATATCAGCCAAGTACTTTGGAACATGTATCCCAAAAGTTTAAGTCAAGACAGACAAGTTGCGAAATGACTAGCTCCCAAAACTTGCTATTTTTGGACATACACCTGCTGGAAAAAATGAATAGTGCTCTCAACCTGGTAGGAATTAGAATTATTCCTTTTGGAAATAGCAAATAGACTTAGCAAGCTTCCCAATCCAAGTTAAAACACTTCAAATGATGGATTGAGCACTGAGAACAAATTTTTACAAAGTCTAGAACATGCCGGCCATTCTCGGGGCTCTACAGAGATAGACTAGTGAGCCGTAAATTGCACATATCTTCAAAATTATGAATCCAATGGCCTTGAAAATTTTTAAGTAGAAAATAGACATGATGAGCTATCCAGCGCAAGTTAAAGCACTGAAAAAGGTTCTATAGAACTTGAGATATGACCTTTTGAAGTGACTGCTCTGAGTGAGTATAGCAGAGAACAAAACAGAGAAGTGAATGATGATAAATGTATAGATTCACATATGATTACAACCACATTGGCAATGAATCTTTGCACAATGGGAGTAGAATGATAGAGCTATGGAGTAAGCTCTTCAATCTCTACAAAATGACATGAAGTGGTCACGTACAAGGCTTGCTAATCGTCTCTTCCTTCTTGCTCTTTTTATAGCTATTCTTGGAGGGAGTTTTGAATTCGAATTCGAATGGCTCCACCTAAAAGTGATCCCCAAAGTTAGGAGATATTCCCTCAGCTCAAAAATTCATGATTTTGGTAGTTAGAGCCACGAATTTGCTTTTACATCATGCATGAGGTAAGCCATTCTTTTCCTTTTTTCTTTTTCCATTTACAAGAGATAAAATGAACTCTTTTACAAGAGGTGTTCACATGACTACTCATGTGACTTACAAATGAGGATGATATCAAATATATCAAGCATGTAGGCTTGGGTAAAATGCACCAACAAATAAGCTAATTAGATACCCCAAAAAGGAATGTTTCTAATTCCTACTGTACTGGTAGCATTGAGCATAACAAGCAATAGGTGTGTGATAAAAAATAGAAGGTTTTCATTGATCCTTCAACTTGGAAGTAGTTTGTTTTGATTCAATCTTTTCTCACATCATTTCCAAAGTACATAGGCACTTATTTAGTGTCATTGGAGAGTTTAAGAGGGCCCATAATTCAACTTTGAAGATACAAGGGGCTGGTACAAAGCAGGATGTGGCAGTACCTACTCATTTCTTGGAGTGTCCATCCATCTTCCCCAATAGTGGTATCAGAGCAAAGTTAAGGTAAAATGGAAGATGGTTTTCCTTGGTTCATTGATAAATTGGACACGAACAACTACCAAGCATGGTCCTTGAATGTTGTGTTTAAAAACTTGTAAACATCAAAGTACACAATGAAACATAATGAGACCTCCAAAGATCTTCAAATCACCAACCAAATATTTCAAAACTTCAAAAACAAGCTTTCCTCCAAACTTTCAAGAAAATAGAAATAGGTTTATTGTAGCAAAATAACTAGTAAAAACTCTCTAAGCCGACTTTGACAAAACTAATCATATATCCTAAACGTAGACTCTCAGTAGCATATTTTAGAAATAGAAAACTAAAAAAAAGGTGTAGTATAACTCCCGATGCAACATCTTGAAGTCAAGGTAAGAAGAAGCCTGCAACAACAAGGTATGACTAACTATCTGAATTGCAAACTGATGTACAGAAGCAATACAGCTTCACGATCTATGAGAAATTTTGCTATTCATAGAAAGTATGAGAGCTAAGGAAATGCCTCCAAGTGAAACCACTCAAAAAGCCCTCATAACGACTGAGATATGAAAGTTTGAAGAGAGGTATGTCTCTGATGAGGCACCGGATAGACACAATAAAGAAGATCTACAACAATGCCTACCTGCACGGAGTTTTCTCATTCAAACTTATAGAAATAGTGATCTAATTATGTAGTAAAAGTTGTAAGCTTCGCAACGCAACAAAAATCACTCAATTTGGACACCTACACTAAGAGAACCACTCTTTTTATTGAGAGGCTATCAAGAGAAGCGCCTTCCTTGTCTAAAAATAGACACCTCTCCTTTCCTTCTACTTTTATCTACTTTTATCTACTTTTGCTCTAACTTTGGAGATGTGAACGCCTCCACATGTTATTTTGCATAACTAATAAGATCCACAAGCTTCCATATACCATTTTTAATAATTAATAAAATCCACAAGACTACTTTAGAGCTTGTTTTTTATGTGACATTGCCCCCCTCAAGCTCTAAATCCAAAGCTTTGACTCCAAATAGTACTTTGATTCACTTAAGCTTCTGAGTATCTACTGCTTTTGTAAGTATGTCTGCTAATTGATCTTTAGTTCCAACATGTTGAATATCAATATCTTAATTCACCACCTTCTCTTGGATATAGTGATAGTGCACTTCAATGTGTTTTGTTCTTGCATGGTACAGTGGATTAGATGCAAGCTATAATGAACTTACATTATCTCCAAAGAGTAGTGGACGTGTTGTAGATAGATTTCATATCTTCATAAAGCTTCAAATACCACATAATCTCACATGTTGCATTTGTAAGACTTCTATATTCAGCTTTTGTGCTTGAAAGTGCTACTGTTGATTGTTTCTTAGAACTCCATGAAACCAAATTATTACCTAAAAATATCAGATATCCACCTATACTCCTTCTATCATCCTTATTTCCAGTCCAATCTGCATCACTGTATGCTTTCAAATCCAAATCTTCATGATATTTATAGCCTAGACCTTCATTTAATGTACCCTTCAAATATTTCAAGACCCTTTTAGCTGCTTGTATATGTACATCAGTGCGTTTGTTCATGAATTGAGACAATGTACTTACACTAAATGTAATATCCAACCTTGTTAAAGTTGCATATATAAGAGAACCAATCAAAGACCTGTAGATAAGTGGATCTTCTAAAGGTTCACCATCTTCAACATTGTACTTCACATTGGGTTCCATCGGATTACTACTACTCTTGCAATGCTCCATGCCATATTACTTTAACAAATCTGAAATATACTTCCTTTGTAGAAGATATACACCATCTTCCTTCTTCATAACTTCGATTCCAAGAATGTACGTTAGTTGTCCTAAATCTAAAATTTTAAATTCAGATCCAAGCTCTGCTTTGACCCTGGCTATCTCACCTTCATTGTTTCCTGTTATTATCAAGTCATCCACATACATTGAGATATAAACAATCAATGATCCAGTATTTGCATTTGAACACATGTATCCCTGCTTTTTAAGAAACTTTACCAATCTAAAATTTCAAGCCCTTGGAGCTTGCTTAAGACCATACAATGCTTTCAAGAGTTTACATACATGAGTAGGTTTCTTGGAATCTTCATAACCTGCTCGTTGCTCCATGTACACATCTTCTTTTAAATCACCATTGAGAAATGCATTTTTTATATCTATTTGATAAAGATTCCATACCTTGCTTGCAGCAACACTTATTAATGTCATTATTGTTGATATCTTGGCAACAAGAGAAAATGTCTCCTCATAATCGATGCCATAACTTTGTGCATAACATTTACAAACAAGCCATGCTTTATATCTACTTACAGAACAATCACTATTTCTCTTTATCCTATACACCCATTTTTTACCAATTACCTTCATGTTAGATTGCCTTGGAACTAAACTCCATGTATTGTTCTCATACAAAGCTTTGATTTCTTCATCCATTGCTTTAACCCATTTCTTTACCTTTGATGCTTCTTTAAAAGTTGTTGGTTCCTGCTCCTCAAGAAGTTTTGTAATATAAGCTTCATGAGGAAATCTTTGTGGTTGCCTTCTTTCTCTTATTGGATGCCTTGATTGGCTTCTTGTCCTACCATGCTTTCCTTGCCTTCGATTTTGAGTTCTTCTTGATGTAGAACCTTCACCTTCTTCTTCATGTGACTCAATTTCCTTTGAAATAAAATCGAGAATTTTCTTCAACTTCTGATTGGGGAGAGTTACCTCTTCATGTTAATTTGACTCTCTGGTGAACCTGGAGAATTTGGCTCTTCTTCGTGACTTCTTGTAATTTCTTCTTCATCTACCTGCACTTCATGTTTATACCAAGATTTATCTTCATGAAAAATAACATCTCTCAAAACAATTACCTCTCCCGTATCTGGGTTCACATATCTATATCCTGGTTGCCCTTCTTCCATACCAATGAAAACAATTTTTTGTGACCTTGGATCCAACTTTGACCTTAACTTTTGTGGAGCATGAACAAAACATATGCTTCCAAAAATTCGACAATTAGCAATATCTGGTTTTGATCCATAAAACAATTCATAAGGTGGTTTTTGTACATGAATTTGAGTACGTGGTAACCTGTTCATCACATAAACTGCCATATTGCATGCTTCAGCCCAAAAAGTAAGTGGTAAGTCCTTTTCATTTAACATGCACCTACCCATCTCCAAGATAGACCTGTTTCTTCTTTCGGCCACACCATTTTGTTGAGGTGTGTATCTCTTTGTAGTCTCCTTTTTAATTCCTTCTTCCTCCAAAAATGCAAGAAAGTGATTAGAAAATATTTTCATCTCCTCCATCTGATCTCAACCTTCTTATGCTTCGACCTGTTTGCTTTTCAACCAATGATTTAAAATTCTTGAACATGTCAAACACTTTGGATTTGTATTTCATAAAATAAATGAATGTAAACTTTGAGAAGTCATCAATAAATGTTACAAAGTACTTGCTACCTGCCATGGACTCTTCTTGAGATGGACACCATACATCAGTATGAATCAAGTCCAAAATATCTCTGCTTTGCAATCCTACTTTTGAAAAAGGACTTCGTACCTATTTTCCAAATTGGCATGCCTCGCAAACAAAATCCGAATCTTGTTTCGGTACTTGTGGTAAACCTTCAATCAATGATTTCTTTGCAATATCTTTTAACCTGCCAACACTGATGTTTCCTAATCTTTTATGCCATAAGTCCAATTCACTTACTTGAGTCCCATTAACCATTTTATAACTTGCATAATCTGGAACTTTAGTCCTTTTATAACAAAATTTCCATCCTTCTTCTGATAAGCCTACCACTAATTATTGTCAAAATCGACCTTTACTCCATTGTCCTGCATCTATCCAACTGAAATTAAATTTCTTGTAATGGTAGGAACAAACAAAACATCTCTAAGAGTTACATGCTCATTAAGTGGACAATCACCAATGTAAACTACTTCATGCTCAGTACTATCTCCTGTAGCAACTGTGATTCTTGAATCAGGTTTGTGTAAGTTCACAAACATATTCATGTTGTGACTCATGTGGTTTGAGCAACCACTATCTACATACCAAGTTTTGTTGTTTACCTTCCTCTTATGTGTCTCTGTATGCATAGCAATAAGAGCGTTTTCTTTCTGTGTTTGAGCCTCCTCTTGTACTATGTTGTTGTTGTGATGCATGTGATCTTCGCCTCTTCCTCTTTGTCGTCCTCTAAAACCACCTCTTCTATTCGGATTGGAGAAGCAATCCTTGGCATAATGACCAACTTTACCACAATAATGGCAAGTAAAGTTACCTTGCTAGTTTGGTTGAGTCTATTGACTTTGTTGTGTTGTTCTTCCTCCTCTAGTCGCATTAAAGCTTCCTCTTCCTCTTGCATTGTTGTTGAATCTTCCTCCTCCTCTCCAATTTCCTCTACCTCTTGATCTATTTGATGAAGTATAAAGAGCTTTTCCTTGACTACCTCTTTGCGAATGATAAGAGTTCCCACCTTCTATGTTGATTTCTTCAGTCATCATGAGCGTTTGTAAATCTTCAAAGAATGGTCGATTCTCTCCAGTCATGATAGACGTAATGAAAGGCTTCCATCTTTCATCTTCTCTCAAGCCATTTAACATGCTATTAAACTTTATATCCTCACTAAGAGATGCATCAATAGAGGCTAATGCTTCAATAAGAGATTTTACCTCAAGAACATAATCATTAACTGATTGTCGTGGCTTCTTTTTTTACTCTTGTCAACTCACCAGTAAGTTGTCTTTGCCTCGCTCTGTTGGTAGGTGCAAATAATATTTCTAGAGACTCCCAAGCCTCTCTGGTAGTATTCAAACCTCTTATATGCCCAAGCATAGTATTGGAAATTGTTTGTGATATAATAAACAGAACTCTTCTGTCTCTTTCGATACATTCTTGCTCTCTTACTCGATCTGCTTGTGTAGGAGCTTCTGGTAATACCGGCTTCACTTCTGTACTTGTTATCAATCCCCAAAGACCTTTAGACATGAGATAAGACTCCATTCTAAATTGCCACATGGGATAATTTCTCCCATCAGATAACTTCTCAATCGATGCACTCAAATCTACCATGTTGAATGGTTGTAAATAAAGAAGATAATTCAATAAGTTGTATGAAAGATTTGATAAAAAAACAAAAGCTCTGATACCACAATGTTCTGTTTACAAACTTGTAAACATCAAAGTACACAAAGAAACATGATGAGACCTCCCAAGATCTTCAAAACACCAACCGAATATTTTCAAACATCAGAAAGAAACTTTCCTCCAAACTTTCAAGAAAACAGAAATAGGTCACTGTAGCAAAGTAACCACCAAAAACTCTTTGAGAAGAATTTAAAAGAACTAATCATATATCCTCAAATTAGACTCTGATTAGCATACTTTAGAAACAAGAAAACATAAAAAAAGGTGTTGTATAACTCCCGAAGAAAGATCTTGAAGTCAAGGTAAGAAGAAGCCTGCAACAACAAGGTATGACTAATTGTCTAAATTGAAAACTAATGTGCAAAAGCAATACAACTTCAAGATATATGCAAAATTTTGATATGGATAGAAGGTATGAGAGCTAAGGAAACTCCTCCAAGTGAAATCACTCAAAAAGATCTCATAACGACTGAGATATGAAAGTTTGAAAAGTGGTATGTCCCTGATGAGGCACCAGATAGACACAATAAAGAAGATATGCAAAAACGCCTACTTGTGCAGAGTTTTCTCATTGTAAATTGTAGAAAAACTAATATAATTATATAGTACAAGTTTTAAGCTTCACAACGCAACAAGAATCACTCAATTTGCACATCTACACTAAGAGAACCACTTTTTTTACTAAGAGGCTATGAACAGAAGCGCCTTCCTTGTCTAAAAATAGACACCTCTCCTTTCCTTCTACTTTTATCTACTTTTATCTACTTTTATCTACTTTTATCTACTTTTATCTACTTTTATCTACTTTTATCTACTTTTATCTACTTTTATCTACTTTTGCTCTAACTTTGGAGATATGAACGCCTCCACATGTTATTTTGCATAACTAATAAGATCCACAAGCTTCCATATACCATTTTTAATAATTAATAAAATCCACAAGACTACTTTAGAGCTTGTTTTTATGTAACATTGAGGATGAAGGCATACTTACAAGGAAGGAACTTCTATGGATACATCTCAAGAGATGAGGAGATGCCCATATTCAGAAGCAAAGGACAACCTACAAGAGAGGAGCGTGAAAGACTCACCACATGGTGTGCCAAGGATGCATTAGCAAGGTCCTACTTAACTCAATCTCTGATTTTCTTCTTCCACATATTAGAAACTATAAGACATCCTAAGAGACTTGGGAAATATTTTCTTCTTATTTGTCTTCCAACACAAGGGCTAGGAAGAACCAATTGTGGATCGAGTTTATCACTCAAGGAAAGCAACCTAAGCAAGGCATCTTAGAGTATGTGACCAAATTCAAAGATGTAGCAGATCAATTGGCAGGCATAGGAGAAGAAATTGAAGAAGAGCAGATTGTAAGAGAAGTAATCAATGGTATTAAAGTTGATGAAAAATGGGAGAGCTTCACAACTGCCATGGACTTGTACATGGACATGCAAATTCCAGACCTTACCACACTCATGGGGCAACTATTTACCCATGAATCCAAGCTCAACAAGAATGGAGATTCATCAAGAGGTAATAGCTCTTTTGCCTTATACACTGATAAAAGTAAGTCCAAAGAGAAAGGGAAGAACAAGAAGTTTGAAGATGAAGGAACTACCTCCCAAGCCAACTATACAGGGAGAGGCATTCTTGCAAAATAGAGGAATCAAGAGAGAGATTACAACAAGATATACCCTTGAGCAAAATGGGATGGCAAAAAGGAGAAATAGATTAATTTTGAAACAGCTAGGTCAATGATAAATGAGAAAAAATTACCTAATTACTTGTGGGAAGAGAGTGTATCTACTGCCACTTATCTTGTAAACAGGTTGTCATATAAATCTCTTGATGGGATGACTCCATATGAAGCATGGCATGGTAGAAGACCCTCACTTGATCATTGCAGGATCTTTGGATGTGTAGCTTATGTGCATATCCCTTCTCAGATAAGAGGTAAGGTAGAGACCCTAAGGCAGAGAAGTGCATCTTCATAGGGTATGATTTGAATCAGAAAGGATACGGGTTCTAAAAATCCTTCAAAGAAGGGATTCATGGTCAGTAGAGATGTTGTCTTTGATGAGAATGACTCTTGGTTTGATAGTGAATGCAGGAACGTAAAGCTACCTTATGACTTGGAAGAGGAGTTTCCAAGCCTCACTAAGGAAGAGCCTACTAAGAATGGAGACATCAACTCAGATGATGAAGACATCATAAAACTAGAAGAGTTCAAGGCATGGAAGTCCAAAGGCAAAGTGAAGATTAAGAAATTGGAGGATAAACCCGAATCAGCCAACCAAGAAATCAGAAGATTACAAAGGGAGAGCTAGAAACCAATTAGATATGGGTATGACACTTCCCTAGTTACTAAGCACTTTGTTTATCTTCCAAAAGACTTGTCATTTGAAAAGCTAGCATCATATGAAAAGGCAAAGACCAAGGCACAATGGAAGGAAGCTATGGATGAGGAAATTGAAGCACTCAAGGAGAGTGATACTTGGGTACTAGTACCAAAGAAGGAATCTATGAAGGTAATTGGCTCTAGATGGATCTATAAGATCAGAAGCAATTCTGATGGATCAATAAGTAGGTATAAAGCTAGACTTGTGGCTAAGGGTTTTGCACAAATCCAAGGAGTTGATTATGAAGAAACGTTCTCATCTATGGCCAAAATGATAACCATCACGGCATTGGTAAGTGTGGCTGCGTCAAAGAATTGGAACATGTATCAGTTGGATGTAAAAAATGCATTTCTAAATGGCTAGATTTCAGAGGAGGTGTACATGTCTCAACCCCCTAGCTATGAAGACCCAAACAAGGTGACATATGTATGTAAATTGAATAAAGCTCTTTATGGATTGAAGCAAGCACCTAGGGCATGGAACCATATGTTGACCACATACCTTCAGGATCAAGGATTTATCATGAGCAAAGCAGATACATCTCTGTTTGTGAAAAGAAATAATTCACAGGTAATATACCTATGTGTATATGTTGATGATATCATACTCACATGTAATGATGTTAATGGCATCAAGAAGATCAAGAACCAGATGATGAAGGAGTTCAAAATTAGTGACCTTGGATCACTAAAATATTTTCTTGGACTTGAGTTAGCCTACACTCTTAGGAATTTATATTACTCAAAGGAAGTATATACAGGATATGTTAAAGAAGTTTCATTTTTGTAGGATGCCAAAGTTGCAAGTACTTCAATGGAGTTAAATCAAAAGCTAAGTGCTCATGAAGGTTATGTGATTGAAAACATTGTAGGTTACCAAAGCATAGTGGGAAGCCTAAACTATGCTACATTCACAATGATTGATAATGCTTATGGAGTAAGTGTTCTAAGTCAGTTTATGCACAAACCTAGGGCACCTCATTTGGAAGCTACTAAAAAGATTTTGAAGTACCTTAAGGGCACTCAAAATCAAGGATTGTACTTTCCATATACCTCAGACTTGGACATCATGATATACTCAGATGCAGATTGGGCAGGTTGCAAAGATGATAGAAGAATTACCTCATGATACCTATCTTTTGCAGGTAACAAACCTATATCATGTTCTTCAAAGAAGAAACCTACTATTGCTTTATGTTCTACAAAGGGAGATTATAGAGGATTGACCAATGCTACTCAAGAGGCCATATGGATCAAATTGTTATACACAGATTTAGGTTTGCATACTACATCTCCAATGAGTTTTGGAGACAATACCAGCTCACCAAACCTTGCATCTAATCCCATTTATAATGCTAGGACCAAGCATATAGAGGTCCACTATCATCATGTAAGACAGAAGCTATTGAGCAAGGAAATTCAGTTAGCCTATGTGTCAACAAATATGCAATGTGCAGACTTATTGACTAAAGCTTTAGATGGTAAAAAGCTTTGTAGGTTTAAGTCAATGATTGGATTGTAGGAAATTCATGAAGATTGAAGATGAAAACCAAGCAAAAATTTTTGGCTTGAGGGGAATTTGTTGGTGCAAAATGCAAGCCTACACATTTGGCTAGAAGATTCATGAGCAATTGAAGCTCCGTGGAAACCATTGCTACGAGAATTTTACCCTTTACATTTGTAAAAGTTATTTTGTAACTTGGAAGAATCTTTGTAGCTCTCAATGAACTCATGGAGTTTGTTGGTTAAGAAATCATGACTTTATGTTAGAGAGAATAACTATTAGATTGGTGGATTACTTTTGGAGAGAGCCAAGATTTGAATTCAAATTCAAATTTGAATGTAGCACTTATAAAAGTGGCTTGAAAAAGTCGCGGGTAAGAAGGCTCTTTTCCCAAGTTCTCCATTGCCATATTGTAAGAGAGTGAGTTCTACATTGTAGCCTACACTACTCACCATCATTAGGCTATGATTGTCAGCCTATGATCTTGTACAACATTGTTCATTAATACAATAGATCTACATTGCTCATCTATGATCTCTCAGTTATAGTCATTCATAAGTGTCAACTTGTACTGCTCATATCTCCATCATTTCTCCACCATTTTAAATGTTCTATAGCTTGTTGGAATCAAATTCAAGATCTCTACATGCTCAAAACATTTAAAGGAAATCCATTAAACCAATTTGGAGAAAAGCGTGATGAAGCACTCACTAGTCAAACTTTGGAAAGGTCCTAAAAAAATCGAGGGTTATGATTCAAGTGCTCAATTGATTTCTCAGTGTATAGTGCATCATTTTAAGTGATTCCATTTGGAATGCTTAGCTTACCAAGGCAATTAGATACCCCTAAAAGGAATTTTTCATATTCCTATGATACTGGTAGCACAGAGCATAACAAGTAGCAAGTGTGTAATAAAAAATAGAAGGTTTTCATTGATCCTTCATCTTTGAAGTAGTCTCTTTTTATTCAATCTTTTCTCACATCATTTCCAAAGTACATAGGCACTTATGTAGTGTCATTGGAGAGCTAACAAGGCCCACAACTCAACTCTGAAGATACAAGGGGCTCGTACAAAGCAAGATCTAGCAGTACCTACTCATTTCTTGGAGTGTCCATCCATCTTTCCCAACACTTTTGCTCCAGTTTTAGTAGTTTTTATCTATTTACATGCTTTTTGCTTGAGGCTTTAGCAAATTTTGCAACCCTTTCATAGACCTTTGCATAAGTACAATTTTTTGGAATTTTTAGGATTTTTCAAACATTTTTAGAATTTTTTCTAGCACTTTTTCATCTTTTTCAATGCCTTTTTCTTAATTAAATGGACATATAAAGGAAGATCTCTGTGGTTTTGAGTTGAAAAATGGCTTAGAAATGCTCGTACATGTTTTGGGAAGTTTTCCTAAATTGTTTGCATTTTGTTTTTTTTTTGGATTTTCTTAGCATTTTTCTTTTTAATTTCAGGGTATTTTTAACCAACAAAAAAGGGACCCTAGAGGCTATATTTATTTTTTCCAAAAATAAACCCCCCTCTCTCTCTCCCCCTGCCTCCCTCCCCCCCTGATTTTTTATTATTATTTTTATTTTTTTAATTAATTTATTTTATTTTCTTTTTATTTTTTTCTCTACCCCAAGACCCCCAAATTTTTATTTTTGAATAGCTAGGAAAGCTTGGTTTGCAACATGCATAATGAACCTATTCTACCTAGACTGATCTTCTTGCAACAAAAGAGAGACTAACTCCTCAAATGACAAGGCATTTGGATTGCCTTGCATCATCAACCGAAGAGTAGAAGCAAAACTCTAATATGAATTAGGAAGACCATTCAGAACGGTCTACACATGTGAGATATCTGGTATAACCTCATCAATAGAAATCAATTGTTCCCTGAAGTCTTTGATCTTTGTTAGGAAATTGTCCATAGAATCACCTTCATTCATGTGTTCACTCTCCAACTAGTTTTGGAGGTAAGCAACAAGAGGCTCATTCCTAGCTTGGTACAGTGTGGTAAGTGTATCCCAAACATTCTTAGCTATTTTGCAAGAGTGTATGTGAGGAATAATGGCATGTTTGATAGACAAAGCTATCATTGCATGTGCTTGGGCATCTCTGCCACCCCAACGAGTTTGCTATACAGTAGGTGCAGCAGAACCACAACACGAATAAGAATATGCAGAATATCACCATCTTTGACACCTTCTACATCAGCTTCAATACCTCCAGTTATAACAGTTGCAGGTGTGACAGTAAGTTTTTTAACACCCTGCACAATGTTCCACAATCCTTTTGCAACCAATAAATGTCACATCATATAAGCCCATAACGGGTAGTTGGTACCATCCAACTTATCCTCAACATCCAACATACGGAATACATCACTACTTTCAGCCATGGCAAGTGACTAAAATACATTGATGCAAAAAAATTGACTCTATCTCAAAAAGTTGAACATAACTACCAAGATGAATTCTGCTAGATGTATAGTAGACTTTGACATGCTTATACTGGTGAACTGAGACTAGTATATACCTTTGGCACAAAAAGACAAAATACCCTACACAAGCACTTCGATAGTGCGTTCGGAGGTCGAAACGAGCTCACAAGCACCACAAAGAGAAGATATTTTGATCTCCGAAACACGCTAAGTATGCTCACCAAAATTCATGCAATTCTGAGATTGCAACCGAAGGAGTGTCGATGACGCCCTAGATGAAGCGACGACCTACTTTGATACCAATTGTTGGGGTTAGATGTGTGCAAAAGCACACGAATAGCACAAGGAAGAAGAAGAAGCTTGGAGAACAACACACAATACTGATGTATCACTAGAGAATGTACAAAGATAAGTAGCCCGTTAGGGCAATAGGCGTATATACAAACCGAGGGAAAAAACCCTCGTAAAGAGGAAAAAAAGGGAAGAGAGTGTTAGACTCAAGATATAACCAGCAAGAGATGGTTGAACCACACCCTAAGAGAGAGGATTAGGAAGTAATCCTCAACCATGGCTTTTGGGGCAAGTGGTTAGCCCATCATACTCCTAGCTGGTAGGTCATGAGTTCAAATCTCACAAGAGATAGATCCCAAGATAGAAAAACTAAGATTTCTCCCAATCTTATGAATCAAATGCTTTGAAATCTTGTACACATTAATGATACACTTATAGCTTTCAAATAAAGTCTTGTTCATCCAATTTCGAACTCTCAACAGAGAGAGAGAGAGAGAGTAGAAGCCTCTACAAGCTAACTGTTGTTGAAGAAGATGATGTAGAGAAATGAAGGAGCAAGACAATGATGGATAGAAGTGTATGTATATTGCTTCCATGTAATGTACAAATGATTTGAAGTTTTTATATAGATTCTTGAAGTGCTCCACAGATTTGACAAGTAGATTTTGAATTCAAATGAAGGCGGTGTTAGTTGTTGAAGAGAGTCAATTAATTTTCCTACAATCTAGGAAAAGTGAATATCTAGTTTGATCTACTTTTAGGTGATTGATTGATTCATTAATTTCCAAGTTGAACCACCTCAAATTCATGGAATTTGAGCTCTTTGTCTTCTTTTACATGTGTAAAGCTCGAGGCTTTTACAATGGTAAATGATGCATAAAAGAGCAATTAAGAAAATATAATAAATAAGCAGAAGTAAAAAAAACTCTCCAATGGATATTTTGACATAATCCAAATGATAGCTTTTTGATGTAGATCAAATCCAACTCCAGCTTTGTGTAAGGTTGATGTTTCAACAATGTTTACACTTGAATGATTGAATTTCTTTCACTTGTTTCAACACTTTCAAGAAATTGATTCATTTCTTGACTGAATATTGCAAAACAATGTGGAGAATAATTCAAACTTTGTATCAATAGGTGTAACTATTCTATATTCCATGTCTTGAAGTAGCTCATTGAAAGCGGATTACATCTTTGCAATGAAGAAAAATTATGAATGTAAATGCAAAAGAGTACCTAGAATTGTTGGAACTCCACTTGATGAAATTATGATGAGCGATTGCAAGCCCAGAAACTTTAAGTAGTCGCCAAGAATTTGTTTCAATGCTAACGAACTATTTGAAAACAAATTAGTAGCAAAACCAGACTATTCAAATGCTTTTAGACAACATGCATTGCCTCCATATATATATATATATATATATATATATATATATATATATATATATATATATATATATATGTGTGTGTGTGTGTATATATATATATATGCTTTTAGACAACATGCATTGCCTCCATGAAAATTATCTGATTAAAAACACACACACACATATATATACATATCCGAGTTTGAAATCTTGTTTGACGCAGAGGCCCGTTCAAATTTTCTTTTGGCAAATTATATACACACACATATATACAAAAGGAGGTTTTAGAAATGTACTCAACGGGTGTTGAATATTGAAAATCTCTCACAAGCGGCATATTGTGATAGTGAAAGTTCCAAAAGATCGAGAGAGAATGACAAGGTATAGACCAGATGCATAAGATTATAAATCGCTAGGATTAATGGAGGAGGTATAGAAAAATAAGTACACCATAAAAAAAAATTACTTATTTTTTCTACTGAATAACCCCTCGATTTCCAAGATCAGAGCATATCTTTTGTACCATTCTAACCTCCGATGCAAAAAAACTCTCGCAATTCCATCGTTGTATTATTTGAGGTTGGAGCTTATATTATCTTTAAAAGCTAAAGCTTAGAGAAGACGCTAAAGCCCTAAAGTCTGCTATAATATATGGTCATGAAGAAGCATATGGAAGTTACATATGGAACTCTCCCATACTCTTCGCGTCCAAGTAGTACTTAAAAGGATAGAAAAAGGTGTCAGACTAATTTACATTGCTTTATTTTGCATGTTCTCAATTGAATTTTCTTCGAAGATTTATATTCAATGTTATTTACCTTCCTCATAAAGATCCTAGACTTAATGTTCTTTTCAAATATGAAGCTTCACTTAAATTGCACCCATAACTGAGGTAAGTCCAAGGTTATGTAGAGATGTAAATCTCTATAGCAATGCATTCTTTACAAATTTACCATTGAACATTCAAAGATTGCGTTAGTACTTATGTGTAGCCTTTTGGGCTTACTTTACCATAGAAGGTGGCACTAGGATTTAATCCTTTCATATAGGCCGCCATTTGTAGTCAAAGCTATTTTGCCCTTGGAGCTAACACTCTGGAGCCTTAGAATAGAAATACAATATCGAATCCATCTTGATTAATCTTTTGGACCTCATTTGGAAACTCTATGTAATCTAAACATTAACAAGTACAAAAGCTTTCTACTACTGTAGTAAGTGTAGGGCCAATAGAAAGGATTGCATGATTGCATCCTAAAGACCTCTATTTTTAATAGCAATGATATGGTTTTATATTTTGATACCAAATAACAAAGGAAGGCCAAAAAGTTCAAAATTAGATGGATTGGATGCTTTTATATTGTTGCACAAATCAGTGTAGCCACATTCACACTATGAACCCGAGTTGGGAAAATCATTAAAACCTCAATAAATGGATCGAAGACATGTGCATATCATCCATGAAATCATCACTGTCTGGACTTGTACAATGCTTTCTTAGTATGCATAAAGGTTACGTTACAATCATGAAGATGTGTTGCTTAAAGATTTGAAACTTTTTGGGGCCCTCTTTTTGCTCTTTCATTGCTTTAGTTTTGGTTACCATTTTCTCCTTTCCCTTATCTCTGATCTCTTTTCCTATGCCACTCTTGCAGTTCTAGTATTTTTCATAACTGGGAGAGCTTCCTTTCGGCTTGCATGGCATGGCACTAGAACAACAACATCTGAGAAGCAAGATTCACAAAGTAGAGAGTTCAACTTGATGAGATGATATCATATTAGCAATGAAAAGACATGCTATAATAGAATTATGATAAGCTAAGACAAGATATGTGGAATCTCCAACCCAAGAACGAGTTTAAAGCAAAGGAAGTAGAATTTGTTCGTCTTCATCAATGCGAGAATCAGATATATGATGAAAATCATCGTATATGAAACACACCACTCAAGATCAGGTTGCGAGAGGTACAAAATACCAATCAAGAATGAAGAGGACAATCCGCAATGTCCAAATTGTAGTAAATGACCCAAACAAGAAGATTCTTGAATTAAGTGAAGCAAGTAAATTAACAGGCCAAGAATTTGCAAACCAAAAAGACAAATTTATAGTGTATCTAGACATTGTTTGCAAATAATAGAAAAATTCCAAAAGTGACATGCAAGAGTCAAAGCCAAAGACAATTAATATGATGCCCCCCAACTCGCCTCCACATCATAACTAGGTACTGTGAAGAGATGGATAGGTATGTGCTTGAAGATGAAGAGGTGTTGCAAAATCCTTGATCTACACAAGCCAAATGAAATCCAAGAGTATATGGTGGGCCCTTTTAGCTTGCCAATGGATGTATTAGACACCCTATGAACCTTGGAAGATCACTCTCAGAAAGATAGATCAAAACAGATAAGTTGGAGTTAGCTCAGAGGTGAAGAACTTGCTATTTTGGTTCATACACCTATCCAGTGTTTTGCAGAATTCTCTGAGCACAGAAGCAATTAGCTTAATTCCTCTTGGGGAAGTCTAGTTAACTTAACGAGCTAACTTTCAAGAGTAATCCCATCAAAAATAATGAACCACACACTGAGAATGATGTCTAGCAACTGATGACATCATCCCGATTTTCACGGGCTGCTATAGCTTGAGCCCAGTGAGCAGAAAAATACACATAATTCCAGATTTAAGATTCCAATGATTATGAACATTTGTATGCTTATACAAGACATTAAGCTGAATCCAACAAGCTTTAATTCATTGAATTTGGATAAGTACACGCTACGAAACAGCTCTGACAAGATGAGTAAAAAAGTCGGGTACATGACAGAGAAGTGAAAATGACAGACAGGGTTGACTTGAACTGAACATAACTGAAGACTGCAATACCCAAATGAAATGAAATTTGATGAGCATATATTAGACTTATAGAGCTAACATTACCAAGTTAAATCAATGAAAATGATGCACCAAGCTCAGAGAAACCATCTCTGCAATTTGACTTAGAAAACTGAGAGATATGGCAGTGAGTAGTACACTTCAGAAGAACATGGAAATATGAAATCAAATGATCATGAAAATGAAAGTATATTGATTGTACAATACAATGGACTTACTGATACATATGTGTGCCTTGGAATCACACCTTGATATGGCATAAAGCTCAGCTCTTAGATGACTTCACATAGGTCTCTCTAACCACGACTAAAACTGCCATCTATTTATAGTTGAGTTTGGGAGGCTAACTTCCCTCAATCACTCTCCAATCAATTTGTGATTGATTTGATTCTCTATCTAACACAAATCACGAATTTGTGGTTCCTCTTTCCCTTTTTGATCAACTGGACTCAACCACTTAAGATTCTTTCACTTTTACATTAAGTAAACTGTTCAAAAGTTACAAGAGGTAGGTCACAAGTGAACTTTGCATAGTCTTCATTTTAAAGCTTCTTCTATGACTTTGTGGGACTCAAGCCAATACTTAGGCTTGTCATAGACTTGCTCCAACAGCTCCCCCTCAAGCCAGGTATGCTTGAAGTCTTCAATCTTCCAAGATTACCTATAAACCAATCATAGCCTTGAATTTGCAAAGCTTTGTACCATCCAATGCTTTGGTTAGAATATCTGCACATTGTTGATGAGTGGACACATATGATATTTGAATGTCTTTGCTTAGAACCTTCTTTCTTACATAGTGACAATGAACTTCAATATGTTTAGTCCTTGCATGAAAAATAGGATTAGCAGCCAAATGAATAGAACTCATATTGTCAAAAAAAATAGTTGGAGTTCCAAACTCCAATCCAAGATCTTTGAATAATGTCTTCATCCACATAGCTTCTTGTGTAGCTATGGCAAGACCTCTATATTCAACTTCAGTAGAAGAGAGAGCAACTGTGGGTTGCTTCTTGGATGACCATGAAATAAGCTTTGAACCTGCAAAGGTAAGATAACCTGAAGTGCTCCTTCTATCTTCCTTGGAGCCAACCCAATCTGCATCAGAAAATAGCTTCAAACCTAAATTAGATACATAAGGATAATAAAGTCCTTCATTTATGGTTCCTTTGAGATACTTGAGAATCCTTTTGGCAGCATCCATATGTGGTTTCCTTGGTGTGTGCATAAATTGACTACACTCACACTGTAACATATATCTACTCTTGTCAATATGGCATAGTTGAGGTTGCCCACTAGACTTTGATATGATGTGATGTCCTCTATGAGTTCACCTTCATGTGACCTCAATTTGTGATTGACCTCCATTGGAGTACCTGCAATCTTACAATCTTGCATCTTGAATTTTGCCAACATGTCCTTAATGTACTTTCTTTGAGTGAGAAACAAACCATGATCTTTGTAGACAACTTCCAAACCTAGGAAGTAGGTAAGTGAACCCAAATCACTTATCTTGAACTCTTCTCTCATCTGATCTTTGATCTTCTTCATATCATCTGCATCATTTCCTGTCAATATAATATCATCTACATATACACATAAGTAGATGACCTCAGAATTACTCTTTTTGATAAAGAGTGAAGGATCTGCCTTGCTTGGTTGAAAGCCTTTGTCCTGCAAGAATGAAACAAGCCTGAAATTCCAAGCTCTTGGAGCTTGCTTGAGACCATACAATGCTTTGTTAAGTTTACACACATAATCAGGATAAACTTGATTCTCAAAACCAGGTGATTGTGCCATATGTACCTCTTTTGTTATCCAACCATTCAAGCATGCATTCTTTACATCTAGTTGAAGTATCTTCCAATTCTTAGAACAGGCAATACTAAGCAAAACCCTAATAGTAGGTATCTTTGCCATAGGAGAGAAGGTCTCCTCATAATCGATTCCCTGAGTTTGTGCAAAGCCTTTTGCTACAAGCCTTGCCTTATACCTGTTAATGGAACCATCAAAATTCTTCTTGAGTTTATAGACCCATCTTGAGCCTATTACCTTCATGGATGAAGTCTTGGGCACCAAATCCCAAGTGTTGTTTTCCTCAAGTGCTTCAATCTCTTCCTTCATTGCATGCTTCCATTCTGATTTTGCTTTGGCCTCTTCAAATGATGATGGCTCCTCTTGGTTTATGTCATGTGCTATGTAGATAGAATGTTTAGTTACTAATGAGGTGTCAAACCCATACCTTTCTGGTTTTTTCTTTTCCCTCATAGATCTTCTTAGGCCATGATGTGATGATTCTGCCTCATGTCCAAGTTCCTGCAATTTTGCTTTACCTTTAGACTTTCATGCTTTGACCTTTTCCATCTGAGATTCTTCATCATCCTCTGAGGTGTCTTGTTCTTCAATCTTCGGTTGTTCTCTACCAAGCTTTGGAAAATCTTCTTCAAGATCATATGGTAAATTGACCTTCTTGCATGAATCTTCAGACGATGAATTGTTTTCATCAAAAACTACATCTCAGCTTACCAAGAATCCTTTGTTGGTAGGATTGTATAACCTGTAACCCTTTTGATTGTTGTCATATCCAATAAATACACACCTTTCTGCCTTTGGATCCATCTTGCCTCTAACATGTGAAGGAACATGAGCAAAAGCAATACATCCAAAAATTTTACAATGATCTAAGCTTGGTCTTCTTCCATTCCAAGCCTCATATGGAGTCATCCCATCAAGGGATTTTGAAGGCAACCTGTTAATCAAGTAAGTGGCTGTAGATATAGCTTCAGCCCATAGATAATTAGGCAAATGCTTTTCATTTAACATGGACCATGCAACTTCAACAATTTTCCTATTCCTCCTTTCTGCCACTCCATTTTGCTCAGGAGTGTACCTTGTAGTTACCTCTCTTTTGATTCCTCTTTCTTGAAGAAACGAATCAAACTCATGGGAGAAGTATTCTCCCCCTCCATCTGACCTTAGCCTTTTTAGTGATTTACCTGTTTGATTCTCCACAAGAGCCAAATATCTTTTGAGACATTAAAAAACTTCATCTTTGTGTTTCATAAAGAATAGGATAGTCCATCTACTGCAATCATCAATAAAGGAGACATAATACCTTGATCTGGATATTGAAGCTTCCTTGCTAGGTCCCCATACATCTGTATGAACCAACTCCAAGAGATCTCCATGTATATAACCTTTCTTCATGAATGGTAACCTGTGAGACTTTCCAAATTGACATGCACTACACTTATAAATCATATGTTGTTTTGACAAGTTAGGAAGTCCAAGTACACTTTGGCCCTGCAAATTTGCTTTAATGACCTTTCACCAATATGTGCTAACCTTTTGTGCCATACTTCCAATTCTGTGAGTGTCTGACTACCATAATTAAAGAGAGCAATGTTTCTAGTGTCTTGTAATTCAAATGTGAACAATCTACCTACCTTTTCAACTTTTGCAATTCTTCTGAATCCTTGACTTGGATCTTCAACAAATGCTCCTGCTTTTGTGAACCTAACTTGCAACCCTTTCTCTACTATCTGCCCAACACTTATAAAATTCTTTGTAATGGTAGGGACATAGAGTACCTTACTGAGTAGGTTGATGTTTCCATTAGGTGCTTTGACATTTCCTATTTTCTCCATAAGATGTCTTGTATCATCTCTTGTTTGTACCTCATGCTTATTCCTTGGATCTTCTAAATCTGATAGGAGGGCCACATTTCCTGCCACATGATTTGAACAACCTGAATCTATGTAGAAAACATGCTCATCAGATTTACCTTGTGGCATAGCCATGTTCATGATCAATAATGAATCCTCTTTGTTTGAGTCTTCTGTGTAGTTATTGAAGTCTCTCCTTCCTTTGTAGCCTCCTTGATAGTTTGAATGATTGTAGTTGTTGTAGTTGCCATGATAATTGTTGAACCTTCCTCTTGAGTAGCCATAACTTCCTCTATTGTATCCTCTGCCTCTTTGATTCCTAGAATTCCTAAAGCAATTTTCAGTTGTATGATTAGTTAATCCACAAATAGAACATGAGTTGGAGTCTTGGGATCTCCCCCTGCCTTGTCTACCTCCTCTTCCTCTACCTCTGACATGTCTTCCTCTACCTGCATAGTTAACTTGTATGTACCTGCTTCATCATTCACTTTCTTTGCCTTTCTTTTGTTATCTTTGGACTTGCGTTTATCGGTGTATAAAGCTGAAGATTGATTACCTTTAGAGTTTTCTCCATTTTTGATAAGCTTTTCCTCTTGAGTAAGTAGTTGTCCAATGAGTGTATTGAAATCAGGTACATGCATGTCCATGTACAAATCCATAGCTGTGGTGAATGCTTCCCACTTGTCATCTGCCTTCAAGCCATTGATGACTTGCCTTACAATTTACTCTTCATCTATTATCTCTCCAATGCTTCCCAACTGATCCGCTATGTCCTTGAGCTTTGTGACAAAATCAGTCACATTTTGTTTGGGAGCCTTCTTGAGAGTTGTGAAATCCAGCCATAGTTGATGCTTCCTAGCTTTGGTACTTGAAGAGAAGAAGGCTTCAAGTGCATCCCACACTTCCTGAGATGTCTTACAACTTCTAATGTGAGGCAACAAAAAATTTGAGATAGACTTGAGGAGATAAGACCTTGCAAGTGCATCCTTGGAGCACCATGTGCTCAATCTTTCTTGCTCTTCTTGTGTTGGTTGACTTTTGTTCCTGAAACTTGGCATAACTTCATCTCCAGCCACATAACCATATAAACTTCTACCTTGGAGATAAGCTTCCATTCTTAATGGCTAAGCTGAGTAGTTACCTCTGTACAATTTGTCAATTGATGAAGGAAATCCATCTGCCATGTTGTCCAACCTTGCTCTAATACCACTGTGAAGAGATGGATAGGTATGTGCTTGAAGATGAAGAGGTGTTGCAAAATCCTTGATCTACACCAGCCAAATGAACTCTAGGAGTATATGGTAGGCCCTTTTAGTTTTCCAATGGATGTATTAGACACCCTATGAACCTTGGAAGATCACTCTCAAAAAGATAGATCAAAACAGATAAGTTGGAGTTAGCTCAAAGGTGAAGAACTTGCTATTTTGGTTCATACACCTGTCCAGTGTTTTGCATAATTCTCTCAGCAGAGAACCAATTAGCTTAATTCCTCTTGGAGAAGTCTAGTTAACTTAACAAGATAACTTTCAAGAGTAATCTCATAAAAAATAATGAACCACACACTGAGAATGATGTTTACCAGCTGATGATATCATCCTGATTTTCACGGGCTGCTATAGTTTGTGACTAGTGAGTAGAAACATGAACATAACTCCAGATTTAAGAATCCAATGATTAGGAAAACTTCTATGCTTATACTAGACCGTAAGTTGAATCCAACAAGCTTTACATCATTGAATTTGGATAAGTACACACTGAGAAACAGATCTCACAAGATGAGTAAAAACGTTGGGTACCTGACAGAGAAGTGAAAATGATAGATAGGGTTGATGTCAACTGAACATAACTGAATATTGCAATACTCAAATGAAATGAAATTTGATGAGCATATATCAGACTTATAGAGCTAACGTTACCAAGTTAAATCACTGAAAATGATGCACCAAGCTCAGAGAAACCATCTTTGCAATCTCACTGAGAAAACTGAGAGATATGGCAGTGAGTAGTACACTTCACAAGAACATGGAAATATGAACTCAAATGATCATGAAAATGAAAGTATATTGATTGTACAATACAATGGACTTACGAATACATATGTGTGCATTGGAATCACACCTTGATATGGCATAAAGCTCAGCTCTTGGAGGTCTTCACATAGGTCTCTCTAACCACGACTAAAACTGCCATCTGTTTATAGTTGACTTTGGGAGGCTAACTTGCCTCAATCACTCTCCAATCAATTTGTGATTGATTGGATTCTCTATCTACCACAAATCACGAATTCGTGGCTTCTCTTTCCCTTTTTGATCAAGTGGACTCAACCACTTAAGATTCTTTCACTTTTACATTAAGTAAAGTCTTCAAACGTTACAAGAGGTAGTTCACAAGTGAACTTTGCATAGTCTTCATTTTAAAGCTTCTTCTATGACTTTGTGGGACTCAAGCCAATACTTAGGCTTGTCATAGACTTGCTCCAACAAGTACCCTATTAGATCATTCCATAGTTCAAAACCTGGTGTAGACTATCCAAAGAAAGTGGAAAGCCACCTATGATGAGTATCTCATAGGATTACGAAGCCAAATACGTAAAGATCTCTTGGATGATCCATTGATGAGAAGAAGTGATATGATTTGAGTCCACCAAAGCCTCCAAATGTTAGGCCATTGTTGAAAACATTATAGACTAGCTTCACTAAAGAATCTATTTTCATGGATCTTTCTCTATAATTTAATTTTGTTTAATGAACCTTGTATAATATTTCCCCTAAGACCCTTTAACTTCTATTTATGTACTTATTTGGTAATGATAGTCACCAATACCACCGATTGTAATATAACAATAGTAATCTGTATCATATCACTATCCACAACTTGAAGAAAAATTATGTACTTGATAAAGAGTTGGACACTTATATAAGAAGATTAACTAAAGGTGAAGAAGAGAGAGAAAGAGATAGAAAGAGAGAGAGATCATAAGGGAGAATAAGGTAGATAAGGGAGAGTTTTTAGAGTATTCTTGTTTCCTTGACAAGTAAGCCTCTTTTGTAATGTACTACTCATAATTTGATTTGCAATTTCTAAATTTTTGATTTATTTTTATATCTTGTTATCTTTGAATTTTTTATTTTATACAATTTTGGAAAACATTTAGAGTAGTTTATTCTAGGGAGTTTAAAATGAATCAATAGTTCAAAAACAATGATAGATGAGTATTTAAGTATACGATAACTATAGCATATGAATGTTTGAAGAAAAGATAATTGTAGTAGATGAATGTATCGATAGAAGATAATTGTAGTGTTAAAAGTTATGTGCTTTCTAGGGCAAGCTCAAGCATGTTTTTCACTAAATAACTTTATATAGTGCTCGAACACTTGAGTTCGCTTTCCGGAAATGTCACACATAGTCATATAAGAGTCAGAAATTATTTCTTCTATTGACATACAGAGTGATATGCCTATGGGAAAATTTTATATACAATAAGATAATATGAAAAACAAATTCATTTATATGAGCATCACTAATGGTATCGGTAAACACACACAAAGAAAAAGGAAGAGTTTACAAATACTGCGCTTGACACTTACGTCGATTCCTATTTCGAAGTTATATGTGTTCATCAGGAAAATTAAAACTGATAATTTTGCCAATGGAAATAGTAATGCCCTTTATTTTCAGTTCAACTTATGTCCATCGATAGTTTTCGTTTTTCATGTAATGCGTAGAATTGGAAAGGTCTATGGTAAATAATCAGGCATTACCTCATAATTTCTTGCGTGAATTTTTCATGCCTAATAAGGTCGGACATATCCACAAGCTATGGATTGCTCATATAATATGCATCAGTGTATGAGCTAAAATCATCAGGATAAATATAGCTAATATTGAGCGTGTCTGTCGCAAACATCTAATGGGTGGTTTATGTTTTCATGTTGGTCAAATTTCTACATGGAGGTCCATTTTCATGATGTCCTTATTTTGCACACAAGATAATCTTGCAAAATGTTTCACAAAAGCTCTGCCTTGTGAAATGTTTGAAGCCTTTCACAAAGCTTTGTGGTTAGTCCTTTTCTGTGGATTGATCTCGACCCACTTAACAATCTACTTACCTTTCCACATTCCACACTTAACAATACTGTTGTGTGTTGTGCTTCCAATCTTCTTATTTTTCTCACATTGATTGTGTGTATCCGCGCTCCCTCAGACTCCAAAAGAAATAAGGTTAAAAAATAAGTGTACAAAATAAATAAAAAATATATGAATGAGAACTAGTGATTTCTGTAAAATTCAAAGAGTCAGCAAAATATTCTTCAATCTTCCCGTAAAATAGATTGCTGAATCAGCATAAGTACAGAAACCTTACAAAACCACCATAAGTATAAAAACATTACAAAATCAGCATATAGCAAAATCTTTCGTAGGTTTCAAACATTTCAAGCTATTTACCTTTCCACATTCCACACTTAATAGTACTGTTGTGTGTTGTGCTTCTTATTCTTTCTCACATTGCGTGTGTGTGTTCGCGCTCCTCAGACTCCAACAAAAATACATAAGTGTCTTTATGAAATCAAAACTCTCTAAGATACATAAGTAAGAAACTTTCCAAAATGTTCTAGTGCAAATCAACTATTTGAGTGCTCGTGTTGATACACTCTCAAACACAAAAGAATATCCTGAGTAAAGAAACTTCCCTATCTGAGATAAGTTCAAGAGGCTATACAAGTTTGTAGATTAACCAATGATCCAAGGCTATGTCATAGTAGTATTCATGGACAATAAAAAGAACAATGATGATGCGTGCCTGCGACACAGAATCAATGTTTGGGACAACTCACAAAGTTGTCTCCTTCTTGGGAACAACCCGCCTTGGATTGAAGAGTTAAGATGGTCCAAAGGTAATAAACTAGATGTCATTATGACTAGCATATCCCCCTTAACAAGAGGTGGTGTCAAATCTGGTCTAGCATCAGTCGATAACTTGTGCGTAGGATCATGTGGCATTCTCTCATTGAAAGAAAGAAAAAGTTTCGCTTCTACGGAATCCTCCATTGTGGAATTCGGACCAATGCCAGAGCTAAAAGAAATTTGGGGCCCCTCATTTGTGTAAGCCTTGCATTTGGGGCAGAGAGGAACTTGGCCATCTCTTCTTCTCATGCACTAAAAGCTACCAAATCTTGCAAGCTCTCACTTGAATTCTACACTTACAAAGGCAGATCAACTGAAGCAATAACTTCTCTATGAAACTATTGGCTAATCTTCTGTGTTGTGGAGTGCGATAAAGGGGAAGCATTTTGCAAGCTATGGAAGGAAAGATGTGCGATCAACTTTGATGATCATTCGAAAGAGTCACCGATCGAGGTATCCCTCAGCCTATTAGGTAGAAGAATATGTATTTTTTTGTGAGAGACCACTCCACCATGACCAAACCTTGTTTGTCATGAGAGACAAAAGGCATGAAAGAACCCCCTCTATCAGGACCAAACCATCTATCACAACAATGCACCCTATGTCGCCAAAACACTTGTCTCTCTTGAAAGACCAAATTCATGATAGAGCATTGTATGTCATGATAGGCCATTTCGTCACAAAACACCACCCACCATGATATACCTCCACCTATGGCAAGAGGCCCTCTATGATAGGAAAGACCCATCAGGATACACCCACCATGATTGACCCCCATCGATCATGACAAACCCGCAAGACACTGAATCTGATGGCCCCCCTCTATGGCAATAAAAATCCTCTATGATGAGAGATTGGCCTGTTAAGATAAACCCTCTTTGTTGGGAAAAAACCAACTGTTGGAAAAAATTGAGGAGTCATTTTGGGTAATTTTTTTATCAAAATGATGGATTTTTTGGTGGTTTTGCAGGGTGTGACTTATTCCTCAAGGCTTCTAGTGTGTCTATGACATTTCACGATAGTGTTCAAATTACAAATCTCGCTTGCCATGCCATTTTAAGCATTGGAATCCATCGTGGATCTCGAACCTAAGGTCACGAAATACTCAACACTTTGTTCAATTTGAGCCAAGGCTTAGTGCATAGACCTATGGTTACAATTGACGGTAATGCTAGAAACCCAAAAGTTCAAGATACTGTGAATACATCAATTTCAAGATCAATAATTTTAATCATGACACTCGAACACCTAACGGAAAAAAATTTAAATCCATGAAAAAACGTGAAAGTGAAATAGGGAAAGTATTCTTGTCAACAAGATAGTAAAGTAACAAGGCAAGAAAAAAAAAAGGATAATCAATGAACAAGTGATTGAGCTAAAAGAACATCATAAAATTCACGGATAAAATTAACCTGAGGTCAAGGAAGCATATTAGCAAGGTGGATCCATAGAGCTTGATATCTCCAAAAGCTAGTTTCAATTGCACTCCCAAGTTATGTTCGAATCAATTAGGTGGCCATGAATCTACTTTAATCTTAGAGACTAGTGAGTCGATTAGTTCATATAGCATGGAGAGACTTACTACTAGTACCTATTGAACTTACCTAGAGGTACCACAAGCACCTTATAAAACACAACTAGAATACATCCAAACCAAAACATTAGGTGCTTGCATATATGATGATGGTTTGAGGAGATCAATGGTCAAGTTGAGAACTTCGGAGAAACCCTAAGTTGATAAAGAACATCCTATAGTTAAAATTGAGAATAGTTCATACATAAAAATACAGGGACCCATGTACGTTGTTATTAGTCACCCTGATAGAAAGAAGGAGTTTAGGACTATTCTTCAAGAGTCATAATTTGTAAAATTACGAGGAGGTACCAAACACTCATCAGAGAAAATATGTGTTAAAATGAATAGTAGAGAAAATGACAATATCGTAGGACAATACGATCATAAAGCTTTATACTATTGAACTATAGAGAAGGCTTTTGGAAATTTAGGTCGAACAAGGCCCACATTAACAATGTACTTCTTGTGTATGATTTTAAGGATCCTGATAATTGAGAATAAGCAAACTATCAATGCCACCATGGGTGACCATATTTGGCAATGCCTTGAACAACACTATGTGGACTCGGGCACGAAACCCGTGTGGGTGACCTCTTGGAGTAGCTATAGAACAAACCTTCATTGGGTAAGTATCATTAGGGAAACTTTTTCCTCACTAGAAAACTTTCTTAGGCTACATCTATTGATGCCTAGGTGAGTGGCATAGTTGGCAAGTATAATGCATCACATCATGTGCTTCTTTTGGAGGTGGAATCTCTCTTGGGACCATGGGCATGCATGGTACACCTTGATGGTTTTGGAAGCATGGACAAATAACAATGCAACTAAATCGAAATTATACATCTGACTCTTGTGAGTGATAGGGGTGATGGCTTGGGACTTATATACTTGACCGTCCCTCCTACCTTGCTACTTTCAAATAAATATCTAGTCACCTTCCTCATAACATATGGCCACTCTCATAGCTATAAAAAGGGATGAAAAATCATAAAATGGAGAGACTTCACAGAGGATAGACTTTAGAAGACACACTCCATATTTCATGCTCATGTACTTAAAGCTTGTAAATATTCAGCATTATACCTCCTTAGCACATTGTCCCAAGCTCTTCATAAGGGTGCTAGCCTAAATGGTATGCTTGGGTTGGTGTTAACAACTAGTTCATACTATACACCCATCTTACTAATATGTTTGCACGTTCTCTTCAATATTATGTGTTTGACGTCTATTACTTTCTCTTGTATAACAGTATCCGTGTTGTCCTCCTTTAGAGTTTTCTTCATACATCTTTGTTGAGCTACATTATGGTGTAAGTCTCTTCACCATCTACATGCCACTATAAGAAAAAATGGGGCATAGTGATGCCCTCAATTTTAAAAAAAAAGCAAGAAACCTTTATGTGACACCATTTATAGTGAGCATCCCATAAGCAAAGCTCCCAAAAGAACAAAAGTAGCTGTCACATAAGCTATGGTTAGCATCATTTTTGCAACACAGTTAACTATGTTCACCAAAAGTGTCACTCATAGCAACATTGGCAAACTAATTGTCATGAAAAAGCATCGCATAAGCAATGTCCTAGGAATAAATAATTTTGATTTCTCCAAGCATATTTGTTATGGGAGCGAGAGTGAGAGACACACATAGAGCATGAGAAAGAAAAGAAGAGAGACATAAAGTGCAAGCAATGGAGGTACTTACACATATAGACACACTCATAGATGCACACACATACACATATACACACACATACACACACATACCCTCACATACACACATATACATACACATGCATATGCACTTATCCACATACACACATATACACATACACATACACATCCACACACATACACATACACATACACACACATATACATACACATACACACATATACATACACAACATAGACACATACAAGTACACACACATGTACATACACACACACACACACATACAGTCATTTGCATACACACATGCATACACTTATATACCCATAGACACAGATATGCGTGCACACATACATACACACATACACATAGCCACACAGAAAGTCATATATATATGTATATATATATATATATATATATATATATATATATATATATATATATATATATATATATATATATATATATATATATATATATATATATATATATATATGTGTGTGTGTGTGTGTGTGTGTGTGTGTGTGTGTGTGTGTGTATAGAGAGAGAGATACAAAAATACACATACACACATATACACTCATAGAGATACCTTAAAATATACATACACACATCGACGTGCACACACACATATATTCACAGGCATACCTACAAACACATGCATACATACACACACATGCATGTTGGAGGAAATGGATGGATACGTCAAGGATGTGAAGTGGTGCTACTAAAACCTGCTTTGTACCTTCCCTGATACACTTTAGAGTTATATCGTAGGCCCTTTTAGCTTGCAAATGACACCAAGAAAGTACCTATGTACTTTGGAGTTGATGCTTGAAACAATTGAATCAAAACAAACTACTTCACAAATACCTAGTGTCACAAAACTTGCTATTTTAGTCCATACACTTACTTGTTCTTTTGCTCAAAGGTCACAGTATAGTAACAATTGATGAAATTTTGTTTGGGTGAATTCAATTAGCTTACATACCTAATAATTACAAGTGGAATCATCTAGAATGATTAAGTATGCTCTGATAAATGAGTTTAGCAAACCAAAGCTTAACCCCGATTTTTTAGGGACCAACTAGTAGATGACCAGTGAGCACTTCGATGATGATTTCTCCCTTATGACTGAGCCAAATACCTTGCGAATGTGCCTACACAAAGTAGACTTCAAGCTAGTTCCAAAAAGATATAGATCATGAACAATGGTTGAGAATTCACTTAGATCGGATCAGTGAAAGTTTACTCTTCTAATTAATCATAGCAGAGAAGTAGACAAAGATGATCAATGGGCTATATGTATTATAAAACATGATTGTACAAGATTGGCATAGTAATGATGCTCAATGATAATGGAATGAGTGAGATATGATGTGAGCTTCTCAAGTCCTACAAGTGACCAAGAAATGAGCTCTCAATGAGGCCACACACTGCCTGATTTTTTGAGACCTTTATATAAGAAGTTTCTCCTAAGTTTGAATTTGGAACTCAAACTTGGATACAATTAAAAATGACTCCCTTAATCTAGGAGTTATTCTCTCATTTGAAACTCATAGTTATTGTTGTTCCTAACTCCACGAGATTTAGGATCTTGAAAGATTCTTCAAGGTTTTAATCTTTTACAAGTGGTAAATGATCAAGTGTTACAAGCTAAGGTTCACATGATCCATCTAGTGCTCCCACATAATGTTTTCCATGCTAAGCCAAAGTGTGAAGGCTTGTACATTTGCACCAACGGCTCCCCCTCAAGCCAAATATCTTGGCTTGCATTGCATCATCAATCCTCATGAATATCTTGTAATCCAATCATGGTTTTAAATCTAGAAAGTTTAGTACCATCAAGTGCTTTGGTTAACAAATCAGCACACATCATATTTGTAGATACATATGCTAGTTGAATTTCTTTGCTCAAGAATTTCTCTCTAACATAGTGATAGTGCACTTCTATATGCTTGGTTCTTGCATGATAAATGGGATTGGCTGCAAGATGCAAAGAACTAGTATTATCACCAAAGATCATAGGTGAATGAGCATGAAGTCCTAAGTTTGAATACAACAATCTAGTCCAAATAGCTTCTTGTGTAGCATTTGCTAATCCCTTGTATTTAGCCTTTGTTGAGGATAGAGCAATAGTTGTTTTCTTGTTAGAAGACCATGAGATGGGCTTATCACTTGCAAAAGATAAATATCTATAAGTACTTATTCTATCATCCTTACATCCTGCTCAATCTGCATCTCAATATAACTTAATGTCCAAATCTGATGTGTATGGGAAGTAAATACCTTGATTTTGAGTACCTTTGAGATACTTCAACATTATTTTAGTAGATTCCAAGTGAGGTGCTATAGCTTTATGCATGAATTGGCTCAGAACACTTACACCATAACATATGTCAATCCTTGTTAATGTTGCATAGTTTAGTCTCCCTACTATGCTTTGATCCTGTGCAATGTCTTCAAGCAAATCACCTTCATGAACACTTAATTTATGATTTAACTCCATAGGGGTGCTAGCTACTTTTGCATTCTCCACGTGGAACTTCTTCAACATGTCCTACACATATTTCCTTTGAGTGATGTAAATTCCGGAGTTAGTGTATACTAACTCAAGTCCAAGAAAATATTTCAGAAATCCCAGGTCATTGATCTTAAACTCTTGCATCATCTGGTTTTTTATTTTTTTGATGCCATTGGCATCACTACCTGTAAGAACGATGTCATCCAGATATAAACATAAATATATCATTTCTGAATTACTCCTCTTGAAAAATAGAGAAAAGTCTACCTTGCTCATCATGACTCCTTGGTCGTGAAGATAGGTTGTTAACCTATGGTTCCATGCCCTAGGTGCCTACATCAAACTATAAAGGGCTTTCTTCAATTTGCATAAATGATTTACCTTGCTTTGATCTTCATAGCCAAGAGTTGAGCCATGTAAAACTCCTCAGGAATCCACCCATTGAGAAAAGCATTTTTCACATCTAATTGATACATATTCCAATTTCCAGATGCAACTACACTTCACAATACTCTAATGGTTGGCATCTTTACCACAAGTGAAAAGCTTTCTTCATAATGTACTCCTTGGGTTTTTGCAAAACCCATAGCCACAAGCCTAGCATTGTATCTGTTTATGGATCCATCTGAGTTCCTTTTGATTTTGTAAATCCACCTAGAACCAATTAGCATCACTAATGCTTTCTTGGGTACTAGCTCCCAAGTGTCATTCTCTTGGAGTGCTTCTATTTCTTCATCCATAGCCTCCTTCCATTATGCTTTGGTATTTGCTTCTTCATTTCAAGAGGGTTCTTCAAGTGATGAATCCTTAGCAAGATAAATAGAATGCTTAGTGACTATTGAAGTATCATACCCATGTTTGATTGGCTTCTTACTCTCTCTTTGTGATCTTCTTAACACTAGCATTGTACCAAAACAGGACACTATAGTGTCCTTTTTTCTAATAAATAAAAAAAATCACACATACTAATCAAATAAAATTTTGAAAAAACCTTAAAGCCCCATAAAGATCTATACCTATATGCTCTATAAAAAATATATATTTTAAAAAATAACCTTTTTTGATAACTCAAAATATACAAATGATTGAATATGGTTGAGAAAAACTGTTTTTCTGTAAGCTTATATATGAGAAGCAAGAAATATCTCCATAAAAAGAATTTTCCCCCTATTGGAATCATTTTTCTAATGTTAATTTATTGTCATATAATCATTTACGACAAGTCTTGGGAACTAGAAAAATCATTTTTATAATAAAAAAATTAGTACAATATAGGGTGCTCATTATATAGTTATACACTTTAGCAGCCTTCTATATGATATTGATTCATAAAAACACTAAAATGGTTTGTTTTTTATCTCAAAAACCATCATATAGTAGAATAAAGATATGCTACATGTCTTTGAACCAATAATTTTTTATGTATCTCACATACCACTAAAAATCTCAATATTTCATTGAATGGCCATAATCCTCTCTACCGAGAACAAAAATTCATCCTAAAAAATTAGGTTTTCTAAATGATATAAGGTATATATTATGAATCAAAATAATTCTATAAGCATTATAAACTATTTTATATAGAAAAAACTAACATGTTAACTTTAATCATGTAGCATATGCAATATTTCCTCATAAAATGACCTTTTCTTAACATAGAAAAATAGTGGTATTGTTTAACTTGAAGAAACGACATAGAAACTCGACTCCTAAGGTTGTCAAAAAAATATTTCTAGTTGTAATAATATCAAATAGTATTTTGATAACAAAAAATTATGCATGATCATACCATCACTTTGCAAAATAATTCATGGATGATAAGACTGTCATATCACAAATGAGCTTCATTTTATGCCATAAACCTAGTAAAATTCATTAAAAATCTCTAATTATCGATAGAAACATGTTGGCAAATTTAAAATAAAAGATTTTATTGCATTTAGACCAATGAAAATAAGAAGATCATGATTTTAATAAAAAAAAACCTCTTACTTACAACACTGTAATTTCTGCACTAGTATTGAAATTAGAATCATAATAGTGAATAAATATTAATACTTATATCCTTTAATAAAAACTATATTTTTCTAAAAATATTCAACCCTTATGCCAACATTTTGCATAGTTACATTTATAAATTGTTTCTTCTAGTAATCTAAAAAATTCATCAAACATTGACTCTTTTTCAGGACACTAAAGTGTCCAAGGACACTAAAGTGTCCAAGTACAACACTAGTGTTAAGGCTTGGTTGGATGAATCAGGTATGTCCTCCAACCTCTTTATCTTGACCTTGCCTTTTGAATTCCATGCTTTAAATTCTTCCAAGTTGATGGTGTCATCCTCATCTGATTTGTCTTCAATTGTGCTTGGATCCTACTTGGTGAGGATTGGAAATTCTTCTTCCAAGTCATATGTAATTTGACGTTCCTGCATTTACTTTCAAACCAAGAATCATTCTCATCAGCACAACATCTCTACTAGCCATAAATCCTTTGTTGGATGGATTATAAAACCTGTATCCTTTTTTATTAATATCATACCCTATGAAGATGCATTTCTCTGCCTTAGGGTCTAACTTACCTCTGACTTGAGATGGAGCATGCACATAAGCAACACAACCAAATATTTTGCAATGTTCAAGTGATGTATCCTACCATGCCATGCCTCATAGGGGGTCATCCCATCAAGATACTTAGAGGGTAACCTGTTAATAAGATAAGTGTCCGTAGAAACACTCTCTACCCACAAGTAAATAGGCAAATTCTTCTCATTTAGCATTGATCTAGCTGCTTCCACAATCAATATGTTCCTCCTCTATGCTACTCCATTTTTCATAGGAGTTATCTAGTTGTGATCTCCCTTTTGATACCTCTATCCTACAAAAATGCATCAATCTCATTGGAGAAGTACTCATCTCCTCCATCTAACCTTATCCTCTGTAGGGTTTTTCCTGTTTGGTTTTCCACAACTGCAAGATACTTCTTGAAACAACTAAACACTTCATCCTTATGTTTCATCAATGAATGATACATAGTACCTTGAGCCTCAAATTGAAGGGTCCTTGCTTGGTCCCCACACATATCTGTGGACAAGTTCCAAATCGTCTTCATGCATATAGCCTTTCTTTGTAGAGGGTAACCTGTGTGATTTACCAAACTGACATGCACCACATTTATAGATCATGTGTTTCTTGGATACATTAGGTATCCCAAGTACACATTGATCTTTACATATCTACTTCAATGTCCTCTCACCAATGTGCCCTAATCTTTTGTGCCATATTTCTAACTGACACAAAGTTTGATCCTTATAATTATAAAGTGCAATGTTTCTAGTGACCTCAAGTTCAAAGTTAAACAATCTACCTGCTTTCTCTCCCTTTGCAATTCCTATGAATCCATGTTGGGGATCCTCCACAAAAGCTCCAAATTTATTGTACCTAACTTGCAAACCCTTTTCCACTATCTATCCAACACTCCATTTTTTTGTGATAGTAGGTACATAAAGAACTCTACTCAACAAATTCCTATTCCCATCAAAAGTCTTGACATTTCTTACCTTGACAACTAAAGCTTTGTATCATCACCTGTCTGCACTTGGTGCTTTCTCTTGGGCTCTTCAAGATTAGAAAGGAGAGCTACATTGACATGATTTGAACAACCTGAGTCAATATAGAAGAGGTGCTCATCATTCATACCTGGTTTTGAAGTAATGTTCAAAATGAGAAGGGAATCCTCTTGATCCTCTATATAATTGTTGAATTCTTTTCTTGATTTGTATCCTCCTTGATAATTGTTGTTGTAGCCATGGTTGTATCCTTGATTATGGTTGAATCTTCCTCTTCATTGTGAGTAGCCATCTCTTTGAAATCCTCTTCCTCTCTGGTTCTTGAAGTTCCTATAGCACTCATCTGTTGTATGATTAGACAGTCCACATATATTGCATGGGGAAGAGTTGAAAGGTCTCCCCCTACCTTGCTCACATCCTCTGCCCCTTCCTCTTGAATTCCTACCTCTCCCTATACAGTTAGCTTGAGAAGTAGTGCCTTCATCTTCAACTTGCTTGCTCTTTCCTTTATCCTTAGACATTCCTTTATCTATATGGAAGGTAGAAGGATTGTTACCTCTTGATGGTTCACCATTTTTGTTGAGCTTGGCCTCATGGGTGAAGAGTTGTCCCATGAGAGGGGTAAGGTGAGTATTTGCATATCCATATAAAGATCCATAGCAATTGTGAAAGCTTCCCACTTATCATCTGCCTTGATGCCATTGATTATCTATCTCACTATTTTCTCCTCTTCAATCTCCTCTCATATTCTTGCCAATTGATCAGCCACATCCTTTACCTTGGTCACATACTCTATAACATTCTGCTTAGGTTGCTTTCTTTGAGTAGTAAACTCAATCTAGAATTGATTTTTTCTAGCTCTTATATTAGAAGAAAAATATGAAGATAGTGTATCCAAAGTCTCTTGGAAAAATTTGTAGTTCCTAATATGAGGAAGAGGGAAGTCAAAAATAGAGTTAAGTAGATATGACTTGGTTAAAGCATCCTTGGCACACCATGAGTTGAGTCCTTCTTGCTCCTCTCGTGTAGGTTGATTTTTGCTTATGAATATGAGCATCTCCTTATCTCCTGATATGTATCCATAGAGACGTCTTCCTTATAGATAGGTCTTCATCCTCAAGGACCATGCTGGATAATTATTCCTATCCAATTTATCAATGAAAGAAGGGAAACCATCTCCCATTTTACCTCAACTTGCTCTAATACCACTGTTGGAGGAGATGGATGGATACCTCAAGGAAGTGAGGTGGTACTGCTAAAACTTGCTTTGTACCTGCCCTAATAGACTTCATAGTTATATAGTAGGCCCTTTTATCTTGCAAATGACACCAAGAAAGTACCTATGTACTTTGGAGTTCATGCTTGAAACAATTCAATCAAAACAGACTACTTCATGACTAGCTAGTGTCACAAAACGTGTTGTTTTAGTCCATACACCTGCTGGTTCTTTTGCTCAAAGCTCACAATATAGTAACAATTGATGAAATTCCTTTTGAGGGAATGCAATTAGCTTAGATAGCTAATGATTACCAGTGGAATGATCTAAAATGATCAAGTATGCTCTGATAAATGAGTTTAGCAAACCAAAGCTTACCCCCGAGCTTTTAGGGACTAACCAATAGATGACCAATGAGCACTTCGATGATGATTTCTCCCTGACAGCTAAAACAAATGCCTTGCGCTTGTGCGTGCACAAAGTACACTTGGTTCCAAAAATCCATAGATCATGAATAATGGTTGAGAATTCAGTGAGATATGATCAAAGAAAGTTTATTGGTCTGAGTAGTCATAGTAGAGAAGTAGATAGAGATGATCAATGAGCTATATGTATTATAGAACATGATTTTACAAGATTGGCATAGTAAGGATTCTCAATGATGATGGACTGAGTGAGCTATGATGTGAGCTTCTCAACTCCTACAAATCACCAAGAAATGAGCTCTCTATGAGGCCACACACCGCGTGATTTTCAGAGATCTTTATATGTGAAGTTTCTCCTAAGTTTGAATTTGAAATTCAAACTTGGCTCCAAGTAAAAATGACTCCCTTAATCTAGGAGTTAATCTCTCATTTGAAACTCATAGCTATTTTTCTTCCTAACTCCATGAGATTTAGGTTCTGGAAAAATTCTTCAAGGTTTTAATCTTTTACAAGTGGTAAATGATCAATTATTACAAGCTAAGGTTCACATGATCCATCTAGTGCTCCCACATAATGTTTTCCATGCTAAGCTAAAGTGTGAAGGCTTGTACATTTGCACCAATAATGCATACATGCATACACATGCATATGCATGCATACATACACACATGCACATAGACACACATTTTCATGCACACACATATGCATATACACATATACACATACACATACACATACACAAATATAGATATATACACATATAGATACATACATACACTTGCATGCATACATACACAAAGATGCATACATACATACACATGCATCTGCATATATGCACACACATGCATCTGCATACATACACACACACATGCACATACACTCACATATGCATACACACACATACAAATATACACATACACATACACACATTAAAATACATATACATACATAGACACACACACACATACACTCACATGCATACATACAGACACATGCATATGCATACATACATACACACATACATACACATGCAAATACACACACATATACACATACACATGCACACATACAAATACATACACATCAATATACACACACATACACTCACATGCATACATACACACACATCCATTCACATATGTTTACATAAATATACACATGCATACACACATATATTTGCATGCACACATATACATACACATACAGACACACATATACATACACACACATACACATACACACACATTTACATACCCATTCATACACATACACACACACACACACACACACACACACACATATATATATATATATATATATATATATATATATATATATATATATATATATATATATATATATATATATATATATATATATATATATATATATATATATATATATATATATGTATGTATGTATATATATATACATACACACACATGCATACACACACATATACACTCACACATACACACACATACACATATATACACATACACACATACAAATACATACACATATACATACAAACACATAGAGACACACACAATCACATGCATACATATACACGCATGCATACATGCACACACATGCATACATACATACACACAGGCACATACACATATACAAATGTACACACACACACATACACCCAAACATATACATATGTAGACATACACATACACACACATATACATACACACATATGCATACACAAACATAAAGTCAAATGCATATATGTACAAATGCATACACACACATACACATACACATACACATACACATACACATACACACACATATACATACACACATACACATACTGACATACACACATACAATACATACACTTATACATACACAAACATATGCACACACACACGCACTATACATACACTTGCGTACACAAACATACACACAAATATATAAATACACACACATATACATACACACACATGGATACACATGCATATGCATACATACATATGCACATGGATACACACAAATATATGTCTACATACACATATATACACATAGACATGCAGTCACATACACATGGATAAACACATATACACACATATACATACAATCACATACACATACAATCACATACACACACACATATAGATACACACATATACATCAAAACACATACACATACAAAGACATACACACATATAGACACACATGCATATAAATACATGTACATAAACACATATACATACACACACAAATATATACACGTATATACACACACATACACACATAGATATTGAAATTCGTACATGCATATACACACACATACATACAGATGTACATATATCCATAAGTATGTGTATACATGTAGACACAAATGCATACACACACATGCACATAAATGCATGCATACACATATACAAATGCATAAACATACACATACTATATATATATATATATATATATATATATATATATATATATATATATATATATATATATATATATATATATATATATATATATATATATATATATATTTATATGTGTGTGTGTGTGTGTGAAATAAAACCTAATGGTAGGATAGTATACATCAGGCAACATTTGGAGTTGAAAAACAAATGAGAGCTTTATGTGAAACCTACCTACATTTTGTTCTCTTAAAATGGGCGTGAGTATTAATTTTACATATAAATTGAAATATATACTTTATGGTTTTTTACTTATATGATCTTTTTTCTTTGTAGCGAGATTGATGTTTAAGCCAAAAATTACGTACTTATTTCAATAGAGATAAAATTTGGGATTGGTGGTCACATAGGTGGTGTTTGAAGGAGATGTTAATACTTATGGAACATCATCACTTTTATTTCTTATATTTATTTGTATATATATGTATATATATATATATATATATATATATATATATATATATATATATATATATATATATATATATATATATATATATATATATATATATATATATATAGTGTGTTTGTGTATGTGTGTGTGTATGCATTTATATATGTGTCTGTATGCATTTATGTATGTGTGTGTGTGCTTGTGTTTGTGTTTGCATATATACACACACACACACACACACACACACACACACATATATATATATATATATATATATATATATATATATATATATATATATATATATATATATATATATATATATATATATATATATATATATATATGTATATATATATGTGTGTGTGTGTGTGCGTGCATATATCAAACACGTGCAAATACACACACATATACACATACACATTCACACATACAAATACATACACATCAATAGACACACACACACACACACACATATATATATATATATATGTATATATATATATATATAATATATATATATAATATATATATATATATATATATATATATATATATATATATATATATATATATATATACACACACTCACACACATGCATACACACACATACACACATACACATATACACACATACACACATACAAATACATACACATATATATACAAACACATAGACACACACATACTCACATGCATACATACACATGCATGCATGCACAAACATGCATACACATGCATATGCATACATACATACATACATACACACATGCACACATGCACATACACATATACACATGTACACACACACACATACACCCACACATATACGTACATAGACATACACATACACACACATATACACACACGCACATAAAGTCACATACATATATGTACACATGCATACATACACACACACATACACAGACATATACATACACACATATACACACATACACATACTGACATACACACATACAATAAATACACTTATACATACACACATATACACACACACACACACAACATACACACACTTTACATACACATCGTACACAAACAAACACACACATATACATACACACACATATACGTACACACATGGATACACATTCATATACATACATACATATGCACATGGATACACACAAATATATGCCTACATACACACATATATATACACACACATGCACTCACATGCGCATGTGTAAACACATATACACACAATCACATACAATCACATAGAATCACATAGAATCACATAGACACACACACACACACACACACACAGATTCATACATATACATACAAACACATAAACATACAAACACATAAACATACAAAAACATACACACATATACATACACATGTATATAAATACATGTACATAAGCACATATACATACACACACATATATATACATGTATATACACACACATACACAAATATATATAGACATATGTACATGCATATATACACACATACATGCAGATGTACACACACACACATCCATAAATACATGTATACACGTACACACATATGCTACACACACATACCAACAAATGCATGCATACACATATACAAATGCATAAACATAGACATGTGTTGATCTTTATGGTTAAGCCAATTTTTTAACCAATCTAGACGTGGGTTCTTGGGATGGTTAGGGGTCTGTAATACAAAGGCCCTTTATGTACTTTCCCCAGTCTCTTATTAACTTCTAAGAATTACAACAAATTCAACTACTACTTCTAGTGCATAACAAATTCTTAACGATCACCCTCACCACATATGTAGAACTTCTACTATTCATTTAATATCACTATTATACTCGCACTTCACTCAAAACACAGTAAGATGTGAACGTAGTATCTTATTCATTCCAATACCGAATCTTTACCAATACAGATGAATAAATTGTGACAGAATCAACTCCAGCCGATCACCTAGACAAGACAATTGTGTGACGCATCTCTCGTCTCTTCCACACACTACTCTATTAATCAGGAAAACATTACAATGTTTTGCATGGCACCCTTTTAGTGCAGGACTTTTCCTAATTATAATTACTCTACTGGATAATATTTTGGCGGCTTGACAGTGGCACGCACGATGGACTCGAACCTAGCAGGGAAAACTACAAGAGTTAAGAATCATCAATGATTCCTTGTATATACATGGTTCTAGCTAACTTAAAGGTGCAAGAGATTTTCTATTTTAAGGATTCTAGCATGTCTTACAAAATCTGAGGTTCGTCCTGGTGTGCATCAGTCCGCAGAGAACTTGAAGCTATCACTTGATACAGCAAAACTTCAGCTTGATTCTGCAAAAATGCTTCTTGGTGGTAGAAGTCATTTGTTAGCGCAACGTCTCGATGTAATTTCATTTCTACAATGTTTGCATCAATACCAGATAAATGCTCATGCTCAATACTCATTTTTTTCTCTCGTCATTCGAGCTCTTGTGACTGAAACTGCATTATTTTAAAGAAATCTTGCCTTTGCTTCTGGATAGCTTCGACCTCCTTATTAAGTTGAATGGTCCGTCCTATTTCCTCTTCCAGTGACTGGCTATCCTGGAATAGTTCTTTAGTTATTGTCTTCAACTTTGTCTCTGTTTGTAATGCTTTATCCGCTAGCACTTGATAAGCCTCCTCAACCGTAAGGAACTGATTACGAGTGGTATCTAACTGATTTCCCAATCCACGCATAGAATCCTCCTTGTCAATCATTGTTTGCTTGCGTTGACTGATCTCCACATCACGAGCTACGATGATGGCATCCTTCTCGTTCAACTAACCTTGTAAGATTTGGAACTGCTCCTGCAATAAGCTTGCATCCACTTTGGGCACCAAAACTTCTTCCTGGAGGGGTGCGATGTCCGCTTCGAGTTAGGGACATTGGAGGTGGAGATGGGCCGAGAGGCATTAGCCGAAATTGTGGTGGAAGAAGAAGGGGGCGAGTAATCGGGAGAGGAAGGGAGAGGAACGGCTACTGAATGGCATGGTGAAGGAGGAGGGCTAGGCGACAAAGGGAATTTGGACGGAGAAAGAGGATGAGGTGGATTCTTGGGTGTAGACAGCAGGGCATGGGTTGTTTTCGTAAAGGTTGTACATCCAACTGCACAATCACTTCCATGGTTTGCGCTTGCCCTGCAAGCTGCACAACCTCCTAATGATGTCAGGTGCTTGTTCCTCGGAGAGAGGCTATGGCTAAACAACCGTATCACTAGGATGAGCGTCTTCCATTAGAGTATCAAGAGCGGCTTGATCCTTACGGGATGGTGGAGCAGAGGAGACCGGTGTGGAGGAAATAGTATCCTGTAATAGGACGGTTGAAGAAAGTTGAAATTGACTTTGGAAGGGGCTTAGTTTGCGACACTTCCCCCAAAAAAACTGCAGGAGGTCGTCATTGTCTTCAACCTCTATCACCTGCACGGATTCTTCGTGAAATAAGAGAGCATCCATTGGAGGAGGCTGCACATGTTGAATCGCTGGGAGAAGGAAATTTAGGAGGTGAGGTAATGTTGTGCGAGGGATGTCACCCTTCCCAATCTGTCTCGAAACCGCCTGACATTCTCAGTGAATTCGTCAGAAGAAGAACAGGGCCCAATTAACCGCTTCACGTGTAGTAGCATCGATCATGGAGTAAAATGGTCTAGAAATACCGTAAGTGCATTTTTGGAGGTTGAGTGTAGCCACCAGGAACTGTAGGGCTGAGCACTCCGGTTCAAGACGACAGAGAATAGTAAATTCATTGGAGGATTGACACGGGAAAAGCTGCTTCATGGTCATCATAGGGAGGATGGCCACGTCTATGCTACCCTTGTTAGGGAGATGGAATCCCTCAGCGACGTTGTTTAGGCTGACCACGACACACGGGTTAAGACATGTGAGCAGCCAACAAGTTTCTATAGGGAGAGTATCAGCTATGGCAGAAATGATCTCCGCAAAGAATGGTTGACATTCGACCGAATGCCATGGCAATTCGATGAATGCTTAAAACTCGCGTGTGCGCAAAAACTTGCTCAATTCATGAGCGAGGCCAGCACGGAAGGTACCAATATTTGCTAAAGCTTCCATGGCGATCAAGACATCACGCATGCAGAAGATAGCATAGAACACTCAGAGCGTAAAAACACAATAGCAAGAAAGAGGGAGAAGAACATGATTAAGTAAAAACACCGAATGGAAATGCGGGAAAAAAACATAATCATCACTAATTGTTGGGAATATGTAGGCATAATGATGACATGCATGCATTAACAAAATCCTAGGCATATAGTGTGGTGGCTAATCATGGTTAGGTAATAAAATGGGAATTTTACGGTCAGTCGGTCAACTAAAACACGCATAATGGAAAGAGAAAGCAGGCAACAACAGTGATAGAAATCGAGCGGAGAATAAAAATACCAATAAATAATCAAGATGAGGAAGATGTAGCATTATACAGATGAAGTTTCGATCCATTTATCGATTTAGGTAGAAGGGTACCAGTTAATGTGGATAACCAAAATGTAGCGGGTCTGACCTGATCTTCGATACGGTAAGAACCAAACGACCAAAGTTTGAACTTGCCCGCTGAATGATTAGACTTCACATTATAGAGCAGAAGTAATTGTCCTTTGATAAAAACAGGAGTGTAGAGAAATCGATCATGTATCTTAGCTTGTCACAGTTGCACTTCTTGCAGCATCAGAAAACTTTCCAGGCATTGTTCATCCAAGGACCGCAACACATCCAACCGGAAAGGAAAGGAGTCTTCTGGTAATATGATCCAGTGCCACCCGTAGGCTACATACCACCAAGTCCATAGGTGCAATGGCCTCTAGCCCATATGCCAGTTTGAAAGGCCTATTGCCTGTAGCCACTTTGTAAATAGTACAATAAGCCCATAGGACCGAACAAAGCAATTGATCCCAATGCTGCTAACATTCTAGAACTAGTTTCTTGAGCATGTTAAGAAGGGTTTTATTAGTACTTTGAGCAAGGCCATTTGCACGAGGATAATACAGAGAGCTAAATTTATGAACAATCTTCAAGGTTCGGGTAAGCGCTTGCATTAAGGAATTAACAAAATGTGTGCCCTGATCGAAAACAATCTCTAAGGGAAGACCCAAATGAGGGAAAACATCAGTCATCAAACATTTGACCACCATGGATGCAGTTGTGGACCATAAAGCCCAAGCTTCAGCCCATCGAGTAGCATAATCCGTACAAGTAAGTATATACTGATGATTAGTAATCGTTGCAGGAGGTGTAATGGGGCCAATGAAATCCAAACCCTACTTTTGAAAAGGTTCAATTGGAGAGACATGATGCAGTGGAAAATGATGCCGTTGTAAAGGTTGTCTCAATCATTGGCAAGCATCACCTTGTTTAACAGAAGCAACAATATCAGGATGCATAGTGGGCCACCATAAGCCATTGTATAGAAATTTTCGATACGTAAGATCGATCGAAAAATGACCACCGGAAGGAGTAGAATGGGCGATGTCAATAACCGAAGGAACTTCATGGGGAAGGATACAATGTAAGAGTGCACCAAATGGATCCATGTAATACAACTATCCTACAATGATCTGAAACTGTCAACTATACATTGCCAATTTACGGTGAGCTGAAGTAGAATTATTAGTTAGGGATCTTCCACTTATGAGAAAGGTCGCAGATTATCATAATATGAAGGTGCCACCGGGAGCTCCTAACAATCATCTTGGACCAAATATGTCGTGTAGATAGGAGGGGTAGTATCATTACCTCCGTCGGGGAATTCACCAGAATCAAGCCGAGATAAGAAATCAGCTAGCGCATGTGCTGAGCCTAGATGATGGACAACCTCATAATCAAATTCTGGCAGTAACAGCACCCACCTGGCTAATTTACCCCCTAAATATTGCTGGTAGATAAGATAAACTAGAGTAGCATGATCCACATGAAAGGTAAATTGGCATCTGAGTAAATAGTGCTAGAATTTCTTCACGGAATAAACCAAGCCCAAACATTCACGCTCAGTGATAGAATAATTCCGTTCAGTAGCAGCTAATCACCGACTAGCATAATAAACAAGGCGGAACCAATTATCCTATTGTTGCCTGAGCACACTACTGATTGCACTCTCTGATGCATCCACAAAAACATGGAACAGAAGCTACAAGTTTGGTGCTTGCAGTATTGGGGCCTAGGTTAAGAGTCTTTTCGGTCGATCAAAGGCAATTTGAAACTCCTCAGTCCACACAAACTATCAGGTATTGCTAGTGATCAACTCATTCAAGGGTATGGCTAAATGTGCGAGCCACCACAGATGCCACCCATGCGAGCATATCTGGCCCTGGAATCTCATAACTTCTTTTGGTGTCGTAGGGGTAGGTGCATGCAACACAGCTTGCACTTTATCTGAGTCCACTTGAATGCCTTGCAGTGAAATAATATGACCAAGAAACTTGCCACAAGAAACTGAAAAAGACCAACTTGTTGGGATTTAGGCACAAACAAAACTCTGGACACTTAGAGAAGCAACACCGTAAGTCATAGAGGTGAGCCGATGTGTCACAAGATAATGAAAAATCATCCAGATACACCTGCATAAAGGTAGTTAAGTAGGGGGAAAAACTTTCTTGCATGCATCGTTGGAAGATACTAGGAGTATTGCGGAGATCGAACCACATCACCGTACATGCATATACACCCCAGTTGGTAATAAACGCAGTCTTCGGTATATCCATTTTGGCCATGCGCACCTGATTATAGCCGCTATAACCATCAAAAAAGGAATACATTTCCCGTCCGGCAACATCATCGAGCATCGTATCCAAAAAGGGAAGTGGGAAGGGATCAGGCAGTGTCATCGCATTTAGTTTTCAGCAATCCACACAAATATGCAGTTGCTTATTTTTCTTTGGGACAATGACAATGGGTGAAATCCATTCTGCATGCTCAATGGGGACGATAAAACCTACTTTCAGCAACCAATCCAATTCAGCTTTCACTTGAGCAGCATAATTGGGGTTCATGCAATAACTGGGTTGTTTGATTAGACATGCATCCGTCTTTAACATCACATGGTGTTGGTAGATGTGGGGGCACAACCCTTTCATATCCCCATAGTCCCATGCCAACACATCTTGAAACTCTCTCAGCTATTGAAGTAGATCATTTTGAAAAGTTTCTGATAACCCAGCATTAATCTTGCCGATCGCAGTGTACCCTCATCTCCAACATTGCATGTGATTAGCTGATCTTTCGGTACATAAAACTGTCAGGGCATGGCTATTTCCTCAGGTGACTAGAATAATTGGTGCAAATTCTAGGCATTCGAAACTTGCTCCGGCATTGGGTCCACTTCTTTGACAACTGGAGCTACCATACAAATGGTTGGATTCCAATTATCTGCAACCGCTAGTAAATCGACTATACCCAAGGCTAGCAGATCCTGGTTAGTATTGAGAAAAGCTTCTTCCTCATCATCTGAAAGTCCATCCAACATATGCACAAGTTCACCCACATAAGGTCGATCACAAAGGTCGCAAGGCTTCATCTCATCCAAAGGTACTACATATTTCTGATGATTGCTTTTAAAAATAATTTCGTGTGTAGACCAGTCCTCCAACACTTTGGCTTGTTTCAGCCAGGGCCTCCCAAACAGTGAGTTGTAGTCCAGACTTGAGTGAGGTAATTCTAGAACAACAAAAGGCATTTTGAACACTGCTCCCTGAAGAGCGATGGGTATATCTCGCACCAAGCCCGCTGGATAGACCCTTGATTGATCTGCCATTCTCATGAAAAACTAAATAGGTTTGATCAGAGTCCATCCTAACCGTTTACAAAGTGCGACTATAGCAATATTCCCGCTAGAGCCTCCATCTATTAACACTTGAGTAATTTTGTGCTTTTTATACCATATCGTAATTAAAGGAACAGCATGGTCCACTCTTGAATCAGTTTTCTAGACTGATAGTGGCCGTAGAAGGTGAACACGAAGATCTTGGACAAATTTGTTGCTAGAATTGTTGTCGTACACCCAAAACAAAGGCTAAAAATTGCCCCAATGGTATTGTAATAGAGTATTCCACATAGAGCCAAAATTTGACGTACCCAATATCGAATTCAGGAGACTCTCCAGTGACCTTTTCATTGGACTCCGTTCTTTCGGTGGTACTGGATTGGGGAAAATAGTTGGTTCTTGACTAGTCCTCGTACTAGCTTTGGTAAAAACTCTTTGTTGTTCTCGAATGCGAGGCTCAAAAACCTCAGCAATTGGTTGTAATTTCTTGCCAGATTGTGTTTGAATTATTGTCGCTTTAGTATCCACCGCTGAAATATACACCATGTTTGCCATTGGATGCTATCGTTCTTTTTGTTGTTTATCATACTCCGAGGCCTCTTTGCAATATCTGTGGATATGTCCAATCTCACCACGCAAATGGCATCTTGGTGGTGGAAAAGATATGCCTTCACCCAATTGACCGGAGTTCCATCGGGTCTGGCCGAAGTTGTTTGCTCACGGACCCCTGTAGGTTTTGTAACTTTGGTAAGAAGTATGGGTACATAGTAGCCTATTGTCCCTGCTCCTGTATGATAGCATTTATGGTTGGCTTAGTCTATGCTTTAGCATTATATGGACACGTTTTGGTGGAGTGACTCGCCATATTACAAATAGTCTTGGTCGCCTTCAACCAGTCTAGATCTTCAGCGAACCTACCCACTTTATGTTCCAACTATAATGCCATGGCTATTACTGCATCCAAGTTCATACCACCCACACATCGTATAATCATTACTTGTTTGAGTTGAGGGTTTAATCCATTAATAAACCACTGGGTAATCACGTCATCCGATAGATTAGCATGCACCGGCCGTAGTTGCCACAGATGAGCAGGAAGTAAAGTTGCATACTCTTGCACATTTTGGTGTGGTTTCTAGCTATTGTTTTGCAGATAGTCAAAGATCTCAGGCGCATTTTTCTTCAACCAAAATTTTTGTAAAAAGGCATCCTTACCATCCTCGTATTAACCGAAATGATTAATGTCATATTCAGTTAACCACTGGGCAACCTCATTAACTAGAGTTGATTGGAACACTATAGCCTTATATGCCGGATCTGCTCGATAACTAAGTACAACATAATTCATTTCAAAAGTTCTCACATGTGCATCCAGATCATCACCAGGAAATCCTCCAAATTTTGTCTACGTAACTCCAGTAGGTACCGGTCATGGTGGTATGGCCTGCTGCTATTGCTGTTGTTGTTGTTGTTGTTGATGATGATGATGTTGTTGTTGATGCTATTGCGAACCACTCATGTTGTTTAAATCAAGAGGAAGTATCACTATCGAATGATTTGAGCCAGTTAAGCCTAATTGTTGTTGTGTCCTCTTGTCGTCTTGCACATTCTCCGATAATCTGATATTGTCAAGTCGATCAAACACGCCTAATCCCAACTACCATTCCTCGTAATTGACTTTTGAAGTGAACTTTCCACCAAAACTTTCATCCAAGAATACACTATTTTCTTCAAAATCAGAATCCAAAGTAGAGCTATCACCAAAATTCTACAAACTGACCCCCAAGTTATCTGATGTACCACCAAAATTCCACAAACTACTACCAAAAATTTCCACACTGTCACAGGAACTAGTGCTTACTTCACCAACCTTACTTTCTGCGGATGGGGTTTGTTGCACTTCTGGTATACCCTATAATCCTTGCATAGGGAAATGTTGAGGTGGCACCCCACTAGCCTAGATTTCTCGCTTTCCTTCCGATGATTGACCGTCACTACTAGCACTCCGAGGTGATCCCAATGCGCTAGGAACTTTCTAGGGATGTTGATCCCTCTTGTACTTCAGGTAGAATTCTCCAGAACGTGTTACAAGCATATATCGTCGAATTCTTTCTCAAATCCTAGTCTATGCACCGCTTGGCTACTCCATGCCCCATAGCCATCACTAGTGTTAATCTTTATGCTTAAGCCAATTTGTTAACCAACCTAGACATGGGTTCTTGGGATGGTTAGGGGTTTGTAATACAGAGGCCCTTTATGTATTTTCTGTTAAAAATAAAGAAGTATGCTCGTATATATTTTTGCAAAAAGGATTTTCTTCAAGTAGAAGGAAAATACAAAAATGAAAAATAGAAGCATTTACTTCAGCAAGTAGTGGAGGCCAAAAGAGAATCATTCAAAAGAGAATCAAATCCAAAAAAACTAAACTGTAAGAGGAGTGGTTGTCCAAAGTAGTGGAGAAATGATGGAGAAGAGCTCTCAAACTCATCATGCGATTTTTTGGTCACTTGGCTATAAAAGAGGCAAGGGAGGACACTCAAGAAGAGAGGAAGAAGGCATGGAAGTCCCCTTGTAGCTAGTTCATTTCGTTTGTGTCATTTCGTTCAATTCACTCTCATAGAGTATGTCCAGCCGCACACCCATTTCTGGGTAGTCTACTTGTGAGAGTCATATCTCTCAATATATGTATCCAATTTTAGTGTTTAAACATTCATTGGAAATCTTATCTTGATTACGTCCTCTATCTAGAACAATTTTATCAAATTCTTTATGCTCTATGAGTTATTCAGGTTTTAGTGAAGTCCAGTTTTCAGCCTAATTGAGTGGACAGATAGCCTGTTTTGTATCAAAGAGTTTCCAACCCAAATCTAGTCCAAATTGAGTGTTTGATAGCTCATTTGAAAGCTATAAGTGTCTAGTTTCGTGACCAAAGTTTCAAGTTCATTGCATTTTTCAATTGGTACCAGTTTTGATTTGAAGGTTATACTGTTGGCAAGAGTCTTGATCCTGAGAAGGTCTTCTACACTTTCCACTGCGATTAGGAGAGGAATTCTCCAACAATTGGTATCAGAGCCTTGGAGTTTGAAGAGGCAAAGCATTGGAACTGAACTGAAGCAAAGGGGAAGCTACAAATCAAGGGGGAGCTTCATAAAGTCAAGGAAGAGCGCCACACAATACTTGAGGTAAACTTCAATCTTGGAAGTTTTCAATGGCTGATTTAGGACAACAAGTTGAGAAGTTAGACAAAGATAATTTTCAGTCTTGGAGGTATAGAATGATAAATTACCTTAAAGGTAAAGGTTTATGGAGTCTAGTTAGTGGAGATGATCCACAACCGGTGGACCTTGAAGATCCCAACATTACTCCGGCACAAAGGAGACAATTTGCTGATTGGGAAGAGAGGAATCGAAGGGTGATGTTCCTCATCTCACAAGTTATTTCTAACACTATGATTGGTCATGTGCAAAGCTTAGAAACAACCAAGGAAGTTGGCGAAGCATTGGAGAAGGTGTATGCTACCTCAACAAGATCTCGGAGGATGCAACTCAAGAACGAGCTCAACAACATGAAGAAAAGCTCAAACTAAAGCATCAGTGAGTATACATTGAGGATCAAGGAGCTTCGAGATCAGCTAGCGTCAGTTGGATGCAGGATAGAAGAGGAAGACATCGTCCAAACAACCCTCAATGGCTTGGGGAGTGAAGAAAAGTGGAAGCCCCTCATCACAAACATTCTTTATAGAGATCCTCTTGCAACCTTCGACGAGATTATACCAAATCTTGTGGCTGAAGAGGTTGCTCAACAAGGAGAAGGCAACAAAGGTAAGGAGAGCCATAGTCAAATGTTATATGCAGGATGAGGTAGAGGAAGGAACTCAAGAGGAGGCTCGAGAGGAAGAGGAAGAAGTTACAACAACACAAATTTCAGCCAACACAACTCGGAGGACAAGGACAACTCAAATGATGGCACACATGGAAGAGGTCAAGGAAGAAATAGAGGAAGAGGTCGAGGTTCATACAATCCTCATAAAGGTATAACATGTTATCATTGTGGTGAACTAGGACATTATGCAAATGATTGTTGGCAAAAGAATGGAAGGCTGAATGGAGGCAACCAAAGGAGCCAAAATAACTATGCGAGTACATCAAGTGAAGGAGACAAGCAAACCATGCTTGCCATGAAGCATGACTACAACAACTCGAGAAGTGATGACCAAAAATGGTTCATAGATTCAGGTTGCAGCAACCATATGACATGCCAAGGAGATCTATTCACAAAGCTATAAGCTCCAAGTGGAAAAGGATGTGTGGAGACCGGCGATGAAACTCAACACGCAATTGAGCATGTTGGAGATATCAATCTTGGAGATAAAAAGGTATTGACTGATGTTCTTCATGTTCCTACTATTGCAAAGAATTTGATTTCAGTAGGACAAATGGTAGAGAAAGGATATCATGTTATCTTCAATGAAAAAGGCTGCTTTATAAAGAATCCAAAAGAAGGATTCAAGGTCATTGCTCAAGGAAGGAAAGAAGGTAGGATGTTCACCTTAGACATTCAACAACCACATGGAAAGGCGATGTATATTCAGTTCGGAAACAAGAGGATTGCTGAAATTGATTTATGGCACAAAAGGTTTGGACATATCAACATTCCCAAGCTCAAGGACATGAGCAACCATGAAGTGGTAAGAGGTCTTCCAAGATTCAATGATGCTAGACTACATGAGTTTTGTGAAGCATGCCAACTAGGAAAGCAAACTCGACAACCATTCAAGAAGAGCAACTATGTGGCAAGGAATTTCCTTGACTTGATACACACGGATGTATGGGGACCATCATAAAAACCATCAGTGGCTGGTAATAGATATTTTGTCACTTTTATCGATGATCATTCAAGAAAAGTATGGATGTTTTGCATAAAACAAAAGTCAGATGTGTTCTCCATGTTCAAGAGATTTAAAGCACAGGTAGAAAAGGAAACAGGACGCTACATAAAGACCTTGAGGTCCGATGGAGGAGGAGAATATTTCTCCAAAGAATTTTCATATTTTCTTTATGAAAATGGCATCAAGAGACAATGTACATGTAGGTACACACCTCAACAAAATGGAATAGCTGAAAGGAAAAATTGACATATCACAGAAGTTGCAAGATGCATGCTCAACGAGATGAAGATGCCACTAAACTATTGGGCTGAAGCAACTAGTACGGCCATTTATTTGATGAACAAGTGCACAACAGCTAGAGTACATAATCTAACTCCCGAGGAGGTTTATTCCGGTAAGAAACCTCACCTTACACATCTCAAAGTTTTTGGATTTGTGTGTTATGCTCACATCCCTCAAGAACTAAGGAAAAAGATGGAGGCAAAGTCCGAAAAATGTATTTTTATTGGATATTCATCGGAGCAAAAGGGATATAGGTGCTACAATCTGGTGATAAAGGAGCTACGAATCTCACGAGATATGGTACTTGATGAGCTAAGACCATGGTTTGGAGACAAAGGGAAAGAGAAAATTCTTGAAGAGGATTGCGAAGATGATGGAGCTGTTATCCAAGAAGAATTTCAGCAAACAAGCACTCAAATGTCAGGTCCAGAAGCTTCTACATCACTTGGAGAAAGCTCAACATGGAAGGGAGGCTAAGGAGTCATTCCTCATCACCAACATCAGCTTATGAAAGATCTAAAGCTGAAAGTGCTACCCAAAATAGTGATTCAAATGCAAGTGAAAAAGAGTATGAAGAGGTGATCACACCAAAGGTAAAGTTGAACCGGTTGAAGAAGCAATGTTCAAAAGGAAATGAAAGGAGGTCTTCAAGAGCAAGGTATCCAATTGAAAGGCTGAGCTATGATAGTTTTATTGCAAAGCATTTTGCATATATGACACAGGTGGTCAAAGACAAAGAACCGGATGCATATGAAGATGCATGTACACAAAAAGAATGGCAAGAAGCTATGCAAGAAGAGATGAAAGCTCTTAAGGACAATCACACATGGGAGCTACTTCCAAAGACTAAAGGTATGAAGATTGTTCCAAATAAATGGGTGTTTAAAATAAAGAGAAATGCTGATGGCTCTCTAGCTAGGCATAAAGCTAGACTAGTAGCAAAAGGATTCAAGCAAACTCATGGCATCGACTATGAAGAGACTTTCAGCCCGGTTGCAAAGATGGGAACAATTAGAACCTTGATTGGAGTGAGTACAGCAAGGAGATGGCCATAATATCAACTTGACATAAAAAATGCCTTTCTCAATGGTGAACTTCAAGAAGAGGTATACATGAGTCAACCGATTGGATTTGAAGACAAAAAGCATCCAAATTTTGTTTGTAGATTGAAGAAAGCTTTGTATGGGCTGAAGCAAGCACCACGTGCTTGGAATCAAAGATTGGTCGAGTACCTCACAACGTGTGGTTATAGTCCAAGTAGTGCAGATCCCTCTCTCTACATGAAGAAAGAAGAAGGCAAGCAGGTATATATTTACATATACATTGATGATCTCATCATAACAGGAAGTAATGTTGCAAGAATACAAGAGATAAAAAGAAAACTCGATAAGGAGTTTAAAATTTCAGATCTTGGTGAGCTCAAATACTTTTTAGGCATTGAGATAGTATATGGCAAAGATGGCATTTACTTGATGCAAAGAAAGTACCTATTGGATGTTCTTTTCAGATTTGGAATGAGTGAATGCAGCCCACTCACTCAACCTATGGACACAAGATATGTGAAGCACATAGTCAATCATGCCTTGTTTTATAGATATGATGAAGAATTGCAGGTAAAAGGCTTCAGTGATGTTGATTGGGCTGGTTCGAAGGAAGATAGAAGATCCACTTCAGGTTATGTGTTCATGATAGGTGGCAAACCTATCACATGGAGTTCGAAGAAGCAACCTACTGTTGCACTATCATCTACAGAAGCTGAATATAGAGGTTTAGCCTTTTCAACTTGTGAAGCTATGTGGATTAAGAAGCTCTTGGCTGATCTTGATGTGCAGGTGGAGACCATTCCAATTTATGGTGACAATCAAGCATTCACTTGACAAACAATCCAATGTTTCATGCACGAAGCAAGCACATAGAAGTGCATTATCATTATGTTCGAGAAAAAGTTTTGAGCAAGGATGTGGATATAAAATTCATTGGAACTAATGACCAGGTTGCAGACATGTTTACAAAGTCCTTAGATGCTTCTATGCTAAAGAGATTCAAGGATGACATCAACTTGCAGGATATGGCTGAAGGTGCAAGCTTACATGTGAGCTTGAGGGGGAGTGTTAAAATAAAGAAGTAAGCTCGTATATATTTTTACAAAAAGGATTTTCTTCAAGTAGAAGGAAAATACAAAAATGAAAAATAGAAGCATTTACTTCAGCAAGTAGTGGAGGCCAAAAGAGAATCATTCAAAAGAGAATCAAATCCAAAAAAACTAAACTGTAAGAGGAGTGGTTGTCCAAAGTAGTTGAGTAATGTTGGAGTTAGACGTCTGCGGAAGCACGCGAACAGCACAAGGAAGAAGAAGAAGCTTGGAGCACAACACACAAGACTGAATCGATTACTAGAGAATGTACAAAGATAAGTAGCCCATTAGGGCAATAGGCGTATATACAAGCCGGGGGAAAAAACCTCCTAAAGAGGGAAAAAAGTGCCCCGGCGGTCCTAGAGTGTTCACACACATCACTACCTAAATATATCAACAAATCCCCCCTGGGAGTGATGCGGTGAACAAGGAGCTGGCACTCATGTATAAGGAAGTGCCGAGCTATGTGGAAATCACTCCACAAAAGGAAGTAAGCCCAAAGCTTTGCGGAAAGCTTCAAACTTCTCCCTAGGCAGAGCCTTCGTGAAAAGGTCTGCAATGTTCTCCTGCGTGGGCACATATGCCAAGCTGATCTCCCCAGCAGAGAACATCTCCCTGACATAGTGATAATGCACCTCAATGTGCTTAGTGCGAGCATGGAACACAGGGTTCCTCGCAACTGCCAATGCGCTCTGACTGTCAGTGAAGATGGTGGTGGCAGAAGACTGGCCAACACCCAAATCAGCCATAAGGCGTCTGAGCCACACACACTCAACAGTCGCTGTGAAAGCTGCCCTATACTCAGCCTCACAACTGGAAGTGGCCACAGTAGGCTGCTTCTTGCTCAACCAAGATATACATGAGCTACCAAGCATGAAGCAAAAACCACTGGTGGACACACGAGTGTCATAGCAACCAGCCCAATCTGAGTCAGAAAAAGCATGCAAATCTGGCGGTAGTGATCCCCCCTTGGGATAAAACAACCCAAGTAGCCGAGTACCACTCAAGTAGCGAAAGATGCGCTTAACTGCTTTCCAATGCGTGACTCCTGGGCAATGCATAAACCTGCTCATCTGTGAGACAGCAAACTGAATATCTGGCCGAGTAATGCATAAGTAAATCAAGCATCCAACAGCCTGCTGATAGAGAACAGCATCAAATGCATCTCCAGCATCATGAAGACTCAATCGTAAACCTGTCTCCATAGGAGTGGCAATAGGCTTACAGTCTTCAAGGCCAAAACGCTGCAATAATGTGTCAATATATTTCGTTTGACACAAAGCCATTCCACAACTTGCATAAACTGAATGCCCAAATAGTCATGCAAATGCCCCAAATCAGACATCTCAAATGAGGCATGCAAATCAGCCTTGAAATCAGCAATATGCTTCTCAAGAGGACCAGTGAGCAGCATGTCGTCTACATAGACAACAATGATCAAAAGCACATCATTAGCACGCTTAACATATAAGGTGCTTTCAGTTGGACTGTTCTCAAAACCATGTGCAATCAGATAGGCATGTATTTTCTCATACCAAGCACGTGGTGCTTGCTTTAAACCATATAACGCCTTCTTTAACCTGCAAACCTTGTTTTCATGCCCTTTCTGCACAAAGCCACGGGGCTGAAAAACATACACTTCTTCATGCAAGTCACCATTCAGAAATGCTGTTTTAATGTCCAACTGATGTACATTCCAACCATGATGGGCTGCAAGTGCACAAATGCTCCGAACAGTAGTCATACGGCATGTAGGTGCAAAGGTCTCATCAAAATCAATGCCTCTTTCCTGCGCATAACCGTTTGCAACAAGCCTAGCCTTATACCTGTCAACTGTACCATCAGGTTTACGCTTCAGCTTGTATACCCACTTAGTGCCAATGGCCTTCTTGCCAGGAGGCAAGTCACATAAAGACCATGTACCATTCTTCATTATAGCATCATATTCAGATTGCATAGCAGCCATCCAATTTTCTGAATTTTGTGCTTCATCAAAAGAAACAGGCTCATTCTCATTACAGAGACTAGATGCAGCCATAGCATAGCAATCTGATGCAAAGGAGGTACTATGAGAGCCTGAACGAGTACGATATGACAAAGGTGCATCTAATTTGCTGTCACGTAAAGTCTGCACCAGCCATTTTGGCATAGTTTTTGCCTGTTCAATATCAGCTCTCTCATCAACAAGTGCATCATGTAAATCTGCATCAGAAATGGAATGATCTGCATCATCATATGAAACCTGCAAAGGCTGAGAAGTTGCCTCATTAGGACCAGCGCTAGCCTGTCCACCTGTAAAAAGAGGCATCAAAGTATCATACATGTCTTTGGAGCTAACAGATGTCTCCTTAGTACATGAAAGCAATGGCTGAATAGCATCTTCCACAAAGACAACATCATGGCTAACCAGAATGCGTTTAGTCTGTGGATGATACAGACGATAGCCTTTACTTTCAGAACTGTACCCAACAAAAATACATTTTACTGCCTTATCATCCAATTTTCTGCGATGTTGTTCAGGCACTAATGCATATGCCAAACAACCAAAAACACACAGATGAGCAACAGATGGCTTGCGGTCATGCCAAGCCTCATATGGAGTGATAGACTGCAACGCTTTCGTGGGACACCTGTTCAGTACATATGCTGCACACATGACAGCCTCAAGCCAGAAACTATGTGGTAAAGCCTGTTGGAAGCAGCCAGAGGCACAGACGCCACGGAAGCATGTAAAGACAGAGCAGGGAGCCAGTCGGATTATTTTTTAAACAATTATGTTTTTATTACCTCTTCAAACATCCAACAGTGATCTTCATCACTCTTGTAACATATGTAATATAGACAAAACCTCATTTTGTAAATCATAGCTCCATTTTGTGCAAGCCGAGGAGTCCTCGAGCTTGAGGAGCTTAGGTAGAATGCGCGTACCAATTTTCGTTATTTTTAGACATCGTTTACCCTTCCAAATAGCCTCTAGGACCTATTTTTTAACTATGCCGGTCACTAGATGTGAAACCGGTCAAAACTAGTCTATAAACTATAAAAAGAGCTAGAGAGCTCATTTTTGAGGTTGGTTCATGTTAGCTTGTTTGAGTTTAGAGTTCTTTTGAGCTTGTAATAGTGTTCTTGAGTAATAGAGCTAATTTCCCACCTTCCATTGTGTCTTGCTTGTCTCTTCATTGTGTGTGTGTATGTGTGTGTGCATCTTTGTGCTTCTCACCTTCACTCTCACTTCATCTCACATTCACGATCTTCATATCACTCCTATCTCTTCCGCGGATTGACATTAAGGAGGTGAAGCTTCTTAACGTGGTTCTCACCATTGTGCTAGAGCAACACCAAATTTGGCGCCGTTGTCGGGGATCGAGTCTAGGACGAATGTGTGATGGTAAGAGTATAGCAAGAAGTGGCGTTGGAAGGTAAAAATTTCAGTTTTCGTTGTTGTTTTTACTTAGTTTTTAGTGCTTTTCACCTTCCCCATACTCCATCTTCATCATCGCATCATCATCTCCATTTCCAAAAAAATCAGAAAATTCACCATATCTCCCCATTCACCTCATTTCCCCTCATTTGTGCATGCGAGAGAGTGAGAGAGAGTATTTGTGCTTGTGTGTGCTTGCATTTTCTTGAGTTTTCTTGCAGGTACAGAGCTTCAGAGCATCAGGAGAGCTTCCAAAAGGTAAAACATGTACTTTGTGTCAGAAATTTCCGAGTAGGGCGGACCATCGCGATGGTCTGCAACTTTCGGACTTTGAGGTAGGCGACCACACCACGAGGTAGGCGAGCCCTGCGCATACACGGAACCATTTTTGCATTTCAAAAATTCGTTGTTTGGTGGACCATCGCGATTGGCTCGGACCATCGCGATAGGCTCACGCCATCACGACGGCTCGGCCGGACCATCGCGACGGTTCGCTTTTTCGGACCATCACGACGGTTCACTTGAGCCATCGCGACGGTCCACTCGGACCATCGCGATTGTTCAGTTGACCCCGGACCATCGCGATTGGCTCACGCCATCGCCACGACAGTGCCACGTGTCACGATAGACCATCGCGACGGTTCAATTTTTGGACCATCGCGACACTTCGAAAATTCGGACCATCGCGATTGGCTCAAGCCATCGCATCGCGGACCATCGCGACGGTTCACTTCGAACCATCGCGATTGTTCCCCGTTGACCGTTGACCCGCGCCATCGCGATTGTCCGCCTGATCACGCCATCGCGACGGTTCATTTTCCGGACCATCGCGACGGTCCATTTCCACGCCATCGCGACGGTTCATTTTCCGGACCATCGCGACGGTTCATTTCCACGCCATCGCGATTGTCCGCTTGATCGAGCCATCGCGACGGTTCAATCTTACACCATCGCGATTGTCCGCTTGATCGAGCCATCGCGACGGTTCGATCTTACACCATCGCGATTGTCCGCCTGTTCACGCCATCGCGACGGTTCGACTTCACGCCATCGCGACGGTTCGATTTTTTGGGCCATCGCGACGGTTCGCTCGGACCATCGCGACGGTCCCAGACCCTCGCGATTGTGCACCCCCATCGCAAATTTTGGACTTCAATTTTTGACCAATTTTGAGGGAATTTTTGAGAAATTTTTGGACCATTATACTCATAGGAGACCCCTTAGCTCATATTTAGAGAAAAACCTGTTTGTCAGTTTTTACCCCCCAGGGCCTGAACGCTCATAACTTTTTCATCCGAAGTCCGTTTTTTGAGCTTAATAGCTCATTAGAAAGCTCGTGACGAGTACTACGTGACCTCAACTGTTTTTTTTTTATAAAGAATACATCTAATTTTGGATAAGCTATTTTGAGGTTCACTCAATTAGGGACTAGAAAGCCAGGGGGTACACATTGAAAATTTGGGCAAAAAAAGGGAAGGACTTAAATGGTGTATGTACTCAAGTATTTGATCATCCTGTGAATTGGTCTAACATTGGAATTTTCCAGGTCTAGCAAAGGCAATCAAAGGCGAGCAAGCAAGGCAGTGAAGACATCAGAGCTTGGGAAGCGCGGCTTCTTGGGCAACAGGGCATCAGAGCAACAGAAAAGCCGACTCGAGGTTGGAAGATTACTCAACCCCCTCAGTCAATTCTTAGCTTAGGCTAAACGTTAGCATTGTGGATTTAAAACGATAGGAACGCCTCAAGTTCAAGATACGTAATTTTTTCAAGTCCAAGACTAAAGGTGTGTGTGACGCGAAAACCCTAAAGGAAAGAACCTAAGTCTGACGGAACGAGAACTCAAAGTTACAACGGAAAGTCGAATTCCTGACGCATACATTAAGACAAGAACTTAAAGACCTTTAAAAAGAAACAAAAAGAATAACAAAGAATCAGAGACGATCTAAGTGTGTAATTAAGTGAGCAAGGGAGAAAATTAATGAACCTTAGATCAGGCAAACATATAGGCAAGTCAGACCGACGAAGCCTTAGATCATCAGAGGCGAGTGTAAGAACTACTGCTCGATCGTGGGCTCAACAATTGAATACTAGTTACCCTTACGAGAGCTCAGATACTAGCGAATCAGAAATGGCATTTAGCACAGAAAGACCAGAAGGAGGGTCTACTGTAGCATACTTAGAAAAACCTGAAGGACCCTACAGAACGCAATTAGAGTTTCTCCGAACCAACCGATTAGGTGCTCGCATCTATGAGGATGGTTTGCGAAGGCAAGTGGTGCAACTGCACAACCCTGATCAACCCATAGGATTGGAGAGACCAGTGGTGAAATTTGAGAGAGACGCTTACATAGACAAAGAAGGAACCATGTACGTCCTAAGTACGCAGCCAAACGATACTAATGAGTTTGGCACAATTCAATTAGAGACGGAAGCGAAAGTTCAAGGAAAAGAACCGTTAGAAGAACCTAGAACACCTAGAGGGAAATCCGTATTAACAAGAGTACTCATCCCAGAGTGGATCCCTCAAGATAACAGGAGTATCGAGTTGTTGGTAAATAAAGAGACCGATGAAGCCTTTTGGAGGTACAGAAAGGAACACCCTAGTGAGGTAGGTATCATCACAATCTATGAGTTCAAGGACCCGGATACACCTGGAAAGGTCGTATACCTGGATGAGACTTCAGAAAGGGTCTTTGTGGTGCCTGACCACGCTAGAAACACATATACATGGAGAGGTGAATTGGTATTCCCTCCATCTAGAACGAACATGAATACAAGTCAACAAGGGGCAGGAACATCATCAGCCTTTGGAAATCAAAGAGAAAAGAATAAAGAAAGACCCGAAGTAAGCTTCACTCACCCCATAGGGAGAGATAGAACAACCACGGATAGACAAAGAGATCATGGAATACCAGGTGGTAGAGATGATTTTCCTCTACCTAGACCACGTGAACACGCAAGAGTATTGAGACCCACTCAATTGGTAAAATCAATGAAAAATTATTTTGATGGGACAGGAGATCCCTACGACCACGTCGCAGAATTCAAGCAAGTACTAAGAGCCGAACAAGTGGAAGACATGTTCACGCAATACAACGCATTTGGGCTAACGTTAAAGAATACCGCTTTAACTTGGTTCCAACCTTTGCAACAAAGGCAATTTAGAGACATCCATCACTTTTTAGAGTCATTCATCACCGAATTCTCTAAAAGTGGGATTAGACATGACACGTCTTCGTTGATTCATAGCTTTAAACAGACCCCTCAAGAAACAGTTAGACTGGCAGGACGTAGGTTTAGACAATATGTTGAACGATGTCCAATGCAAGAGCTACCCTCACAAGCTAAACAAGTGTCATTGTTTTTAGATGGCTTGTTGAGCTCTAAACTACGCTCCTATGTGTACCTAAAAGAACCCAGAACGCTAGAGGAGTGTGTGAGAATATGTATAGACATCGAGGACAACCTAGGAGATGAATTGGAACTCTCAAAGGTTTATAAGGACTCAGATTGTTCTTCTCTAGCATCCACAAAATTGTCTAACTCAATAGAGGACCTAGCAGAAAAAGTGGCCCAAAAACTAGGAGTTTCTAGTAAACCGAGGGTGCTTACAAACAAGCGTTGTTACACCTGTGGCGGTGACCATATGGCAAACGTGTGTCCAAACGCACCACAACCTCAAGCCAACCCTAGTGGCCAATACTGTACAATTGAGAGAAGATACACGAATCATACGGCTCAGGACTGCCCATACAACAAACAAACCGTGAGACAGAACTACCCGCAAGCATACGCACAGCCAGGTAGGTATCAAGGCCAATACAATACTCAGCCTTATTATTTTAGGCCTCCTCAGAACTACCCATACCAGGCTCAACAGAGACCTCAACCTGTCTTAGCTCAGCAGCCACCTCCACCAGCGAATGTCATCTCAGTCAAATATGTTGTTGCAGAAGAGAACCTAAGTAGGGCTTTAGTGCCTTCTTCACCTTTGATCACAGAAAGTGACCCACACTCAAACAGTTTTGACTCTACGCATGTCGATAGTCCACCCGCATATTACACAGAGTCACCAGAACACGTGGACACATATCAATATGATAGTCCTCCACTGGAACCTAGTTGGGAGCCCGACTACGCTCATGTGATGTACGCAAACCCAAACCCACGGCCCCAATTGAGACAACAGAGACCACAGGGCCCTAGAGGACCATGCTTTAGGTGCCAAGGAGATCACTTTATAAAGGATTGTCCACATCCCCCAATAGCAAGGCAATCACAGTACTATAACATCCAAGGCTTTTGCGCCGATTGTGGCAAAGAGCACATAATCAAAGATTGTCCCAAGAACCCAGTTAACACTCCGAATGTGACACCGATTAACGTGATAGGTATTGTAAATAATGCAGATGGATCCAACCCTACATACGTGCCTATCCAAGCTATAACAAGAGCCCAGGCGCTCTTACAGAACCAAAAGCTTAATCAAGAGAAAGTAGCCGAAACCAGTGAAGTTGCAGAATCTAGCAGCAAAAAGACAAAATCTTGGAAAGATTCTAGAGAAAGAATTAAGAGAAAATGGAGTAAAACGATAACTGAGTTGGAAGGAAGTTTAAAGGAATCTAGAGCCAAAATCCAAGAATTGACCTCACAGGAATTGAATCAAGAGAACCCAGCTCAGAAGTCAGGATCAGTTTTAGCGGAACCCATACCAGAAAATCTAGACATGATGTTTCGTGCATATCAGGCTAGATTAAAAGAGGGACCTCAAGTAGCTGAAATGAGTAAAAACTACCCCCGAGCTGATCTAGAAATTGAGAGAACTAAACTTTGCATGAAGATGGTAGAACTAGCACAAGCCTTGTTCGAAGCCTCTAGATATCTTAATTGGAATAACATGGCAAAACCAGAATTACACTTTCAAGGACTGATGGAGAGGCTAGAATATTTGATCGAGAGCAAAGAGAAAAAGGATCAGCATAGGAACCCTATTGTCCCAGAGACACAGGAAAGGAATGCACCATCCCTGTCTCAAGTACCCAATACAGAAAGTCAAGACAATTTGTCTTCTATACATAGGTACTCTCATGAATTTTTACGGGAAATACAAGAAGAGAAATGGAGAAAAGAACAAGGAACTCATCCTCCTATTCAAGAAATAGATGATTTGCAGGAGCAATTCCCCCAAGACATTCCCTCTATTTACGATGATGTAGAGGAGGAACAACTGAGTGAACCCACAGGCTTTGGATCTAATTCTTTACAAGAATTACCTCAGTTCACAGGACCTTGGGAAGCAAAGTCTATTAGTATGAGAGCACCCACGATAATAGTGAGGAATGAAGAATCAGTGATCCCTAGAAACACGGAAGTGATCAAGAATACTAAGGTACAATGTAACCTCACTCTAGAGGAGCTATTAAAGGTAAAACCAGAATTGTGGAAGCACGTAGCAAATCAATTCCCCGAGCTTGCTACCACTCCCTCACAAATAGGATCACAAAACACGGTACCAGAGATACCCGTAGAAAAGATCGGAGATGTAAGCGAAGGAGAGGAAGGTAACACATATCTTCCAATAACCCATCAGGGCTACACCACGAAAGCCATCTTAGATTCAGGAGCCGGAGTAGCCATCGCTACCACCCCTTTATGGAAACGTTGGGGTAAGCCAGCATTAAGACCCACCAGGATGAAGCTACAAATGGCTGATGGACACATAGAAAAACCATTAGGCTTACTAGAAGGAATATCTCTCACCACTTGTGGTGTAGAATTCGAGCATACCTTTGCCATTTGTGACTTTGCAAAAAACCATGCTTATGAGATGATATTGGGACGACCATTCATGCGTCAGTTGCAAATTGTACAAGATTGGGGAACTAATTCTTTGTACTTGCAACATTTAGGAGTGACTACTAAAGTCAATCTTAAAGACTATTCACATAGAGATGTACCCCCAATACAATGGAATACCATCCATAAGACACAAGTAGAGACGGAATCCGTGCACTCATTAGAATCAGATCCTTCTTGGTTGCATGAGGACACTCATTTATGGATGTGTAAAGTAGCCAAACAAGAGGAAGAACGATTAGAAGCAAGGACCTTAGGTGCACAACAAAATCCACGAACCCTTCAAGATCCAGCCTACGCACCTGTAGTATTCCTTGACGAAGAGTTTGAACCCCATGGTTGGGCAGAAATCCTAGCGACCATGGATGTAGCCATCAATGAAGAACAATGGACACCCCACTGTGACGAGGATGGCTATGACATATCAGTTTTCACGATAGAGCCAATCATGTGCAATGCAATTTTAGAAGAGTGTGAACCTAACACTGATGCATTTGAGGATGCAAGCGATTTTGATTTAGAATCAATTATCATGGACCCACCCTTTGCATCAGAGGAGGAATATTTCTACGAAGTAGAGACTCACCCTCAGAGACATGAGGAAGTTATGAATGACGTGAGAATAGCCACTGAAGTGACTACTAAGAGTGAAGGCAAGAAAAGAAAGAAGAAAGAAACCATGTCAGAAAAAGAAGAATCTTTATTTGAGGTACCAGAGAATTTCAAGAAATATGAAATCGAAGATAGAAGAATCATGGTACGAATGCCCAATAGAAAGGTGAATGATGGACAAGTATATGATAACCGAGAGAAAACCAAGAAAATAATAGTAGCCATAGAAGAAGAAGAAGAAAAATGCACATACATAGGGCATGATTTGACGACCGAAGAAGAAGAAGAGTTAGTTGCCCTATTGCGTGAATATAGAGATGTGTTCGCTTGGAGTTACAAAGATTTGAAAGGAGTAGATCCAGATATATGCTCTCATAGAATCCCTATGACTCCAGATGCAAAACCTACGAAACAGAAACCATACACGTACAATGATAACTACGCTGCGAAGATTAAAGAGGAGATAGATCGCTTGATAGAAGCAGGATTCATTTACGAAATTGAGCATACCGAATGGGTATCCCCCATTGTGGTAGTGCCCAAGAAGAATGGAAAATTGCGTGTGTGTATTAACCTTAAAAAAGTTAATGCCGCTACGATTAGAGACAGTTATCCTCTTCCTATCACAGAACATCTGTTGGAAAGAGTTGCGGGCAAGGAAGTTTACAGCTTTCTTGATGGATTTTCAGGCTATAATCAAGTAGCCATTGCTCTAGAAGATCAACACAAGACGGCTTTTGCCACTGAATGGGGCATATTTGCATTTCGTGTAATGCCATTCGGCTTAACAAATGCACCCGCCACTTTCCAGCGACTCATGTGTCATGTTTTTAAGGAATTTTTACGCAAGAGCTTGGAAGTTTATGTCGATGACTTATGCGCTCATTCTAATGTAAGACAGACACATATCCCAGAGTTAAGGCAAATATTTGACAAATGTCGCGAATATCAGGTTTGCTTGAACCCAGAAAAATGCGTTTTCATGGTTAGACAAGGCAAAATTCTAGGACACATTGTGTCAAAAAATGGGATCTCTACGGATGAAGAAAAGGTGAAGGTAATTGCAGAATTACCTAGACCAACTAATGTGAAAGAGGTACAGGCATTTATGGGCCATTGCGGATATTATAGGAGATTCATACACATGTATGCAATCATAGCCAAACCATTGTACTCTCTTTTAACCAATTTTGACTGGACAGAAGAATGTGAGAATTCATTCAATGAACTTAAACGACGTTTGTGCTCAGCACCTATATTGACTGCCCCAGATTGGAATAAGCCATTCCATGTACATGTGGATGCATCCAATTACGCCATAGGATGTGTGTTAGCACAACCCACGAGTGATGGTAACATAGATCTCCCCATAGCCTACGCGAGCAGACAATTGAACGCAGCAGAAAGAAATTATACCACGACGAAACGAGAAGGATTAGGGATGATCTACGCAGTAAAGAAATTCAGGCACTACTTGTTGGCCAACAAATTCAAGTTCTTTACCGATCATCAAGCCCTATTGTACCTAGTCAACAAACCATGTAACACGGGACGACTGATACGTTGGTTTCTATTACTCATGGAGTACGATTTTGAAGTGGTAGTCAGGAAAGGAAAGACACATCTTAGAGCGGACCACCTTTCAAGACTAACCTCAGGAGAAGCTCCTCAAGGAGTAGCGGATGATCTACCAGATGCATATTTGTTTAATCTTGAGATAGCACCAGAATGGGCTAAGCCTATAGTCCCTATTCTCACTTATGGACCCAAGAATCCTAGGTTAAAGATCAAAGAAAGAGAGATTATCAAATCTCAGAGATACCAAATCTTGGCAGGAAGCATATATAAACAGGATAATCAAAAGATTCTTGCTTGTTGTGTAGATGAATCAGAACACGCGAATTGGTTGCAATTAGCACACGTGGGTGCATTAAAGCAACATCATTCGAAACATCGAACATTACAGACTCTGCAGAGACTAGGAGTATATTGGCCTTCAATGGAAGCAGATGTCTACAAGTTGTGTAAAGAGTGCTATGTTTGTTGTGGAAGACCACCAGTAGAGCATGCGACATTATATCACGTGTCTCTCACACCAGACTGGAGTGAACCTTTAGTGACATACTTGAGGACGAACACCTTCCCTCAAGGAATGACCTTAGCTCGACAACGCAGTCTGGAGCAGGAAGCTCAAGACTATTCACTTATTGGCGATAATCTATACAAAAGAGGACGCGATGGATATTTAAGACAATGTGTTCCTGAAAGCGATTATCTGAGCATACTAGAGACTGCACACCAAGGTGTAGCAGGAGGTCATTTTGGACCTGATAGGATAATCAAAGCCATCCTCTTTGCAGGATTATGGTGGCCCACTCTTCACATGGATGCTCATACCTATGTAAAGAGATGTGATGTGTGCCAAAGAACTCAGTTTCCTACTCGCAGAGATGAAATGCCATTGAAACCTATGATGGGCGGACGTGCATTCTCTAAGTGGGGTATAGACTTTGTAGGACCCGTTAACCCCCCTGCAAAAGGTACACATGCGGAATACATTATTGTTGCCACAGATTATCTTACGAAATGGGTAGAGGCCAAAGCTACGAAAAAGAATGATGCACACACAACTGCAAAATTCTTATTTGAAAATGTCTTTACAAGATATGGATTGCCTATAGAGATAGTGAGCGATCGAGGCACTCACTTTCTAAACCAAGTCATTGAATATTTGTTACAGGATTTTATGGTGATCCACAAGAAATCTGCACCATATCATCCTCAGGCCAATGGTCAGGCTGAAAGCACTAATAAGATCCTTTGTAATGTACTGACGAAACTCGTGAACAACAAACGTTCAGATTGGGACAAACAGTTACACCACGCTGTTTGGGCATATCGAGTGGCCTACAAGACCGTACTCAATGCAACTCCCTTTCAGATGGTTTTTGGTCAGAATGCAGTGCTTCCTTTGGACTTCTTGATACCGACCCTTAAGGTTGCACAAGAACATCAGTGGACCGGCCATGAATTATCAACAAGAATAATGGACTTGGAACGATTAGGAGAAACCAGGCTCAAGGCAGCAGCAGGAATATATGCAGCGAAGAAGCGACAGAAAGCATATTTTGATGCACATGTGAAAGATAAAGGCCTAAAAGAAGGAGATTTAGTTCTAGTATATACGCTGAAACAACACGCACGGAAGTTAGAAAAGCGAGGTTATGGACCTATGATCATTAACAGACTCTCGACAAGTGGAGCAGTACAGTTAGCCACCTTAGAAGGAAACATAATGCCTAATTATATTAGTGGCTGTAGAGTCAGGCTATATCAAGAACCTCTTACTGAGGATATGCTTAGACGACTCACGTTGGCAAAGAAGCGTAAGGAGGAAGAAAACAGAATACGAGCGGAAGCTCAAGCAGAAGCAATAGGACGCATTAAACGCATGAAGTTAAGAAGACAAGGACTAGGGAGAGAACATTATAACCATCTGGAAACTACACCCAGATATCCCATGGCCATGTGTCAAGTAAAGTCAACCACTCATCCTAGTATAGTGGACAGGAGACCATTCATTACAGTTAGGCTAGAGCACGGCAACCCTTGCCAAGAGCTCAGGGCTTTAATTGACTCAGGTGCTGCGACTAGTGCGATTAGATGGTCCCACTATAAGGATTCAGGAGTAGAAATGCGGCCGATTGAGGCATACCTCATAGGCCTAGGAGGCATGGAAACCCCTTGCATGGGTGAGGTGGACCTTCCTATCCTCATTAAGGATGTGACCATGACGGCAAAGCTACTAGTGTGCCATGATGACGACCTGATAGAACCCCTAATCCTTGGCCAAGATTGGCTATACGATCACTCAGTGGACCTAAATCTTAGACAAGGCTCCTTACAGATTGGAACCTTAGAACAGAAGCGAGTGATACCGCTTGACTTCCCAAATGGCATTCCGCCTGACGGTTGTGACCCTAGACCCTATGAAACACATGCGATGGAAGACCGGAAGATCTTGAGTCAGATCAGTCACGTTACGTCTACACCAACCCACTCGGGCTTGGCTATGGACAGTTATCAATCAGAAGGACGACAGGAGATCTTCCCTGGGACTTCCTGCAAACTAGAAGGGGCAGCTACCCAACCGCTAGGGCAGATGAACACAATCAGCGGTCAGGTGGGTTGCATCAGCGGCCAAATGAGCACGACACCCTGCGGTGCTCATCCTTCCAAACTTGTTGCGGACTGGCCTAGATTAAAGTTAAATAAGGCATCACTTCCTAATGGGCAGGTCACGCAAGTCTTGGATCTCCCTTCTTTTCCAAAGCAGAGTGTCCATCCGACCTCTCAACCCCAGCAACAACTGAGTCAATCACGACGAAGGAACCCAGACCGACTGCAGTATCGGAGGAAACAACAAGGAAGGCAGTTCAGGCCACCCAAAGGAAGCAGCACCAGACAAATGTGGGTGCCAAAAGGACAAAAAGCACCAAAGAACTCCAACCAAGCAGAGATCAACAAGAAAGAGGCAGGGCAGAAACAGAATCGATATCCTCCATCCCCTCGACCTTCTTCTACAGGTCCGAGCATCCGACAAATGTGGATCGCCAAGAAGTACCTTACCCATAGACCCACGCCCACGCAGATTTGGGTACCCAAACCATGTATCATAGCTCAACCCATAAGCCATGTTATATATAACCTCCACAACTCATTTCACCCCTCGATACCACCACACCCGACACCACCCTTTGCCCCTCAGCAGAAACCCACCACCCACTCCAAGATCCTTAGGAAATGGATACCGAAACGTGTCCAACCGTCTCCCCCTAACCCCATGTCTGATAAAACTACCCCCCGACTAACATACAACCTTGTACTAAATCACTAACCTTTAAACCTTGTATAAATTCACCCACCATCATCACACATCACTCGTAATCTCATATCATCAAGAAATGTATGCATGATCTGAAACGTATAGGTGTCTAGAGACCTGCACTAGTGCTGCAAGAAACATTGCATCCATCACATCACAGCACTTGGCTACACGGGTTATGCATCAGTTATGGAAAGGGATTGCGGTCTCACTTTAATGGGATCATAATTAATTTCCATGCTAATGTGTTAATCCTTTGTAGCAGATCTTTCTCATTAGCGCATCAGTCACCATGCAAACCGACGAAGGAACATCAGGAGCAGGCCCCAGTGTAGCGGCTGTGCCCCTCAACGTGCTACGAGCAGAGTCCCACCCGACTGCTCCACCGCCGGAATTTCAGGGATTTCCAGGGCCCATGCCTATCGACAACCCACCCATGGGCTACACCGAAAAGATACACAGGAACTCTCATTGGTTTCAGGGCCTTGCAGGACCCCTTGCGGACGCGGACTTTATATTTGAATCCTCTTTGACATTTGATGACCGCACGTGGGGAAAATACCAGTTTTTCTCCAGAGAGTTCGAAGCCCTACAGAGCACCCAGGATTTAACTCATGTTTGGGCCAGAGCAGGCTTCACAGAGTATTTCAGTGATCCTCTGCCCAAACCGGATTTTTACAGGTGCTATTACTTAATCACTACCCTACTGGCCTCAGAGAATAAGGACATCCCAGGGACCTTCATATTGCCTACTCTAGTGGATGATCCATCTTACAAAAGGTTTTACCTATCTAAGGATTTAATCAGAGCGGCCATCAAAATTCATGGCACCCACACACCCACAGATCGAGAGAGATTAATTCCAGAACCGATGAAACGTGGGGACGTCACTAAGTGGGAGGAGATCTCAGCAATTACACCGGAGCTGTCAAAGCCACTAAGGATATGCATGCAACACTTCGCATTCCCCGCTCAGGACAAATTTACCATGCCACATAAAAGAATATGGTTTGGATTGTATTTGGCATGTACGGGACCTCAGACTGTCGATCTGGCGAGCTGGATCATTGATCAAATGTATTTGGCACAACACAGATGGGAACGCAAGAAAGTGCTTAATGGATGTTGTGCGCTCACAAGAATTGTTTATATGTGCTTGGCCTATGAGTTGCCAATTGAACGCGCATTAACTGGAGAAGAGCTGAAAGCATTCAAAGGAACGACGAAGAAAGCCAGGAAGCCCAGTAGAACACGGGCAGGTAAGCGCATGCGAGGCACTATTCCTTGCCTTCAAGTGCCGGAGTCACCATCACCACAACCCTCTCCAGAGCAATCACCGACAGAAGCCGCTACCACAGTGCAACCTATTCGCATAAGGTTGTCTAGACCAGTGGTCACGGAGGGCACTCCGAGTACAGTTGCACCTCAGGCAGCTACAACCACAGAACCCGCCACCACGACCGCAGAAGCTCCCACCACTATTGGTGCGGAAGCCTTTTCTTTCCCATTACCACACATGGAGGCAGAACCAATAAACACAACATTCGATTTTGAGATGCCAGATGCATTCTCAAATGAGTTCCAGTTTTCAGAGGCACAAATGTTCTCTCAAGAATATGAACGCCCCAGCTACCCCACCACACCGCGGGATCTGCCACAGGGACAAGCTGTGTCGAGCTCTGAAGAAGAAAGAACCGAAACAGACGACGAGGAAGGCGACGATGAAGCCAGCCAGGGCTCACATGACGGACAGACAGATGGTCAAGGCCAACAGACTGACACACACGGCGACACCAGCACATATGAAGAAGAGACTTTCGAAGCCGCAGCGTACACGCTGGCTATAAAGAAATTATATCGTACCATGGAGAAAGTCTGGGCCCGGAAGAAGTTAACTGAAGAGGAGAGCCAGGCATTAATTGAACAGGAACTCATCTCCGGAGGATTCGAAGACGCATACATCAGAGGGTTCAGGGAGCTAGTCAAATCAGTAGGCTCCCATGAAGCACTCAGGTTTTTACAAAGAAAGCAACTACCACAGTTTGATCCCCGCCGAGTGCGACTACTTTCAAAACCCGGAGAGTATATTCGCGTACCAACAGGAGCTCAGTCTTCAGCACAAGTCAGGGAGGCACGCCTCGTCCCCGAAAGTTCATTGACCGCAGAACCCATCCTTGTAGATTCCCCACCATGTACCACTGTTGTACATACCACTACTATCTTCGAAATAACATCCACGCCCTCTACTCCTCTCTCACCTCATCTTTCACCAACCCATCCTGTATCCCCCGCACACCCACCCACTTCCCCCACATCCACACCAGTTCAAGGCAACACAACCGCACCCTTTGCCCTGCCAATTCATACTTCCATGCCCACACCCAACCCTCCGCATCCATATGTTAACCCCTTCACCCCTTCATCCTTCCCAGCGTTTCCCCCACCTCTAAGAACCCCATTCCCCTTTCTAACCCCACTAACCTTCTCACCAGTCTCACCTCCCCAACCTACCATAACCCCTATTTCCCCGTTTCACCAAGCTGCTCCAGCTATCCCCCCTGTAACTTACTCTACATTTGTAAATCCCGTCTTCACACCTGCACAACCACCCACTTACACACCGCTTTTCACAGTCACCGCACTTGACACATCCAATGGCATGGACATATCACCATCCACCTCACCACCACCCACTCCACTCACAGCACCCTCATATTTAGGCACGTCACAATTTTCCACAATCACCACTGCATCCACCTTCCCAACCCCATTCCCCATCCCCACTGCATCTAATTCCACTGCATCTTCAATTAGCACTCCATTACTATTATCACCCGCCATAGACACCACATTTCAACACATGTTCACATGCATGACACAAGTCCGCGATGAGTTTGCATCACTCGGCACCAACTATCAACAGCTGCAGAGAACGACGAATGAACTACAAACGCAGCTTAATTTGTTATCAATTGAGAATGTCTCACTGAACAGCCGATACCAAGATTTACGAGAGGCCTATCACAAATTAGAACTAGAAAGTGAGGAGAAAACAAAAGAGGCCACTGCGGATTTGGACAACCTCCTTCGAGCCCAAACTGTCCGCAATGCAACGCTCACTAGAAATATGGGCTTACTAAGAAGACACTTAGCCGCAGCAAAAGAGGAGAACCAGAGACTCCAAGAGCAGAATAGAGAGAATTTGGAAGCGGCTTTGGACCACCCAGACCAACCCTTAAGTCCTAGCAAATTCAAAGCACTCCCATCTGAATCGATGCGGATGTTGCTAGATGATCATGTGCGATTGCTCGAGGACTATGATCGTATGAACGAAGAGCACCAAAAGTTAAAGGAAGATCACAAGCTGCTACAGCTCAGAGAACCGGCAACACAACAAGTACAAGTAGCAGCAGAATTACCAGCACCTGTGGACCCTGCCCCTGAAATTTTAGAGGAACTCAACGCACTCCGGGCCCAGGTAACAAATCTTGAATCTAGAATCGCAGCCTATGAAGCACCACCAAGGCCAGACTCCCCACCTGAGCTACCAGCTGAGGAAGAAACCGTCACTATCCCGGTGGAGGAAACATTTGAAGAGGCATACGAACCGATACCCATCCCAGGCGGACGTGTCACGGCCGAAGGCCAGATGACCTATGAATTACCTACTCCCGCGTGGATGAAGACAGTTGAAGAACTCGGAACGACACACTCGGCCAGAGTAGAGGCACAACTACATGCCATGGCCATGATTGAAGAGAGGATTTTACAGTCACCATTCTTTGCTCAATTGGCCCCGCGACGGTACATATCTGGGCACGAGCTTCAATATAAACCGTACTTCATGTTAATGGCCGAATATCAGTCAGCCATAGAGAAAGAAACAGGTATGAAACCAACGCATGCCACTCAATTCGAACCGGAAGACTTGCCACCAAGGGCGCAGAGAGGTGAAATCCTTCAACCAGACTGGCGCAAAGATCTATTGCAAAACTATCCAGAGATGATGAGCACGTGGGTGAAAGCGCCGCTGCACTTAAAATTTAACCCGTGCTGGGGACCAGTACCACGACGCCGCTCTTGGACTGCATTCGCTATTAAGGTACAAAACAATAAGCAGTGCCAAGACTGGGTGAACTATCCCTACTTCAAGCCACCAATCGAGTTACCCACAGTAGGCTACATGATGGCGAGGATCCGCCACTGGCTCCCTAGGTTAAAGCATATGGATGATATTGCCGCGCACATGACTGTCAAAATTTTTGACATGATGCAAATGATATTTAAAGTCTTCCGACGCGTCAAGGCACCGCATGTAAACACCCCGGGATTTGAGCATGGTAACTTTGATCTAGTATATGACATGAGCACAACGCCATCGCTACGGGTGTGTTATGCCTGGCACTGCAGGATCAAATACCTACCGGCATGCTACAAGCAGACATTCGAAGAAATGTTCACCACCGGCTTTTGGGAGTACCATTCAGAGGTATTTATAAGCAGGCCCACACACTTATTGCAATTATTCGCCTGTGAACGAATAGTGTACTCCACACATTATCAGCTCCCACCACCAGACGAGCGGCAACCTATCAACTGGGAGAAACTCGAGGCTGATCTAGCCCGAGGCATTCGTATATCAGAGCACACACTCGCTCAAGACCTCCTACAGAACTACATCCGGCAGACCTCACAACAAGGTTCTGTTAGGGACGACAGAAGCGAGAGGGAGGGGGGTGTTGGAAGCAGCCAGAGGCACAGACGCCACGGAAGCATGTAAAGACAGAGCAGGGAGCCAGTCGGATTATTTTTTAAACAATTATGTTTTTATTACCTCTTCAAACATCCAACAGTGATCTTCATCACTCTTGTAACATATGTAATATAGACAAAACCTCATTTTGTAAATCATAGCTCCATTTTGTGCAAGCCGAGGAGTCCTCGAGCTTGAGGAGCTTAGGTAGAATGCGCGTACCAATTTTCGTTATTTTTAGACATCGTTTACCCTTCCAAATAGCCTCTAGGACCTATTTTTTAACTATGCCGGTCACTAGATGTGAAACCGGTCAAAACTAGTCTAGAAACTATAAAAAGAGCTAGAGAGCTCATTTTTGAGGTTGGTTCATGTTAGCTTGTTTGAGTTTAGAGTTCTTTTGAGCTTGTAATAGTGTTCTTGAGTAATAGAGCTAATTTCCCACCTTCCATTGTGTCTTGCTTGTCTCTTCATTGTGTGTGTGTATGTGTGTGTGCATCTTTGTGCTTCTCACCTTCACTCTCACTTCATCTCACATTCACGATCTTCATATCACTCCTATCTCTTCCGCGGATTGACATTAAGGAGGTGAAGCTTCTTAACGTGGTTCTCACCATTGTGCTAGAGCAACAAAGCCTGACTTTTGACCATGCACCTCGCCATCTCCATGAGTGACCTGTTCTTTCGTTCAGCAACTCCATTCTGTTAAGGTGTATACGGCACTGTACACTGGTGTTTTATCCCACGTTCAGCCAGAAATGCATTAAAATCTGAAGACATATATTCCCCCCCTCGATCAGAACGGAGGGTGCCCATTTTACATGCTGACAGATTTTCAGCCAAAACCAAAAATTGTTTGAAGCACATGAACACTTCGGACTTTGCTTTGAGTGGATATACCCATGCATGCCTGGAAAAATCATCAATGAAAGTCACGAAGTAAAGGTAATTTCCAAAAGAGGGTGTCTGCATAGGACCACAGACATCACTATGTACAAGCTGCAATTTTTGCATAGCCCGAACTGAACCATCTTTTAGAAAGGAAGAACGCTGCATTTTGCCCAAAATACAGCCTTCACAAACATGTTTTCCAGGTGCCTCAAGTTTGGGCAAAGAGGACACCATTTCAGATTTCTGCAGGCGTAACAAACTAGCAAAATTCAGATGACCAAAGCGTGCATGCCAAAGCTTTGCATCTGACATAGCCTGAGAATCATGAACTGCACATGCCGAATCATTCACAGATTTTTCATAGTCTATGAGCTTATACAGCCCACGACATAAAATGCCAGAAGCAATAATCACATCGCCATTTGAGAGATCATGGACTGTACACCTGTCATCAACGAATTTCACAACCAAGCCAATCTTGGCTAATGCAGAAACTGATAACAGGTTCTTTTTGATCCCTGACACAAATAAAGCATCTGACAAAGTGAAAGAACTACCATCAGCAGTAGTCAGAATGATCTTACCAACTCCCATAACAGGATAAGAGGAGTTATTGGCGCATGTGACAGTATTCCCTGTAGGGGCAGGCTCGAGTGAAGAGAAGAAACTGCGCTGCGAGGTAATATGTTTGGTTGCCCCACTGTCAAAGTACCAAACATCTGAGTGTACTGCAGACATGCACTGATCATGAGAAGATGGGTCAAAACTGCAGACAGTAGTAAACGCCCATTCTTCTTCCTGCACAAGATTTGCAGACTCTGTTTTTGGTGTAGAGGCCTCTGCAACAACCATTCCAGCCTCTTTCTTCTTTGCCTCTTTAGCAGCCAGTTTTGGACAGTTCTTTATAATATGATCATTTCCTTTACAGTACTTGCAGAACAATTTCTGCTTTTCTGATTTCTTCTCATCTTTATCCTGGTTCTTCGATTGTGCAGCATTTGCAGATTTCTGCTTACTAGTAGAAGAGCTCCATTTTCCTTTGCCCTTTTGACTAGCCAGGAAAGCTTGATCTGCAACACGCATAATGGACCTGTTCTGCTTGGATTGATCTTCCTGCAACAGAACAGAGACTAATTCCTCAAATGACAAGGCATTCGGATTGCCTTTCATCATCAATCGAAGAGTAGAGGCAAAACTCTGATATGAATCAGGAAGGCCATTCAGAACGGTCTGCACAAGTGAGCTATCTGGTATAACCTCATCAGCAGAAATCAATTGTTCCTTCAGGTCTTTGATCTTTGTAAGAAAACTGTCCATCGAATCACCTTCATTCATGTGCTCACTCTCCAACTGTTTTCGGAGGTAAGCAACACGAGCCTCATTCCTAGCCTGGTACAAAGTGGTAAGTGTATCCCAAGCATCCTTTGCTGTTCTGCAAGAGCGAATGTGAGGAATAATGGCACGTTTGACAGACAAAGCTATCAATGCATGTGCCTGGGCATCTCTGCCATCCCAACGAATCTACTCTGCAGTAGGTGCAACAGAAACAGCAGCACGAACAGGAATCTGCGGAATATCATCTTCGACACCATCTTCATCAGCTCCAACACCTGTATTTGCAGTACCTGTCGTTACAGGTGTAACAGGACGTCTTTCAACACCCTGCACAATGTTCCACAATCCTTTTGCAACCAGTACATGTCGCATCATATAAGCCCATAATGGGTAGTTGGTACCATCCAACTTATCCTCAACAGCCAACATACAGAATACATCACTGCTTTCAGCCATGGCCGGTGACTAAAATACCTTGATGCAAAAAATTGACTGTATCTCAAAAAGTTGAACAGAACTGCCCAGACGAGTTCTGCTAGACCTGTAGCAGACTTCGAGACGCTTAAACTGGCGAACAGAAACTGGTATATACCTTTGGCACAAAAGGACGAAATAGCCTGCACAAGCACTGCGATAGTGCGTTCGGAGGCCGAAACGAGCTCAGATCGCGATTTCGGCGAATCTGAGTATGCTCACCAAATTTTGTGCGAATCTAAGACTGCAAACCGAGGAGTGTCGACGACGCCCTAGAAGAAGCAACGACCTGCTCTGATACCAATTGTTGGAGTTAGACGTCTACGGAAGCACGCGAACAGCACAAGGAAGAAGAAGAAGCTTGGAGCACAACACACAAGACTGAATCGATTACTAGAGAATGTACAAAGATAAGTAGCCCATTAGGGCAATAGGCGTATATACAAGCCGGGGGAAAAAACCTCCTAAAGAGGGAAAAAAGTGCCCCGGCGGTCCTAGAGTGTTCACACACATCACTACCTAAATATATCAACAAGTAATGATGGAGAAGAGCTCTCAAACTCATCATGAGATTTTTTGGTCACTTGGCTATAAAAGAGGCAAGGGAGGACACTCAAGAAGAGAGGAAGAAGGCATGGAAGTCCCCTTGTAGCTAGTTCATTTCGTTTGTGTCATTTCGTTCAGTTCACTCTCATAGAGTATGTCCAGCAGCACACCCATTTCTGGGTAGTCTACTTGTGAGAGTCATAAGTCTCAATATATGTATTCAATTTTAGTGTTTAAACATTCGTTGGAAATCTTATCTTGCATATTTCCTCTCTCTTGAACAATTTTATCAAATTATTTATGCTCTATGAGTTATTCAGGTTTTAGTGAAGTCCAGTTCTCAGCCTAACTGAGTGGACAAATAGCTTGTTTTGTATCAAAGAGTTGCCAACCCAAATCTACTCCAAATTGAGTGTTTGATAGCTCATTTGAAAGCTATAGGCGTTTAGTTTGAGTGACCAAAGTTTCAAGTTCATTGTATTTTTCAGTTGGTACCAGTTTTCATTTGAAGGTTCTGCTATTGGCAAGAGTCTTGATCCTAAGAAGGTCTTCTACACTTTCCGCTGCGATTAGGAGAGGAATTCTCCAACATTTTCCCCAGTCACTTATTAACTTCTGATAATTATAGGAAAGTCAACTACTACTTCTAGTGCAAAACAAATTCTTTGTTAAAAGTCAAGCTTCAAGCTACAAATTCGTGGGGAATCTTTTATGGACATGTGGAGCAATCAAAGGAATCCAAAAGCCACGAGATTGCATCAAGAAAGTCACTCAATCACTCCCCAAGTCATCTCAACTAATTCCTCCAAGTTAGGAGGCTGATTTGGAAAGGTAGTTCCTAGATTTTAGGGGCACACTTCTCACTATAAAAGGAGCATGTGTCCCGACTTCTTTTGGGCCATCTTCTTGGAGTTTAGCTCATGTAAAGTGAGCACTAAGTGCTGGAGTTGTGATAAGCAAGCCCCTTGCTTAAGCTAGCCCCTTGCTTGCTTGTTTGTTTTCTTTTAGTAGGCATATCTATGTGTGTGCGCAGGCAGTGTTGCAACTCTCTACCCCTGAGTTGTTAGCATTGATTCTCCCTCATATTGTATCCATTTGGTGTAATTCTTGTCTCATTGGATAGCTATTAGAGTCTATTTTAGGCTCACAAATTCTCTGGAGCATTCTCTGAGTAATCTAGGAGCAACATTCATTTTAGTGAAGTTGTGTGATTGATATCTCTCTCTGTGTCTAGGCTCTGTTGGAAATATTTTGCTCTCTGTTGTAAGGGCTGGTTCTCCTTCTCTATTTATCCATTTGCTATGATTTTGGTGGCACTAGGTAGCTATTACAGTGCTCTAAAGTTAACTCAAGTTTGAGATTCATTCTCTGTATAATCTCTGAGAAAAGGTTGCTGGAGTGAAGTGAGGTCTCTGCTTGACTAGTAGTTGTGAGCATTCAACTAGCTCATGTTGTAGACATTGTTTCTCTTTGTTAAAGCATCCACTTTAAGTAAAATTTGTTTTGTTAGAAAGCTCTTGGTGTCGACTACAAGTCTACAAAAGCTCACTGGAGTTCTCTGCATAAGCTCTGAGTAAGAGTACTTTTGGTGTGCAGAGGTCAAAGAAGGATACCTGTGGAGGTCATTCGCGCTTTGTCGTTGCTTAGGGGTTGAGATACTTCCCTCATCAGTGGTATCAGAGCATTTGGGCATCTTGGAGGCATCACATACAAGCAAGAAGACGTCTTGGAGTTGGTGGTTGAAGATTTGCATCAACAAAAGCTTCTTGGAGGTAGCTCACATCAAGGGGGAGCTATTCTACTCAAAGTTTCAAGAGCACAAGGTGTCCATCTAAGGAAAGCTTCGGATTGAGGTAACCTCAGAGCCTCATTTTCATTTTACACACATTGGAGCATTAGCCAAGGGCTAGGTCAAGTATCAAAGACTAGATATGGGAGACTTCAACACTCAAATTGAAAAGCTAGACAAAGGGAACTATCAACCATGGAGATTTAGGGTCTCCAACTATCTTATGGGCAAGGGCCTTTGGGGGTTGATTAGTGGAAGTGAATCAAGACCTAGGTTGGATGAGAATCCAACCAATGACCAGAGAAGGGCCTTTAGGGAATGGAATGAAAGAGACAAGAGGGTTATCTTTATTCTTTCCCAACACATTAGCAATAGCATGATCGGCCATATCCAAGACTTGGATTCAAGCATGAAGGTATGGGAGAAACTTGAAAGGCTTTATTCAACAAGCACCAAAGCAAGGAAGATCCAGCTCAAGAATGAGCTCAACAACCTTAGGAAGAGATCAGGGAGTAGCATAAATGACTACATACTTAAGGTCAAGGAGTTATCAGATGCATTCGGATCCATTGGAAGCCACGTAGATGATGACGATCTTGTGGCTTATACTCTCAATGGTTTGAGAGATGATGAGAAGTGGAAACCCTTTACCACTTCAGTTTATGTAAGGGATAATCTTCCCGATTTTGAGCAATTGGTTGCTCTCATGGTCACCGAAGAAATGAACATAGGTGGAAGTTCAACTAAAATCAAGGATGCACAAGTTTTCTATGCAGGTAATCAAAGGGGCAAAGGAAGACGAGGACAAGGAAGGGGAAAAGGAAGGTTTGGAGGAAGGCAAGGCCACTCAAGCAATCAAGGACACGACCAAGGCACCTCATCACAAAGAGGGAGAGGAAGAACAAGAGGAAGAGGAGGACGACATCAACAAAACAGGAATCAAGATGGCGAAGGATGTTACATATGTGGCAAGTTTGGCCACTATGCTAGAGATTGCTACCAAGGAGGAAACCAAAGGAGCTATAATCAAGGCTCTTCATACAAAGGCCAAGGTAATTATGCTTCTACAAGTTCAGAAAATGACAATCTCTTGATGATGCACATGAATGGGAATTCAAGCAAAGTAGATAACACTTGGTATATTGATAGTGGATGTAGCAACCATATGAGTTGCAATGCTTCTTGGTTTACTAATCTACATGTTCCCAAAGGTAAAGGACAAATAACAGGTGATGATACAGCCCATGAGATCTCCCATGTTGGAGATGTAGCTTTGGATGACAAGGAGGAAGGAAGATGTCTCAAGGATGTCTTGCATGTACCTACTATCACAAAGAACTTGGTGTCCGTTGGGAAAATGGTTGAAAGAGGCTATCAAGTAAGGTTCAACAAAGGTGGATGCTTTGTGGAGAACCCTAAGCAAGGTTACAAGGTCATAGCAAGAGGAAAGAAGCAAGGGAGACTCTTCACTTTGGAGGTAAATTCTCATTCCACTCAACATGTCTACTTCACATATGGAAACAAGAGGATTTCGGAGTTGGACTTGTGGCACAAGAGGATAGGTCACATCAACATACAAAGAATGAAGGAAATGCAATTCAAGAGGCTGGTTGAAGGTCTTCCCAACTTCCAAGGACAAGGTATGAAGCATTTATGTGAATCTTGTCAACTAGGGAAGCAAGCGAGACTTCCATTCAAGAAGAGTGGCTACATAAGCCAACATCCATTGGAATTGATACATACAGATGTGTGGGGGCCAACCAAAGAGCAATCCATTGGAGGTAACATGTACTTTGTCACTTTTATAGATGATTGCACAAGGATGGTTTGGGTTTATTTCATCGAAAACAAATCAGATGTGTTTACATGTTTCAAAGCATTCAAGGCAATGGTAGAGAAGGAAACAGGTACATATATCAAGAAGCTAAGGTCCGATGGAGGGGGAGAATATTTCTCCAATGAGTTTTCTGATTTTTTAATGGATCAAGGCATCAAGAGGCAAGTAACATGCAGGTACACACCCCAAAAAAATGGATTAGCAGAGAGAAAGAATAGATACATTGCCGAGATCGCTAGAGCAATGCTTAATGAGATGAATGTACCTAACATGTTTTGGAGTGATGCAGCAAATACCGTCGTGTATCTTATGAATAGGGCTCCTACCTCAGGGATCCATGGTGAAGAAAGGAAGTCTTCTAGAGTTAAGTATCCAACTCAAAGGTTTACTTATGATTCATACATGGCAACACATTATGCATATATGAACAAAGTAGTAGAAGATCATGAGCCCGATTGCTATGAAGATGCAAGCAAGTACACCGAATGGAAAGAGGCAATGCAAGAAGAGATCAACGCACTTGAGGAAAATCAAACATGGACTCTAGTGCCCAAGAAGGAGAACATGAAGGTAATAGGTAATAAGTGGGTGTATAAAGTAAAGAGGAATTCAGATGGATCTATTTCTAGGTTCAAAGCAAGATTGGTGGCCAAGGGTTTTGCACAAACCTATGGAGTGGACTCTGAAGAGACATTCAGCCCCGTGGAAAAGATGAGCACCATTAGGACACTCATTGCAATGGCTGATAGCAAAGGATGAAAGCTTTTCCAATTGGATATCAAGAATGCCTTTCTCAATGGAGACTTGGATGAAGAGGTATACATGGAGCAACCACTAGGTTTTGTTCATAAAGAGTTTCCACATCATGTTTGTAGGTTGAAGAAGGCACTTTATGGACTAAAGCAAGCTCCAAGGGCTTGGAACCAAAGATTGGTGGACTATTTGATCAAATGTGGTTACAATCAATGCAAGGCGGATCCATCTCTCTTCATCAAACAAAGAGGAGAACTTGTAGTCTACATGTGTGTGTATGTAGATGATCTTATCATTACAGGTAATGATACAAAGGGCATTGAGGAGATCAAGGCAAAGCTTGGAAAGGAGTTTAGGATATCTGATCTTGGAGATCTTAGGTATTTTCTTGGCATTGAAGTTGTATACAAAGACGAAGGTATTATGCTCATACAAAGGAAGTATATTCTAGACCTACTTGAGAGGTTTGGGATGCTACATTGCAAGCCTATTTCAAATCGCATGGAAGTTAATGTAAAGCTAAGCTCCATTGATGGAGAGCCATTAGAGGATGTAACTTTTTATCGCTCTATTGTAGGATCTTTCAATTATGCCACAATAACTAGGCCTGACATAGCATATGGAGTTGGAGTGTTATCACAATTTATGCATAGTCCAAGGACTACACACTTGCAAGCTGCACGAAGAATGTTACGATATCTCAAGGCCACTATAAATGAAGGATTGTTCTATTCATTTGATGATGATATGCAGGTCAAAGCTTATTCTGATGCAGATTGGGCCGGTTCCAAGGAGGATAGAAGAAGTACAAGTGGTTACCTAGTCATGCTAGGTAGCAAGATCATCTCATGGATTTCAAAGAAGCAACCCACGGTGGCATTATCTTCCACCGAGGCTGAGTATAGAGCTTTGGCTCAAGTCACATGTGAGCTAACGTGGATTAAGAAGTTATTTATGGAGCTTAATTTGCAGGTTGACACATATCCAATTTTTTGTGACAATATGAGTAGCATTCATCTAGCATCGAATCTTGTCTATCATGCTAGAACCAAGCATATTGAAGTGCACTATCACTTCATAAGGGAAAAGGTGATATCGAAGGAAGTTTCAGTACATCATATTGGTACCAAGGACCAAGTTGCCGACATGTTTACAAAGGCTTTGGATGGAATGAAGATTTCAAAATTCAAGCAATGCATCAACATGAAGGAGCTTGGATGAGGACGAAGAATTGAAGCTTGAGGGGGAGTGTTAAAAGTCAAGCTTCAAGCTACAAATTCGTGGGGAATCTTTTATGGACATGTGGAGCAATCAAAGGAAGCCAAAAGCCACACGATTCCATCAAGAAAAGACACTCAACCACTCCCCAAGTCATCTCAACTAATATCTCCAAGTTAGGAGGCTGATTTGGAAAGGTAGTTCCTAGATTTTAGGGGCACACTTCTCACTATAAAAGGAGCATGTATCCCGACTTCTTTTGGGCCATCTTCTTGGAGTTTTAGCTCATGTAAAGTGAGCACTAAGTGCTCGAGTTGTGATAAGCAAGCCCCTTGCTTAAGCTAGCCGCTTGCTTGCTTGTTTGTTTTCTTTTAGTAGGCATATCTATGTGTGTGCACAGGCAGTGTTGCAACTCTCTACCCCTAAGTTGTTAGCATTGGTTCTCCCTCATATCGTATCCATTTGATGTAATTCTTGTCTCATTGGATAGCTATTAGAGTCTATCTTAGGATCACAAATTCTCTGGAGCATTCTCTGAGTAATCTGGGAGCAACATTCATTTTAGTGAAGTTGTGTGATTGATATCTCTCTCTGTGTCTAGGCTTTGTTGGAAATATTTTGCTCTCTGTTGTAAGGGCTGGTTCTCCTTATCTATTTATCCATTTGCTATGATTTTGGTGGCATTGGGTAGCTATTAGAGTGCTCTAAAGTTGACCCAAGTTTGAGATTCATTCTCTGTATAACCTCTGAGAAAAGCTTGCTGGAGTGAAGTGAGGTCTTTGCTTGACTAGCAGTTGTGAGCATTCAACTAGCTCATGTTGTAGAGATTGTTTCTCTTTGCGTAAGCATCCATTTGAAGTAAAATTTGTTTTGTTGGAAAGCTCTTGCATAAGCTCTGAGTAAGAGCACTTTTGGTGTGCAGAGGTCAAAGAAGGATACCTGTGGAGGTCATTCGCGCTTCGTCGTTGCTTAGGGGTTGAGATACTTCCCCCATCATTCTTAACGATCACCATCACCACATATATTGAACTTCTAGTGTTCGTTTAATATCATTGTTATACTCGCACTTCACTCACAACATAGTAAGATGTCAACACAGTACCTTATACATTCCAATACTGAATCTTTACCAATACAGGTGACACCACAGATGAATAACTTGTGATAGAATCAACTCCAGCCCCAGACAAGAGTGAGTCCCCTGTTGTCTCTTCCACACACTACTCTATTAATCAAGAAAACATTACAACATTCTGTGCGACACCCTTTCAGTGCGCGAATTTTTCTAATTACAATTAATCTACTTGATAATATTTCGGCGGCCTGAAATATGCTTGCACACATACATATGCATACACACAAACACATACAATACACATAGACAGATATACACACACAAACACACACATGTAGAATATATATGTAATATATATATATATATATATATATATATATATATATATATATATATATATATATATATATATATATATATATATATATATATATATAGAGAGAGAGAGAGAGAGAGAGAGAGAGAGAGATAGATAGATAGAATGAGAGAGAGAGAGATATTTGTAATCCATTTTGTTTTATATGTACATATATTATGGATCGTAGTAGAGAGCAAAAGATGAAACTTACTCTCATAAAGAATCATATGAGACGAAAAATCCATCTAATTCCTTAGGGGTTTTCATGCATAAGAATGTAGACATGCTTGATAAGGAATTAGACTATATGATCCAAATGTTTATCGAGCAGCCAAAGGAAGGCTCCTCTACCACTCAATTTGTAGGAAGAGAGCTATATACTCATAGGTATGTTTTCTTTTTATAATTTACTCTTTAAATGGTATTATAACACATGTTTTTATTCATTTTTATTTGTTTATTTTAAGACACCTATACGATCTCCAGCTCATGAGAGCATAGCATAGGTGCCTATAAGGACATGCATAGGTATCCTATGGCTCGAGTGTGAAATAAAACCTAAAGGCACGATAGTATACATCAGGCAACACTTGGAGTTGAGAAACAAATGAGAGCTTCATGTGAAACATACCTACATTTTGTTCACTTAAAATGGGCATGAGTATTAATTTTACATCTAAATTGAAATATGTATTTTATGTTCTTTTACTTATATGATATTTTTTTCTTTGTAGGGAGTTTGATGAGCAAACCAAAAAGTACGAAATTATTTCAATAGAGATAAAATTAATTGGGATTGGTGGTCTCATAGGTGGTGTTTGAAGGAGATGTTGATACTTATGGAACATCATCACTTTTATTTGTTATATATATATATATATATATATATATATATATATATATATATATATATATATATATATATATATACATCACACACATCCTTACATACACACATGTGTGCATACTAAGAGGTGCATACATATTCAGATGCATATATATATATATATATATATATATATATATATATATATATATATATATATATATATATATATGTGTGTGTGTGTGTGCGCGCGCGCGCGCGCATATATCAAACACATGGCCGCATATATAAGGGTCTCTCCTTAAGTTGTATACTAAAGACAGCTTCTGGATGGACATATCTCTATAACGTCCGTATTGATGCCTTTTGTTTTGTGGTGGGATCCTGCCCCTTGCAAATTATGTAATAATCTTTCTTTAGTTGAACTATCTTTTCGTGTTGTTTCAGCAAAAACAAAACTTGTCGCCTGGATAAGAGATGAGCTCTAGAGAAGATGCGATGCCTTTTTCAAAAGCTCAATAGATTTGTGGAAGCCCAAGAAGTGGAAAACATGTACCGCATATATTAGTTCATTTTGAAATTGAATGTCTGGAAGAAAAAAGTATGATACTCTTGAAAAACAAGGACATCGACAGGATGGTTCTATCCGGTTAACAACCAGAAGTTTGATCAATTATTGTATTTTCATCTTGTAATCTTGTCGTACAAGATCCTATTTAATCATACGACAATAATCTCTAATATGACATAACAAGATGTTCTTGTATGCAAAAGAAACCCTAATAAGTAAAACCCTAATAAGTAAAAATGAGGGAGCTCATAGGAGAATTTTGCCATCATTGAAGAGGCAGAGAGACAGCCCACCATACAATACATGTTTTCCCTTCACGAATGAGAAAGAAATCCCATTATAGAACCAAGCTGTATACACCCTGATTTTTCCTGCTCTCAATGATGTTTCCTCTTCTATTGATGCTTTCCTCGTACTTCTATAACAACACAATCTGAGAGCCTTATATTTTGATGGGCTTTTTTGAAATTCCCTCTGCCTCCTCCAAACACTCCCTATTATATCGTAAAGACTCCCTAAACTTAGTATCATTCATGAAAGTCTCATCTCGAATGGGGGAACCATCTCAAAAGCTTGAAGGTAAAAATAGTATTTTGAGCCATTTTAACCTTCCCATGAAGACTTCTTCATAAGATAGAAAATTATTTGAAACCGATCTTCCACTAGACAGTCTTTTTCAAATGATTACTTTTAGTGTCAATGTAAAAACTACTTTTAATAATGTGAATATCTATCAATAAATTAGGATTTTTTAAGGTCTATCTGTGTAAAACATTCATATTTGTTTGAAATTCATATAGGATTCTAGGGCTTAGCTTGGCCATGCCAAGACTGCAAAATCAAACGGCTTTTCTTAAGAATGTCTAGCCAAGGGCCTATTCTCAATAATTATCTTGAATTGAATGGAAACACAAGTGAAGGAATGCTTGGTACCTATGGGGCATCCCATATCCCACAAAGGAGGGTTGATATGGTTTTTTTTTGGGTATCAAAAGTACATAATTACCTATATGCATACCCACATAATTACCGACGTCTCTACACATATTTGTTGGACAGATATGTATGCATATGTTTGCTTTTTGACTCCTAATTTAGGTATGTACTATATAATCTTCATAGATAATGGTTGAATGATGCTAAAAGATGTGTATAGAGGTAGAGTTTTTAAAGTTTCCAATGTTAATAGCAAGGGTGGCTTATGAATTTCACCGTCTGCTATCAGCTTTGATATACTATCAATGTTAAAGAAAGCAATGCATTTATTAATATGATCTGATGTTAAAATGTTATCTTGCTTTAATATTTTTATTTAGTTTTAAACATTTAGTAATCGGGCCCTAGTGGTGGATACAGCAGGTAAATATTTTGCATAAGCTCAAAATTATAAGAAGTTCATCCGGATTCAGTAGTTTAAGAAGAAGTAAAAACTCTTCAATGATTACCAAGAGAGAGCATGTATAAATGCTAATTCCCTTGAATATGTATCTCTTTAGATCTCGGTAAGAAATACCCTCTGGCTCATTTGGCAAGTTGCCTCCAATCCTTCTCATCGTGATCGGCTACAATTCTTTGTTATTTTCTACTTTTCAACGGCCTAGTGCATCTTGTTAAAAAATGGTGTTACGCGTGTAGTCTCTATACTTCACGGAATGAATGCGACTATTACAAGACTGCACAAGTTTGGCAAGAAATTGGATGTAAAATTATCATACTCCAGCGTGTAATAGTTGCAATACTGCATTTAGATGTGGTTTCTCTCTATACACCCAGCTATCTGTAACACGTTTCTATTGCTTATCGACTAAAATAGTTTGTTTCTTTGATTAGAAATGTAATTATGTGATTGTTATGCCAAACAGCAACTTCAGTGATCTCTATTTTTATGTGATAAATGCGTTCAGCATTGTTTCTTCTATGCTTAATTGTAAACTATATACATTTCTTTTTTCCGAAAGGAAGTTTGGCCATAGCATACTCTCCCTGAATTTAATTAATAAAAAGAACAATTGTACACGGGCCTAGAACCCATGGGACACCCCAAATATCATGAGGGGGACAAAAGGGTTATCAACCTTCTTTGTAATGTTCTCTAACTATATAGATAGTTTCATTTCACTCTCAATTCGTGAGATAAATATATCCTTATTATTGCACATTGAGACTTTCAGGTTTTAGTAAACTATGCTTTGTTATTATAGTACTGAATCTTTGAAGTTTGGGATATCATAGCACTATATGGATATGCACTCTGACGCCAAGGCATCTCTAAAACAATGCACCAGAAGACTTGATATATTGTCGGCTTGAAGTCCTAGTGCCTACATAAAGTTATGTCGATGATTGCACTACTCAAAACTTGAGCTTGATGTAGTGTTGCCTACTCATAAGTATGTATTATGTACATTTCTAGTTGATATTAATATGCTCTTGCATTACCCTCCCATTAGAGTATTATGGGAATACGTCAACGATCGAGCACATCCAATCTTTCTTGTTCCATGTATGAACGGTATCTTTAGAAGTCATTATAAAAATGCCAAAAATAAATTCATTATTGGAGCTCTAGTTTCTTTTAGTAGAATTCTAGTAGTAGTACCAAAACACTAGTAATAGTAGTAGTAGTAGTAGATGGAAGTGAGGTAGGCCCAGCAATAATCATAGGATCATTCCAATACTTAAGCCCTTGCACACAAACACACCCTAAACCGAACAAGATTGATGAATGATAATAAAAATAGAAAACATAAGAAATAGGAAGCTACTAATAGTAACTAGACGCTATTTTCATATACCCAAATTACTTGATAGTATAACTATAAAATATGTATGTAATAATAAAAATATCGATAAGGATCAATGCAGATGGATCTAAGTACAAATTTGGAGAGATTTGTGCCTATGAGCATGAGGAAGTGAATGTGTGCTAGATTAAGTAGAAGAATAGGATTGTCTGTTGGGAAAAGAACGTACTTGCTAAGATAGGAGTTAAAAGTATGCAGCCCTAATAGAATTTGGATCCTCTCTTATGTAAGCAGCTACAAGATCAATTTCACCCGGAGTCATGGGCTGGAAAAAACCTAGTACAACACGAAGTAACAATGATAAATTGAAAATATGGAGCGTCTCATAAAAATCCGCAAGTATATAACAATTAAATAAACTTTATGGTTTCATGATTTAAATAACAATCAAATGAATTTAATAAAAACTTCTCAGAAATACTTTATAGTATAGAGAAGTTAAATAAGTGTGAACACACTTAACTATTTGAACCCTAAAATTATAGTTTTGAAAATCACGGTTGGAATTGAATTAAATAACCGTTTGCTATCTACCAATAGAAAGCTCTTGAATTAAATAACCATTTGTTATATACTACTAGAAAGCTCTTGAAAAGGTATTTTAAAATAGGGAAATAAATATTTATTCCTATTTTCACTGATATATTCAAACATTAAAATATGATAAAGGCCAATTACGCTAGTTCTCAGTTTTTTATTTCAACACTTAACTCATGGAATACCTCCACCCTCTTGAGAACATGATTTCTCCTACATCATTTCCATTTGTATCTGCATGAGTGAATCTTCATTTTGTATACAAGAGACACTCGGTTTTCATTTTATTTGCATTTTATCTTATATCTCTATTTTACTTGGTTACCTTGCCATTTGCTTCTACCTGTTTATTTATTCTCCTTCAAGGGAATTATTCCACATATGAAAAACTTTTGCTTTATAAAATAGGAAGTTTGGCCTTAGCCTACTCTCTCGGACTTGAATTGATAAAAAGAAAAGTACAACAGAAGGGAACTAATGCCCATGGGATCCCCCAAAACCCACAGTGCAAGGGAAGCTTTTATAGAGTTTAGATGGCACTACAAAGAAGGTTAATCACCCTCTCATCACCCTCATGCGGGGCTTACTTAGGTTTAAGCTTGTTGCTGATCAAAAAGAGCACTTGATGATGCTTGAAGGGGGGGCCGGGGTGTTTCTTGCAGTTAGCAATCCTTTTGCCAAAGACGAACAACAATTTCTCAATCCACCACTCTTTGGGGAAGTCACCAAAGTTAAGAGCACATCTTTCCCGCAAGATCTTCCATAGGACCTTCCCTCTGATGGCATTCTAGAGAGTCACAAAGGAGGTGATAGATTTTCCCAAGAGAGCTTTCTTCCAACTGATATGTTTCTAAAGTCTAATTTTCTTTTCGACAATCTGCTAGAGCGTCTTGGAGTTGGGACAAGTAAAGAAGATGTGAGAAACATCTTCGATGGATCGTTAGCAGCGTTTGCACCAGGGAGGAGTCCCACAAATTTTGTGAGCCTTAAGGTTGGTCCAAAAACCATGATGAAGAATTTTCCATAATAGGACATAATTTTTTATTTCAATGAGGGGGTGCCAGATAGCCATGAACTTCATGTTCCACGGAAGCTCCGTCCATGATAGGCACCATTTCTTGTTGAGGTTAACCTGATAATCAATGGTTTCTTTGATGTTTGGGATTTTTGATAGGCAATTACCAGTGTGCCATCCGAGACCAAGTAGGCTCGGCATGTCAGGTCCCATGAGAAGGCAAACTTTAGAGTGGTCCCAAAGAAGACGTCCGCTTTGCAAAGTATTCCATTCTTCATATAAAATGTTGAAGCTAGGGTTAATATCCTCAAACTTGACCCACTCGTTGGTGTCTTGCTTCCAGAGGTTTTTCCATTTTTTTGAAGCCTTTGTTCCATAACCTTTTGGTGTTTGGAATGTTCCAAGATTCCACATACTAGGTGCAATGGATTGGGAACTAGATAGAGTCATTTTGTCTGATACTAGCCACCCACTTCCAATCTTCACTTATTCTTGTGAAGCTTTTGACTTTATTCCAACTCTTCCATAGGGAGCACACAAGATTTGAGCCTTTCGAGAAGACCAGGATCGGGGAAAACAAAGGGTTCAGAATGTCATGATTCTTCCAATTCAAGAATCCCGTGAGAGCAAACACGTTCTTTTTTCTAAAGATAAACTTGGCCCATGCGGCCTCCCTATTGCACCAAGCCTTAATCAACCATTTTGCTGCAATTTTGGTAGCCATATACCCAATGTCGAGAATGCCAAGGCTCCCACTATCTCTTTGGCTTGTGTAGATGGACCACCTAATTTAAGGCACTCCCTCCTATTGTGGTCGCCCGTCCAGAGGAAGTTTCTAGAAATACTTTCTAGTTTGAATAGATTTTGCTCTTTCTGTCTCCAACAAGGAAAGCAAGTAAATGGCCGATGATATGAGGAACATGCTGATAACCATTGCGCGACCAGCGAGATTGATTTGCATACCTCTCCAATATTTTAGCTTGTTTTTGAGTCTGGCTAGCACCTAGTTCCACCTTTGCTTCATCGAGATACCAAACCCCAAGGTCATTCCAAGAAGCTGGAAACTTTGGCCTTGCGGAATGATTTGAGAGCCATGATCAATGAGAAGTTCAAGCTAGATCCCAGCAATAGCCCTGACACCGGTCTTAGAGTGGTTGATTTTGGATCCAAAGGCTTCATAGAAAGTATCCAGACACTTCTAGAACGTCTCCAGGCTGGTACTATCATTCTGGACAAGTTCGTTTATGTCATCGGCAAATAGCTCATGGTGATCTAGCCTTGGTCATGAGGCAATTGAAGGCCTTTGATATTACTTGCTTCCGCATGTTTTCCTACCAACCGGCTAAGCCCTTCTGTGGCAATGGCAAAGAGAAGGCGAGCCAATGAGCACCCATTTCTAATCGATCTTCTCAATTTGATCACCTTTGAAAGTTTTCTAGTAACATTAATTTGAGTCGACATGTTTCCCAGAAGGGTCGTGATCATCTTGGTGAATTTCTGACTACATCTGATATCTTTAAGAAACTACAGAATATAGTCCCATTCCAACCTATCTTAGGCTTTATCAAAGTCAATCTTGAGGAAGACTACATCTTGTCTTGACTCATTTGCAAATTCGAGACCTTCCCATATATCAATAATGGTTTCCAAATTAACCTACCTTTGACGAAACCTTTTTTATCCTCACTTAACCACGCTCTTAGATGGTTGGAAATACTATTGGCTATGACTTTGGCAATGATCTTATATCCTGTTTGGAGCATCGTAATCGGATGCCAGTTCAATTCTGTTCTTTTGCCCTTTTTTGTGTATTAGCTTGATAGTGCCATTATTGAGACAAGTTGGAAATGCACCAAACGCGAGCACCTCTTGCCAGACCAAATGAATAGGGGTGGCGACTAGCAACTTGAAGGACTTGAATAACTCATTAGCAAGCCCATCTGGCCTCAAGATTTACCACAAGGGAGGGTGTTAGCAGCAGACAAGGGAGTCAACGAAGATCTGGCAAATAGGCTAGTAATTTTCCTCATGAAGAAGCAAGTACGAGCACTCAACGCAGATCTAGCACTAAGGCAACCTTTAAATTTTCAAATCCTTTACACCCATTTAAAGTGATTTTCATCACTAAACACCATTGTAAATACCAATTCATCTTTTTGTAGCTCCATTTTGTGCAAGCCAAGGAGTCCTTGAGCTTGAGGAGCTTTAGAAGTATCTACCTGCCAATTTTCGTAATTTTTAGATACCGTTTGAGCCCTCAAATAAGCCCTGGAACCTAATTTTTAACTAGGCCGGACACTAGGTCTCGACAGGGCCAAAACTTAGCCAAAAACTATAAAAAGAGCTAGAGAGCTCATTTTTGAGGTTGGATTGTAATTGAAACGAACTTGTAAGAGCTTTTTGAAAGTAATCTAAGAACTCCATTGCTTCTCCCTCTTTGTCTTGCCGTGTGTGCGCGTGTGTGTGTATGTGTGTGCATGTTTGTGTGCTTCTCACTCACGCACTTGTGCTTCCACTTGCTCGAGGTCTTCATACCATCCTCACGTCTTCCCGGATTGACATTAAAGGAGGTGCTACTCATCACTGAGCTACACCAAATTTTGGCGCCGTTGCCGGGGATCGAGCTTTGAGGACGAGCGTGTGATGGTAAGACGTAGAGTTGACGCGTTGGAGTAGTAGGTATTTTCTTCACTTTCATCTATTTTCTTGTTGTTTCTTCACCACCTTCATCACCATCATCATCATCACCATCTCCCACCTCCATCTCCATCATCGCGAAAATTTCTGTTTTTGATCATATCACCATCTCCATCTCATTTCCCTCATTTCACTTGTGAGAGAGAGCGCGAGAGCGATATTGCGTGCGTGGGTTTTTGCATGTTTCTTGAGCTTTTTGCAGGACCTTGCTGAATCACCATCCCCAGCTTCCTGCGCAGGTACGAAACTTGTCGAAACTGTCTCGCGGTCGCAGGCTTCTGTCGATCGCGACTGACAGAAATTTTTGGTTTTTCATAAAATTGAGTGCACCACTAGAACAAGCACAAGGAGCACATCCTAAAACACTAAAAACAGTAGAAAAATTCCGAGGTTTTCTGTCAATCGCGATCGACAGCCTCTGTCAATCGCGACCGACAGACCCTGTCAATCGCGACCGACAGACCCTGTCAATCGCGACCGACAGACCCTGTCAATCGCGACCGACAGACCTCACGACCGACAGACTGCCACGTAGGATCCTGTCAATCGCGATTGATACCGTCGATCGCGATCGACAGCCACGACCGACACCTCTGTCAATCGCGATTGACACCGTCAATCGCGATCGACTGAAATTCAACGATTGATTGACTTTTACGCGTAGCCACGTGTCCATCGCGACTGATAGGCCCCCGATTGACTGAAATTTCGGCGAAAAATCCGGAAAACGTGTCGATCGCGATTGATACCCGTCGATCGCGATTGACAGCCACGATCGACACTGTCGATCGCGATTGACACTGTCGATCGCGACTGGCAGCCCCGACGGACACCTCTGTCAATCGCGATTGACAGACCTGTCGATCGCGATTGACAGGCTTTTCGGCCAAAAATTAGGGTTTTTTTGTTCAAAATTGGGATAACTTTGGGGCAAAATAGTCAATCCATTAGCACTTTGGAGCTTCCTACACTTGTGATTGGGAGAAAATCCTAGGATCTGTCAGCCAAATTGAATCCTGTTTTAACCCCCTAAACCCTGAACAGTCATAACTTTTTCATACGAAATCCATTTTTTGAGCTCTAGGGCTTATTGGAAAGCTCGTGGCATATACTACACGCCCTCAACTGTTTTTTATAAAGATAATGCGTTGATTTACAGATAGGGTATTTTGAAGTTGACCATACCCAGGGGGATCAAAGTCAGGGGTCTTTAGAATTGTTTTCTTAAAAATCACAGTGCAAATTGGTGAAATGTTACATGAATGAAAGTGATTGGTCCAGTCTTTTGATTTTAAGTCTTGAGCTAACAGTGGGCCTTTCACAGATCTATTGAGAGCATCGAAAGGCGTTCTAGCCAAGTGTAAGTGCAAGATTGGGAACACGCGTCCTGAGCATACTAGGGCATCAACACAAGGAAAGGAACTCAAGGTTGGAATACTCTCAACTCCCTCTATCATTTTCTAGCTCAGGTTAAGTACGAATAGTGCGAGAAGTAAGTCAGGACAACGATAGGCAGGTATCAAGTTGAAGACTACCTAAAAACTCAAGTTCAAGCTAAAAACCTAATCTCTGTACTGTCGATAACATAAAGGAAAAGAACCTAACGTGGAACGATCAACCTGAAAGCACGAAGAACATTCAAGTGTTCCCGACGACGTAAAATCAGACAAGACTGTAAACACGAGAAATAAATAAAAAGAATCAAGTGACTAATATAAAGTAACCAGCAACGAGGTTGTACTCTGGGTAAAGAATTGGGCTACTTAGATAGGCATATGAACCTTAGATCACGACGACATCTTGTAAGGGAGAGACAAAGCCTTAGGTCTTCAGAGGCCAGTGTTAACCACACTGCTAGGTCTTGGGCCCAGCAGTTGAGCCACCACTCGTACTACCCTAGCTCTGAGACCAGTGAGTCAGAGATGTCTCAAGGCATGGACAGACCTACGGGAAGTTCAGGAGTGCCTTACTTGTACAGGGTAGAAGGCCCTTACAAAACACAGCTGGAATACCTGAGGACCAACCGATTAGGTGCTAGCATCTATGAGGACGGCTTAGGAAGATCTGTGGTACAAATTAAGAATCCTGATCAATCCATTGGACTAGAGCACCCAGCAGTCAAATTTGAAAACGGTGCATACCTAGACAAGGAAGGAACCATATACGTAGTCACCAGTCACCCAGATAGGACAGATGAATTTGGAAATGTAATCTCTGAAGCGGACTTAGGTGACTTGGAACAAGGAAACATGGGTGCGGAACCTAGAACCCCTCGAGGCAAATCTGTTCTCACTAGAATTATCACGCCTGAGTGGGTTCCCCAAGACAACAAGAGCATAGAGTTGCTCCTCAATCGAGAAACTGACGAAGCCTTTTGGAGATACAAATCTAATCAGCCAACTGATATAGGAACTATCATGATCTATGAGCTTAAGGATCCGGATAGCCCAGGTAGAGTGACCTACTTAGATCACACTTCGGAAAGGATCTTTGTGGTGACAGAAAATGATAGGCATGCTTACACTTGGAAGGGTGAATTCATTTTCCCCCAACCAAGATCGAATGTATCCTATGATCACCCTGGAGCTGGAACATCCCAAGCTCATGGAACTCAAAGAGACAGAAGTAGAGATAGACCAGAAGTAAGCTTTGCTAACCCCGTGGGCAGAGAAAGAACGAGGACGGAGACGAATAGAGTAGAACCAGAGATACTTAGGGCTCACCGGAATCAGAGAAATGTGGATGGATTCCCTCTGCCGAGACCTAGAGAGCACACAAGAACTCTGAGACCGACCCAGCTAGTTAAGTCCATGAAGAATTACTTTGATGGCACAGGAGATCCCTATGATCATGTGGCGGAGTTCAAGCAAGTCTTGAGAGCTGAACAAGTGGAGGATCTATTCACACAGTACAATGCCTTCGGTCTAACCCTTAGGAACACAGCACTTACATGGTTTTAGCCATTGGATGAGCGACAGTTCGGGAGCATAGACCAACTCCTAGAGGCTTTCATCGTAGAGTTCTCTAAGAGTGGCATAAGACACAATACCTCCTCACTGATTCACAGCTTCAAGCAAACCCCTCAAGAGACCGTGAGACTTGCAGGGAGAAGATTTAGGCAATATCTTGAAAGATGCCCTGTTTCGGAGCTGCCTACACCAGCTAAACAAGTAGCCTTATTCTTGGATGGATTGCTGAGTACGAAATTGAGATCCTATGTGTATCTGAAGGACCCTAGGACTATAGAAGAGTGTGTACGCATGTGCATTGACATTGAAGATAACCTAGGGGAAGAACTAGAGCTTTCCAAAATCTACAAAGATTCAGATAGTGCATCTAGTCACTCTTCCACGCAATCCACATCAATTGAGGAACTCGCAGAGAAAGTGGCCCAAAAACTAGGCGTCTCTGGCAAACAAATCCCAAGGTTTGCCCCTGTGAAAAGGTGCTATACGTGTGGTGGTGACCACATGGCGAATGTCTGCCCCATTATGACTCAGCCCCAAGTAAATCCTAGTAGCCAGTATTGCACCATAGAACGGAGATACACCAATCACACCGCACAAGATTGCCCATACAACAAGCAGGCAGTTAGGCAACCCTACCCTCAGCCATACCCGCAGCAAGGAAGATACCAGAACCAGTACCCTCCACAGCCATATGGCAGGCCACAACAAAATTATCAACCACAATACCAAAACCAACAAAGACCTCAGCGAGTGTTAGCTCAACAACCCCCTGCCCCAGCTAATGTGATTCCGGTAAAGTATGCTGTTGCAGAAGAAAACCTGAATAGAGCTATAGTCCCTGTGACACCCATGATTTCTGAAAGTGACCCGAGTGACCATAGTTTTGATTCTACACATGTTGATAGCCCCCAGGCGTACTACATGCAGTCTCCAGAACATGATGAGTCCTACTATAGTGAAGAGCCGAGTGAACCTAGTTGGGAATCGGATTACGCAAATGTCATGTACACAAACCCCAACCCTAGGCCTCAACCTAGGCAGGTAAGACCTTCATTCCCAAGAGGACCGTGCTATAGATGCCAAGGAGATCACTTCATTCGTGATTGTCCTTTACCTCCACCTACACAACCCCAGTCAGTGACGATCCAAGGCTTTTGCCAAGATTGTGGAAAAGAGCATCTCTTACGAGATTGCCCAAAGAACCCCAATAATATGCCAAAAATCACGCCTATCAATGTTATTGGATTAGTGGTAAACTCCACAGGAAGTGTCACTTCCACTGCTCCGGTACAGGTAGTCACTAGAGCTCAAGCATTGCAGCAAAACCAAGGGGTAGACCAGGAAAAGAGCCCAACAGCTAGTGAAACTGAGAGCATAACCAAGAAAAGGACTAGAGCGTGGAAAGATAGTCGAGAAAGAATGAAAAGACAATGGGCTAAAAAGATGAGTGAACTTGAGGAAAGCATAAGAGAAACCAAAGCCAGGATAACTGAACTCACATCTCAAACTCCCTCTCACACTACCCCACCACCACCTTTCCCATCGCCATCCGACCAGCCACCTTCCAACCCGCCTCACCTAAACCCACCACCCCCTAGAGTAGGATCAGTCCTAGCAGATCCCACTCCCGAAAACCTTAATATGATGCTTAAAGCATATCAGGCCAGAATCCAAGAAGGGCCAACCATAACCGATCATGAAAAATGCTACCCTAGAGCCGAGCTAGAGCTTGAACGAACTAAAATTTGTGCCAAAATGGTGGAATTGGCTCAGACCATGTTTGAAGCTAGTCGCCTCTTTAACATCTCTAGCTCAGCTAAGACGTAGTTACATTTTGATGGACTGCTAGAAAGAATAGAGAGGCTAATTGCACAATCAGAAAAGGAACCTGCCCCCCAAAGAAAGGAAAGGGCAAGAGAACGGATAAGCCAGCCTCTTCAGGAAGCCCATGTGCCTCCTCAAGAAGCTTATCTTTCCCCCCAAAAGGCAGATGAGCCTCCCTTGAAAGCTCACGTACCTCCACAGTTTGCCTACATTCCTTCTCAGGGAGCATATGAGCCTGTTCGGAAAAGTAATAGAATAAGTAATTCCCCCCAGGAAGCTGGTGCTCCAAACATCTATGAGAGCGAGGAAAGAGCCAACGATAGAATAAGCCCTCCTTCCCAGGTTGCTTATGTGCCTAATTCTACGGAGCCAGACACTTCTTCTTCTATGAATCGGTTTGCACCAGACTTCCTACGAGAAATTCAAGAAGATAAATGGGATAACGAAAGTGAAATCGCCCCTCCCTTTGAACTTGTGGATGATGCACACGACCAATTCCCACAAGACATCCCATCTATTTACGGGGAACATGAGAGTACTCAGTCTCACGAGAGATTGGACTTTGAATCCAATTCCATACAAGAGCTACCCCATTTCACAGGCCCATGGGAAGCAATGTCCACGTGTATGAGAGCACCCACAGTCATGGTAAGAAACGAAGATTCAGTCATACCTAGGAACACAGAGGTAGTGAAGAACACTAACGTGCAGTGCAATCTCAAGTTAGAAGAGCTACTCAAGGTTAGACCTGAATCGTGGAAACATGTAACCAAACAAGTACCTGAGATAGCAAAACCTCGTTCCCAGGTAGGATCACATAGGACAGTGCCAGAGATACCCTTGGATAAGATAGGAGATATGTGTGAAGGTGAAGAAGGGAACACCTATCTTCCCATTACTTATCAGGAGTACACCACCAAGGCAATTTTGGACTCAGGTGCAGGAGTTGCAATTGCCACCACCTCCCTATGGAAGCGTTGGGGCAAGCCGGCACTCAGGCCAACGAGAATGAAATTGCAGATGGTCGATGGTCACATAGAGAGACCCCTAGGATTGCTAGAAGGAATAACTCTCACCACTTGTGGTGTCGAGTTTGAACATACCTTTGCTATATGTGACTTTAGCAAAAATCATGCCTATGAGATGATTTTGGGACGACCATTCATGCGACAGTTGCAAGTGGTACAGGATTGGGGAACTAATTCCTTGTACCTGCAACACTTAGGTGTTACGACCAAAGTCAATCTCAAGGATTACTCTCATAGAGATGTCCCTCCTATCCAATGGAATCCCATCCATAGAGCCAAAGATGATACAGAATCTGTGCATTCCATAGGATCAGGATCCTCATGGATGCATGAAGACACTCATTTATGGATGTGCAAGGTTGCAGTAGAAGAAGAGAAGAGAGAGAAAGCCAGAGAGGTAGGTGCAAAAGAAACACATAGATCAATTCAAGACCCAGCCTATGCACCCGTAGTTTTTCCTGATGAGGAATTTGAACCCCATGGCTGGGCAGAAATCCTAGCAACAATGGACGTAGCCATTAATGAAGAACAATGGACACCTCACTGTGATGAGGATGGCTATGATATTTCAGTCTTCTCCATAGAGCCAATCATGGGAGAGGCAGTTCTAGAAGAATGTGAACCTAACCCTGATGCCTTTGAGGATGCAAGTGACTCCGACCTAGAGTCAATCATTATGGACCCACCATTTGCATCAGATGAAGAATACTTCCATGAAGTAGAATTTCAACCCCAGAGGCATGGAGAGCCCACAAATGATGTAAGATTAGCCACACATGTGACCCCAAAGGAAGAAGGAAAGAAACGGAAGAAGAGAGAAGTCTCACCAGAAGAGGAAGAATCTTTGTTTGAGGTCCCAGAAAATTTTAAGAAATATGAGATAGATGACAGGAGAGTCATGATAAGAATGCCTAAACGAGAGGCACAAGTAGGAGAGGCCTATGATAACAAAGAAACCACCAAGAAAATAGTAGTAGCCCTAGAAGAAGGAGAGGAGAGATGCACATACATAGGCCATGACCTAACAGAGGAAGAAGAGCATGCGTTAATTGCCTTGCTAAGAGAATACAGAGATGTGTTCGCTTGGAGTTACAAGGATTTGAAAGGTGTTGACCCTGACATATGCTCACACACCATCCCCATGACCTCAGATGCTAAACCCTCTAAGCAAAAGCCCTACACATATAACGATAATTACGCTGCTAAGATCAAAGAAGAGATAGATAGACTGGTTGAAGCTGGATTTATCTATGAAATTGAGCACACTGAATGGGTATCCCCCATTGTAGTGGTGCCCAAGAAGAATGGCAAGCTTCGTGTGTGCATTAACTTGAAAAAGGTTAATGCAGCCACGATTCGAGATAACTATCCGCTTCCCATCACAGAACATCTCTTAGAAAGAGTGGCAGGCAAGGAAGTGTACAGCTTCCTTGACGGATTTTCGGGTTACAATCAAGTAGCCATAGCTCCAGAGGATCAGCATAAGACAGCCTTTGCCACAGAATGGGGCATTTTCGCCTTCAGAGTAATGCCATTTGGGCTTACCAATGCACCAGCTACTTTCCAAAGGCTGATGTGCCATGTATTTAAAGAGTTCCTGAGGAAAAACTTAGAAGTCTACGTTGATGATCTTTGTGCTCATTCGAACATTAGGCAAACCCATATCCCTGAACTCAGGCAAATCTTCGACAAATGTAGGGAATATCAAGTCTGCCTGAACCCAGAAAAATGTGTTTTCATGGTCAGGCAAGGCAAGATTCTAGGACACATAGTGTCAAAGAATGGCATATCTACTGACGAGGAGAAAGTGAGAGCCATAGCAGAGCTACCTAGGCCAAGGAATATCAAGGAAGTACAAGCTTTCATGGGGCATTGTGGTTACTACCGCCGGTTCATTCACATGTATGCCGTCATTGCAAAGCCCATGTACGGACTTCTGACTAACTTTGAGTGGACTGATGAATGTGAGAACTCCTTCCAGGAGCTTAAACGAAGATTATGTTCAGCACCAATCTTGACCACACCAGATTGGAATAAGCCATTCCATGTTCATGTGGATGCATCCAATTACGCCATTGGATGTGTGCTTGCACAACCTACTGGTGAAGGTAATATGGATCTTCCAATTGCCTATGCCAGTAGACAGTTGAATGCAGCTGAACGAAATTACACCACTACGGAGAGAGAAGGCTTAGGCATGGTATATGAAGTTAAGAAATTTAAACACTATTTGCTTGCAAATAAGTTTAAATTTTTTACTGATCATCAGGCTTTGCTATACCTCGTAAACAAACCATGCAATACAGGAAGATTAGTAAGATGGTTTCTCTTACTAATGGAATATGATTTCGAGGTTGTGGTGAGGAAAGGTAGGACTCATTTGAGAGCAGATCATCTCTCTAGGCTCACCTCCGGAGAAGCCCCTCAGGGAGTATCAGATGATCTTCCTGACGCTTACTTGTTCAATTTAGAAGTGGTGCCGCAGTGGGCTAAGCCATTGGTACCAGTATTGACATACGGGCCTAACCATCCAGTAGTAAACACACGGAACAAAGAGGTCGTGAAAGCCCAAAAGTACCACATCATGGCAGGAAGCATGTACAAGCACACAGATCAAGGGATCTTGGCTTGTTGTGTAGAAGAGGACGAGTATGCTAAATGGTTGCAATTAGCACATGTAGGTGCATTGGAGCAACACTATTCAAAACAACGAACCTTACAGACCCTAAGGAGACTCGGAGTGCATTGGCCAACTATGGAAGCGGATGTCCAAAAGTTGTGCAAGGAATGCTCAATCTGTCGCACTAAACCACCTGTGGAACACGCTACTCTTTATCAAGTATCCATTGTGCCAGATTGGAGCGAACCTCTAGTATCCTTCCTAAGGACATACACATTCCCTCCAGACATGACTCTGGCTAGGAAAAGGAGTTTAGAACAAGAAGCCCTGGATTACTCGCTCATTGGTGATAATCTATACAAACGCGGTAAAGATGGTTACCTGAGACTGTGTGTCCATGAGAGTGAATATCTTAAGATCTTGGAAACTGCTCACCAAGGTGTAGCAGGAGGACACTTTGGACCAGATCGAGTGATCAAGGCAGTGCTATTTGCGGGCTTCTGGTGGCCTACACTTCACATGGATGCACATACCTATGTGAAACGGTGTGATGTCTGTCAGAGAACTCAGTATCCTATACGAAAAGATGAGATGCCATTGAAACCTATGATGGGTGGACGTGCGTTCTCTAAGTGGGGAATAGACTTCGTGGGTCCTATTAATCCCCCAGCTAAGGGTTCTCATGCAGAATACATCATTGTTGCGACAGACTATCTAACTAATTGGGTAGAGGTAAAGGCTACGACAAAGAACGATGCTCAAACAACTGCTAAATTCTTGTTTGAGAATGTGTTCACAAGATATGGGCTACCTATAGAGCTGGTAAGTGATAGAGGCACTCATTTCTTGAACGAGGTGATTGAGAATCTACTCCAAGAATTCCTGGTAATACACAAGAAGTCTGCCCCCTATCACCCTCAAGCTAATGGACAAGCTGAGAGCACTAATAAGATCTTATGCAATGTACTGACAAAATTAGTGAACAATAAACGCTCTGATTGGGACAAACAACTACACCATGCTGTTTGGGCATACCGAGTTGCCTACAAAACGGTACTCCAAGCCACCCCCTTTCAGATGGTATTCGGCCAAAACGCTGTGCTACCTTTGGACTTCTTAATACCTACGTTGAAAATAGCACAAGAGCACGAATGGACAGGTCATGAACTCTCCTCTAGGATCTTTGACCTTGAACGATTAGGAGAAACAAGACTGAGAGCAGCTGCAGGAATCTATGCAGCGAAGAAGAGGCAGAAGGCATACTTTGATGCCCATGTGAAGGAAAAGGGCTTGAAAGCAGGAGATCTAGTTTTAGTCTACACATTGAAACAACATGCAAGGAAGCTAGAGAAGCGAGGCTACGGACCCATGATCATTAACAGAATCTCAACAAGTGGAGCAGTGCAACTAGCCACTTTAGAAGGCGATGTTCTCCCAAACTATATTAGCGGATGCAGAGTTAAGTTGTATCAGGAACCCCTCACAGAGGAAATGCTAAGTCGACTCAACACTGCTAAGAAGCGCAAAGAGGAAGAAAAGCGAATTCGAGAAGAAGCTCAAGCAGAAGCCCTAGAGCGCATACGGAAAATGAAATTAAGAAGACAAGGTAGAGAGCGACCGGTGCCAGATGCATATGCAGATCAAGGATATGACGTAGCTATGTGTGAAGTTTCAGGTGTTAGCTCACCTAGAATAACTGACCGACGTCCTTTCATAACCTTAGACTTAGGACAAGGAAAGAGTGCAAGGACGGTAAGAGCCTTGATTGACTCAGGCGCAACCACTAGTGCTGTTAAACTGTCTTACTGTCAAGAGTTGCAATTAACTGTCAATCCTGTGGAAGCATATCTCATAGGATTGGGAGGCGTGGAAACCCCTTGCATGGGCGAGGTGGAACTTCCCCTCTATATTCATGATGAAGCAATGACAGTTAAAGCGCTAGTATGCCAAGACGAAGATCTCACTGAACCTCTTGTCTTGGGTCAAGACTGGATCTATGACCAAGCAGTCAACTTAAACCTAAGAAGTGGACTTCTTCAGGTATGGGTCAATCATAGTCGAATTACAGTAGAGTTAAATAATGGAGCACTCAAGGAACTAGGAAAGGCACACACTCCTGGTCCCTCCAGGGGTGCACATGAAGATGACCATGTTGTTCTTGTCCAAAATTATGTGTTGCAGAGGAATGATGTTCGCAAAAATGGAGTGAGGGATGCGACGGAACTCCCTTCTTTTCCAAAGGTCAGAGAGAAGCAGCCACCAAAGGTGAATCAACGGCAGAAGAAGCAGGGTACCACCTATGTCGGAGGTCAAAAGCACCTGTGCAGCAAAGTGTCTCAGCTAGTGAAACAAGTATGGGTGCGGAAAGGCGAACACCCGGTTGCACCCAAGCCAACCACACGGGCAAAGCCTCTTATTAGTAACCAACAACACGATACTAATAAGAAGTCTTTCAGAAGCTCATCTGCTAACGTGAAGTCTATTTGGGTGCCCAAGAAGTCGATGAAGGCCAGCCCACAATCAAGACAAATTTGGGTGCCTAAGGCTTGTTTGCGGGCTCAAATAGCTACACCTAGAACACACCCTACACAGCATGATCCACTCACTCGCACAGCCGGCATCCACTCGTCTTCAACACTCCGGAACACACCAAGGCCCATGAGCACGAACGGAATCACTTGTAAATGGGTCCCTAAAAGGCTTCATTTTCAAGTCGACACACCCATAAAGCTCTCGAGAGTCTCTACGGAACCAAGAGCAAAACCCATCCACTACGTTTGGCAGCCTAAGACTTGTACCAAACCCCCAGACCCCATTTGTAAATCCATGTTAACTTACTAACCACATCACTATCACTTTACATCATTCCACTTAACTCTTAGGTCTACCGAATGACTAACCACACACACACTTGCACCGAGCACTTACTAACCCATTATTCGCTCCCGACCCTCATGTTAATATTGTAATGGGAACAACAACGATCCTCCCTTGTTCTGTACAATATTAACACGTGTTTGTATATTCTCACAGAGACAGGTAGCAAGAGGTAAAATGGCAGATATGGTTGGAACTAGCTCCCAGGCCGGCACCAGCCCCCAAGTGGTGGACATCGAAAGCCTTCCAGTCGAGGAGGAATTAACGGAAAGACCAGTGGCATTACGAGCATTGCATGCCATACCAATCCAGAATCCTCCACAGGGTCACACCATGCCGGTGGGCAAAACCTCACACTGGTTCAGTGACGTTGCTGGACCTCTGGGTGAAGGAACATACATGTGGGAGTCCGAGGTAGAATTCAATGGACGTTGGGGCAGATACCATTTCTTTACGAGGGAGTTTGAAAAGCTGCAGAATAATGAGGGACTGAAGTCGATATGGAAGAAGGCTGGGCTTTATGACTACTTCAAGTTCCAACTACCAAAGCCGGATTTTCTAAGGTGCTCATACTTAATTAGTACCCTCACTTCCAGCAAAGACAAGAAAGGTTACAGTTCCTTTGTGCTCCCATCACTCACAAGGGGCAACGAGCTGAAGCGTTTCCACTTGACTATCAATTTGGTGAGAGAAGCACTCGACATGAGAGGTATGCACATCCCAACAGAGAAAGAGACTATGGTTCCAGACAATATGAAGAACAGGAATCTGACGAAGTTGAAGGACATGGTTGCGATGACACCTACAATTGCCATCCACTTACGCATGGTCATGCAACATTTCGCCTTTCCCGCGCAGGAGAGGTTCACCATGCCTCCCAAAAAGATCTGGTTTAGCCTCTACTTGGCGGATGCTTTTGAGTTGACCATCAATATGCCCCACTGGATTATCGACCAGATTCATATGGCTCATCAGAGATGGTATAAGAAGCAAAAATCGGTGTTGTATGGTTGCTGTGCACTTACAAGAATTGTATACAGATGTCTCGCATATGATGTACCGGTGCAAAGGGCTCTGATCTGGTCCAGAGCACAGGAATTTCAACGCAGATTGTCAGCTGTAGGGCCTCCCTCAAAGAAGATGAGAGGCGCCGTCCAGATGCCTTGTGCTCAAGCTCGCGGTGCAACCCTGACGCCTGAGACAACCCCAAGACTTCCCCGACGAGTGCAACCATTTACTATCAGGTTACCCAGGCACAGCACAGATGGCCCTAATCTTGTGTTTCCACCAGTACCAACTGATCTGGAATTCCCGCATGGATTCACTCTGGAGGATCTAACGGACGAAGAAGTTGCAAGAATCATAGATGCTGTAAATGCGGAAGTTGAAGAAGAGCAAGCCGGTGGACAGCAAACTGCCCCAGACCAAACCCAGCCCAGCCAACCGGACGTAGTCAATGTGGACGATGAAGAAGAAGCTCATGAGGAGGCACAGGGTGGACAATCAGAAGCAGAAGAACAAGAGTATGATCAAGAAGCCCTACAAGTACTGGAAGGTGCCCCCGCCTATACTAACGCATTAAAGAAGCTCTACGATACGATGAACCGAGTCCAAGAGCAACACAGGCTATCATTAGCTGTAGGTAAAGCCCTCATGAACCAGATTCTGGAGGAGGAAGGCGTGGACGAGCAATACCGTGCCACCCTGGAAATGATATCAGATGCTTTGGGAGTACCTGAAACGGTGCACACTGCACTAGCGCAATCACGAAGGACAGAGAAAAGATATGGAAGACGCCCCCCACGAACAGGAAAACGAATGAATGTATTAGGTTCAGGACCACAAGGCACCCCCCCAACCACTGGCACAACACACACTGTTCACGACACCGAGGAAGCCCACACATTGAGTGCACCTCCATCACCTCCCTTGCCACCTTCTCCCCCACATCCACCCCATTCACCTTCCTCTACCACGGTAACCTCTACTGTCACTACCTCCGAACCCACTACACACACCGATGCACAAACCATCAGTCAACCCACATACTCTATTTCCACTGAACACATAAGTCTAACCACAGCCACGGTCAATCCCACTACGTCCATCACGCTTCCTGGGAGTTCACAATTACACACACCTCTATACACGTTCACAACTATCACCGCCACCACAATCCCCATGTTCACAGTCACTCCCCTCACTGCCTCCACTTTTGAATCCATGGAGGTATCACCCACATCTGCACCTCTCCCACCCCCCATTTACCCACAATCTCCCATCCCCCCACCTCCCCCCTCACCCTTCTCCAGTACTGCATCCACAATTCCCTTTTCCCTTCCCTTCCCCGCTGCATTCAACACCATTTCCCCCACCATTCCCTTTAATAATGTATGTAATAATATGTATCAATGCATGTCCCAACTTCAGCAACACTACCAACACCTTGACAACCGACATACAAGGCTCTTCCGAAGCCACGAAGATCTCCAAGCACGATGTAGGGATCTTGAAGAGCAGAAGCAGCTACTACAACAGCAGTACGTGACACTACAGGAGCAATACGCACAATTAGAAGCCAACCCACCCCAAGCAGATGATGAAGAACGACGACACATGGACGAGCTGCTACATTCTCAAATCACGGAAAACCTGAAACTTCGACGGAACTTGGGCCTCCTCCGCAAGCATATGTCTACAGCGCTAGAGGAGAATAAAAGATTACAGAAACAAAATGAAGAAAATCTGGAGGCGGCCATGGAGGGTTCCCCACAGGAAATTAACCCAGAGCGATTCAAGGCCATTCCCTCTGAGAATATGAAGGTGGTATTAGAAACTCATGCAGATCTAATGGAGGCCCATGCCGCTTTAGAAAAAGAGAGAGATGAGTTACGACGACAGTTGGCCATCCGACAGACAGAACCCCGCCAGAGCACAACCGTAGCAGATACAGCTGAAGAGGTCACTAAACTCCGGGCCGAACTTGAGGAATTACGCAGCAAGGTCATGCAATACGAGCGTCAGCCCTCCCCTCTGGTAGAGCCCGAGCCTGATGATCTTGTGCCAATTGAAGTAGAAGAAACATTCGAGGACCCCTATGTCCCGATGCCAACACCCGGAGGTAAGCGCACAGAACAGGGCATGGACACAATTGAAATTGAGGCACCTGAATGGATGCAAAAATTAGAGAAAGTAGCCACGACGCATGATGACAGGGTGGCAGTCCAAATCGCATTGATGTCAAAATTGGAAGAGGTTGTAATAAAATCTGATTATTTTCAGAATCTCTCACACCATAGGTGGATCGGCCCATCGGACGACCTGTATGTTCCTTTTTGCGTGCTAATGGCGGATTATGATGCGGAGATCAAACACCACACCTCAAGGGAACCCACCTCTGCCACCCAATTTGCACCTGATGAAATCCCCGAAAGCGCCAAGCAGGGACATATTCGCCAACCCACGTGGAGAATTCGGCTGCTGGAAACATACCCGGAAATGGTAAGAACATGGAACAACATGCCATTGTACATCAAATATAACCCATGTTATTGCCCTGTATTTCGAAGGAGATCATGGCCGGAGTACACTCAAACAGTACTAACAATTAAAGGATGTGAGAAGTGGCTCAATTATGTGTACTTCGCACCCCCGAAGGGCCCACCTACTATTGCATATATGATTTCGACGATTCGACATTGGGGGGTCCGTTTCAAGAATGTACCTGATGTCATGACTCAGATGTGCCTGAAGATTTTCGAACTTATGCTGGTCACCTTCAGAACCTTCAAGAATGTCAAGGAACCGCATCTCTCAGCACTAGGATTTAATGAAGGTAATCAGGACCTGGTATACGACATGAGCACAACCCCATCGATTAATGTTGTGTATGCATGGCACGCTCGCATCAAATATCTACCGGCCTGCTTCAAACAAACGTTTGAAGAGATGTTTGTCACGGGATTCTGGGAATATCACTCCGAGATATTCATTCCCAGACCATCCCATCTCTTGCAGTTGTTTGCAGTGGAACAAGCTCTACATTCCGAAAAGCTACGTATACCACATCCAGAGGTTCCTGGGCCGGTAGACTGGGATGCTCTTCTGACAGATTTGGCCAAAGGGTTGAGAATTGCTGAACATCACTTAGCGCAGGATGTCGTCGAGTACTACATCCAAAAACCCACTCAACAAGGGTCTGTCAGGGACGACAGACGCGAGAGAGGGGGGGGTGTTAGCAGCAGACAAGGGAGTCAACGAAGATCTGGCAAATAGGCTAGTAATTTTCCTCATGAAGAAGCAAGTACGAGCACTCAACGCAGATCTAGCACTAAGGCAACCTTTAAATTTTCAAATCCTTTACACCCATTTAAAGTGATTTTCATCACTAAACACCATTGTAAATACCAATTCATCTTTTTGTAGCTCCATTTTGTGCAAGCCAAGGAGTCCTTGAGCTTGAGGAGCTTTAGAAGTATCTACCTGCCAATTTTCGTAATTTTTAGATACCGTTTGAGCCCTCAAATAAGCCCTGGAACCTAATTTTTAACTAGGCCGGACACTAGGTCTCGACAGGGCCAAAACTTAGCCAAAAACTATAAAAAGAGCTAGAGAGCTCATTTTTGAGGTTGGATTGTAATTGAAACGAACTTGTAAGAGCTTTTTGAAAGTAATCTAAGAACTCCATTGCTTCTCCCTCTTTGTCTTGCCGTGTGTGCGCGTGTGTGTGTATGTGTGTGCATGTTTGTGTGCTTCTCACTCACGCACTTGTGCTTCCACTTGCTCGAGGTCTTCATACCATCCTCACGTCTTCCCGGATTGACATTAAAGGAGGTGCTACTCATCACTGAGCTACAGAGGGCATCAATGACTTCAATGATTTCTGCTTCAAAGATAGGGGCATCTAGCAAGGAACGAAGGTTGAGTGGGATCCTATGAGAGGCGACCATAGATATGGTTAGTATGAAGCCCCATTTATGGAGGGAGACAGGGGTCGAGATCCCCATGATTCTCGTAAAGTTCCCTTCAATGATCTTGATATTATCTTCTTCCGTATTGCATACATTGCCATTCAGGTCTAGTAATAAGGGAATCAATTCTTTGTTTTGTTTCCTTTTAAGGATGCGGCACATCTCTTTGGTGGGTTTGTAGGCTTTGCAAGCCCACCATTCCTTAAAGGAAATTTGCACATTTTTCCTTTGTATTTCTTCCTCGTATCTCAGCAACACTGATTTTTTGTAGAACATTCTAAGATTGAGCTTTTCCTTTGTTCACTTCCTCATCAAGTTTCGAGAGTCTATGATATAGAGCTTCTCCACGTGCTTGTCGAACAAACTCAAGCATTGGATCCTCTTCTATCTTCACAATGTAAGCATAATCTTTTGTCGTTAGGAAAGATGTATCATAGCTATACCTGATAGGTTCTTTTCTTCTCTCAAGGATCTTCTGAACTCTGCACTTCTTGAAGTCTCAGCCACATTTGATTCTGGATCAAATCTTGGCCCATCTTCAACATTGTCTTGCAATTTGCTTTTATAATCAACATCATCAATATCTTCTTCATACACACTTACTTTTGTCTTCTCTTTCCTTTTTATTTCTTCAACATCTGCATATTCATTTGTTGTCCCTATATACCATGTACTTTGCTCATCAAATGTAACATCTTTTGTAACAAGAAATTGCTTTGTGGATGGACTCCACAATCTATAACCCATCTGTCTATCATCATACCCAATAAACACATACTTCTCTACTTTGGGTTCTAGCTTATGTCTTAATTGTGAAGGAACATAAGCATATGCTAAACATCCAAATACCTTACAATGATCGAGAGTAGGTTTCTTTCCCCACCATGCTTCATAAGGTGTTCTTCCATCCAAAGCTTTACAAAGTAACCTATTGACAGGGTATGTTGCAGTGTTGATAGCTTCTGCCCATAAGTAGTTTGGACAATTCTTTTCCTTCATCATTGCTCTTGCAAACTCTACAAGAGTTCTATTTCTTCTTTCTACAACTCCATTTTGTTGAGGGGAGTGCCTGCAAGTTACTTCTCTTTTTATACCTGTATTCCACAAATAAGCATCAAACTCTTTAGAGAAATACTCTCCACCTCCATCTGATCTCAACCTCTTGAGCTTTTGTCCTGTAATCCTTTCTGCATAAGCATGATAATGAAATGTCTTGAACACTTTTGACTTGTCCTTGATTACATATAAAGTAATCCATCTGGTTGCATCATCAACAAACAACACATAATATCTTGATCCATTTATACTATAGTCCCTTGAAGGACCCCACACATCTGTATGAACCAATTCAAGCACATTTGAATACTTGTACCCTAATTTATTGTATGAACTTTTGTGTGCTTTACCTAATTGACAAGCTTCACACTTCTACACCATGTGTTGACCTTCAACATTTGGCAAACCAAGCACCACATCATTCTTTGACATTTCCTTTATGGCTCTCTCATTGAAATGACCTAGCCTTTTATGCCATAGGTCTAACTCAGACATCTTTTGCATAAGTAAATAGAGCATGTCCCACATTATCTTGGACTTTGAGAGTAAACAGCCTTCCTTCCTTTTTACCTACAATGATATTTCTATATCCCTGATTTGGATCTTGCACATAAACACCATCATTTGTGAATCTGACTTCATATCCCTTCTCTAAGAACTAAGCGGAATGACGTAGTGTGAGAGTGACGTAGTTAGTAGGTGGACATGGATTTACAACTGGGGTCCGGGGGTTTATTCCAAGTTTTAGGTTGCTGTTGGCATACAAAGCAACAAAGGAGTCATGCACAATACGGCAACAAGGCCAGATCATTTTTTCCCATAGATTATGTACAACCCAAGTGATTTTAATCACTACACAAACATTGTAAATCCCGTTTTTGGTAGATTAGACTCCATCTTGTGCAAGCCGAGGAGTCCTCGAGCTTGAGGAGCATTAGAAGTACCATCGTACCAAATTTCATAATTTTTAGACTTCGTTTGAGCCCTCAAATAAGCCCTGGAACCTAATTTTTAACTAGGCCGGACACTAGGTCTGGACAGAGCCAAAAGCTAGTCAAAAACTATAAAAAGAGCTAGAGAGCTCATTTTTGAGGTTGGATTGTAATTGAAACGAACTTGTAAGAGCTTTTTGAAAGTAATCTAAGAACTCCATTGCTTCTCACTCTTTGTCTTGCCGTGTGTGCGCGTGTGTGTGTATGTGTGTGCATGTTTGTGTGCTCCTCACTCACGCACTTGTGCTTCCACTTGCTCGAGGTCTTCATACCATCCTCACGTCTTCCCGGATTGACATTAAAGGAGGTGCTACTCATCACTGAGCTACACCAAATTTTGGCGCCGTTGCCGGGGATCGAGCTTTGAGGACGAGCGTGTGATGGTAAGACGTAGAGTTGACGCGTTGGAGTTGTAGGTATTTTCTTCACTCTCATCGATTTTCTTTTACTTTCTTCACCATCTTCATCACCATCATCATCATCACCATCTCCCACGCCCATCTCCATCATCGCGAAAATTTCAGTTTTTTGACTATATCCCCACCTCCACCTCATTTCCCTCATTTCACTTGTGAGAGAGAGCGAGAGAGCGAATTTGCATGTGCTGTTTTTGCATGTTTTCTGAGCTATTTTGCAGGTTTTTGCTGTATCATCATCCCCAGCAGTGTGCGCAGGTACGACAGGCTCTGCACAGTTCCCGGGACGACAACCTCTGTCTATCGCGACAGACAGAAAATCTTAAAAATTTGTGAATGCATGATTAGCACTGTAACCTACACCTTGAGGGCACTCTAGAACACTAGAAGTTTTCCAAAAATTTGCATTTTTTCAGTCTATCGCGACAGACACTGTCTATCGCGACAGACACCGTCTATCGCGACAGACAGAGACCCACGACAGACAGCGTCTATCGCGACAGACACTGTCTATCGCGACAGACAGAAATTCGCGACAGACACCGTCTATCGCGACAAACACCGTCTATCGCGACAGACAGAAATTCGCGACAGACACCGTCTATCGCGACAGACACCGTCTATCGCGACAGACACCGTCTATCGCGACAGACACCGTCTATCGCGACAGACAGAAATCCACGATAGATACCGTCTATCGCGACAGACACCGTCTATCGCGACAGACAGAAAATCGCGACAAACACCGTCTATCGCGACAGACACCGTCTATCGCGACAGACAGAAATTCGCGACAAACACCGTCTATCGCGACAGACACCGTCTATCGCGACAGACAGAAATTCGCGACAGACACCGTCTATCGCGATAGACACCGTCTATCGCGACAGACAAAAATCCGCGACAGATACCGTCTATCGCGACAGACACCGTCTATCGCGACAGACAGAAATCCACGATAGACACTGTCTATCGCGACAGACACCGTCTATCGCGACAGACAGCCCCCCACGATAGATTGTGTCTATCGCGACAGACACCGTCTATCGCGATAGACAGGCATTTTCGGCAAAAAATTAAGGAGTGAATTTTTGGAAATTTAGGCTAAATTTTGGGCATATTTGCACTCTCAAGTATTCATATACTTACAAAGGCCTTAGAAAATGCATTAAAATCCCTGATAGTATCTGTTTGTCTAGTTAACCCCCTAAACCCTGAACGGTCATAACTTTTTCATACGAAATCCATTTTCTGAGCTCTAGGGCTTGTCGGAAAGCTCGTGACATATACTACACGCCCTCAACTGTTTTTTATAAGAATAACGCGTTGATTTTCAGATAGGATATTTGGAAGTTGACACACTGAGGGGTAGGAACACCAAGGGAGCTCCAGAGTAAATTTCTAACAATGCAAAAGGGGGAACAAGGGTCATTAACAAAGTGTCTGAAATAAATTGTCTGTCAATTGAAAGGTCTACTTGGAGCTAATCTTGGGATTTATGCAGGCCTATTGAGAAGCAATTGAGAGTATCCAAGCAAGGGTGTGGCACACGCTTGAGAATCAACTTCTCGAGCACTAAAGAGCAAGGTTCGGCAAGAAAGGTCGGAGTATTCTCAACTCCTCTTCGTCAATTCCTAGCCTAGGCTAAGAGCGATTAGAAGTAGGAGTAAGTCAGGGCGACGATAGGCCACTATCAAGTTGAAGACTACCTAAAAACTCAAGTTCAAGCTAAAAACTTAATCTCTGTACTGTCGACAACATAAAGGAAAGAACCTAACGTGGAACGATCAACCTGAAAGTACGAAGAACATTTAAGCATTCCTGACGACGTAATAGCAGACAAGACTTTAAACACGAGGAATAACTAAAAAGAATCAAGTGACTGGTACCAATTGATCAGCAACGAGGTTGTACTCTCGGCAAAAATTTGGGCTAATCAGTTAGGCATATGAACCTTAGATCAGGACGACACCTAGTAAGAGAGAGACAAAGCCTTAGGTCTTCAGAGGCTAGTGTCAACCACACTGCTAGGTCCTGGGCCCAGCAGTTGAGCCACCACTCGAACTACCCTCGCTCTGAGACCAGTGAGTCAGAGATGTCTCAAGGCATGGACAAACCTACGGGAAGTTCAGGAGTGCCCTACTTGTACAGGGTAGAAGGCCCTTACAAAACACAGTTGGAGTACCTGAGGACCAACCGATTAGGTGCTAGCATCTATGAGGACGGCTTAGGAAGATCTGTGGTCCAGATTAAAAACCCTGATCAATCCATTGGACTAGAACACCCAGCTGTCAAGTTTGAAAATAGTGCATACCTGGACAAAGAAGGAACTATATATGTAGTCACTAGTCATCCTGATAGGACAGATGACTTTGGGAATGTAATCTCAGAAGCGGACTTAGGTGACCTGGAACAAGGGAACATGGGTGCGGAACCTAGAACCCCTCGGGGTAAATCAGTTCTCACTAGGATTATCACGCCTGAGTGGATCCCCCAAGATAACAAGTGCATAGATTTGCTTCTCAATCGAGAAACGGACGAAGCCTTCTGGAGGTATAAACCGGATCACCCAACTGACATAGGAACAATCATGATCTATGAGTTTAAGGATCCAGATAGCCCAGGTAGAGTGACCTACTTAGACCACACGTCAGAGAGGATTTTTGTGGTGACAGAAAATGATAGGCATGCTTACACTTGGAAGGGCGAATTCATTTTCCCCCAACCAAGATCAAATGTAGCCTATGGTCACCCTGGAGCTGGAACATCCCAGGCTCATGGTATGCAAAGAGACAGAAGTAAAGATAGACCAGAGGTAAGTTTTGCCAATCCAGTGGGCAGAGAAAGAACGAGAACGGAGAGGAATAGGGTAGAACCTGAGATGCATAGAGCCCACAGGAACCAAAGAAATGTAGATGGATTCCCTCTGCCGAGGCCTAGAGAGCACACAAGAACTTTGAGACCCACCCAACTAGTTAAGTCCATGAAGAATTACTTTGACGGCACAGGAGATCCCTATGATCATGTGGCAGAGTTCAAGCAAGTCTTGAGAGCTGAACAAGTGGAGGATCTGTTCACGCAGTACAATGCCTTCGGTCTAACCCTTAGGAACACAGCACTTACGTGGTTTCAGCCATTAGATGAACGCCAGTTCAGGAGTATAGATCAACTCCTAGAGGCATTCATTATAGAGTTCTCTAAGAGCGGCATAAGACACAACACCTCCTCACTGATTCACAGCTTCAAGCAAACCCCTCAAGAGACTGTGAGACTTGCAGGAAGAAGATTTAGACAATATCTTGAAAGGTGCCCTATTTCGGAGCTACCCACATCTGCTAAACAAGTAGCCTTATTTCTTGACGGATTGCTGAGCCCAAAATTGAGATCCTATGTGTATCTGAAAGACCCTAGGACTATAGAAGAATGTGTACGTATGTGCATTGACATTGAAGATAACCTAGGAGAAGAGCTAGAGTTGTCCAAAATTTACAAAGATTCAGATAGTGCATCGAGTCAATCTTCCACACAAGCCACATCAATTGAAGAACTTGCCGAAAAAGTAGCTCAGAAACTAGGTGTAACTAGCAAACAAATCCCAAGGTTTGCCCCTGTGAAAAGGTGCTATACATGCGGTGGTGACCATATGGCGAACGTCTGTCCCATTATGGCTCAACCCCAAGTAAACCCTAGTAGCCAGTACTGCACCATAGAACGGAGATACACCAATCACACCGCACAAGACTGCCCATACAACAAGCAGGCAGTTAGGCAACCCTATCCGCAACCCTACCAACAAGGCAGATACCAGAACCAAAATCCACCACCACAATATGCTGGACCCCAACAAACCTACCAACCACAGTATCAGGCCCAACAAAGGCCTCAGCCTGTGCTAGCACAACAACCCCCTGCCCCAGCTAATGTGATTCCGGTAAAGTATACGGCTGCAGAAGAGAACCTGAATAGAGCTATAGTCCCTGTAACATCCTTGATCTCTGAAAATGACCCAAGTGACCATAGCTTTGATTCTACCCATGTGGATAGCCCCCAGGCTTACTACATGCAGTCCCCAGAACATGGAGAGTCCTACTATGGTGAAGAGTCGAACGAACCTAGTTGGGAGTCAGATTACACGAACATCATGTATACAAACCCCAACCCTAGACCTCAACCTAGGCGAGTACGACCACCATTTCCTAGAGGACCGTGCTACAGATGCCAAGGAGATCACCTCATTCGTGATTGTCCCTTGCCTCCACCTACGCAAACCCAGTCGGTGACGATCCAAGGCTTCTGCCAAGATTGCGGAAAAGAGCATCTCTTACGAGATTGCCCAAAGAACCCCAATAGCATGCCAAAAATCACCCCTATCAACGTTGTTGGGTTAGTGGTAGACTCCTCAGGAAGCGTCACTTCCACTGCACCAGTACAGGTAGTCACTAGGGCTCAGGCATTGCAGCAAAACCAAGGGGTAGGCCAGGAAAAGAGCCTAGATGCTAGCGATACTGAGAGCCAAAATAAAAAGAGAACAAGAGCTTGGAAAGATAGCCGCGAACGCATGAAAAGGCAATGGGCAAAGAAGATGAGTGAACTTGAGGAAAGTCTACGAGAAACCAAGGCTAAAATCATAGAGATCACGTCTCAACCGCACTCTCACACATTCCCACCGCTACCATCCCCATCACCCTCCATCCCTTCACCCTCTAAGACAGCCCACGCAACCCACCCACCACCCCAAACAGGATCAGTATTAGCTGATCCCACTCCCGAAGACATAGACATGATGCTTAAAGCATATCAGGCCAGAATCCAAGAAGGGCCAAATGTAACAGATCATGACAAGTGCTACCCTAGGGCTGACCTAGAGATAGAAAGAACCAAGCTTTGCGCGAAAATGGTCGCATTGGCTCAGACTATGTTTGAAGCTAGTCGCCTTTTCAATTACTCGGGCTCAGCCAAGACACAATTACACTTGGATGGACTTCTAGAGAAGTTAGAGGGCATAATTGCAAGATCTGCCAAGGAAGAAAAAAATCAAGAAAGAAATAAAGCAAGCAAAAACATGACTCATTCCCCATTGGAAGTTTATGTGCCCAATTCCACGGAACCAGACAACCCCTCCTCCTTAGAAAGAATAGAGAGGCTAATTGCACAATCAGAAAAGGAACCTGCCCCTCAAAGAAAGGAAAGGGCAAGAGAACGGATAAGCCAGCCTCTTCAGGAAGCCCAGGTGCCTCCTCAAGAAGCTTATCTTTCCCCCCAAAAGGCAGATGAGCCTCCCTCGAAAGCTCACGTACCTCCACAGGTTGCCTACATTCCTTCTCAGGGAGCATATGAGCCTGTTCGGAAAAGTAATAGAATAAGTAACCCCCCCCAGGAAGCTTGTGCTCCAGCCATCTATGAGAACGAGGAGAGAGCCAACGATAGAATAAGCCCTCCTTCCCAGGTTGCTTATGCGCCTAATTCTACGGAGCCAGACACTTCTTCTTCTATGAATCGGTTTGCACCAGACTTCCTACGAGAGATTCAAGAAGACAAATGGGATAACGAAAGTGAGGTCGCCCCTCCCTTTGAACTTGTGGATGATGCACACGACCAATTCCCACAAGACATTCCATCTATTTTCGGGGAACATGAGAGTACTCAATCTCACGAGAGATTGGACTTTGAATCTAATTCCATACAAGAGTTACCCCACTTCACAGGACCATGGGAAGCCAAGTCTACTTGTATGAGAACCCCCACAGTCATGGTAAGAAACGAAGATTCAGTCATACCTAGGGACACGGAGGTAGTGAAAAACACTAAGGTGCAATGCAATCTCAAGTTAGAAGAGCTACTCAAGGTTAAACCCGAATTATGGAAACATGTAGCCAAACAAGTACCAGAGATAGCAAAACCACGTTCCCAGGTAGGATCCCATAGGACAGTGCCAGAAATTCCCTTGGATAAGATAGGAGATATGTGTGAAGGTGAAGAGGGGAACACCTATCTTCCCATTACCTACCAAGAGTACACCACCAAGGCAATTTTGGACTCTGGTGCAGGAGTTGCAATTGCCACCACTTCCCTATGGAAGCGTTGGGGCAAGCCGGCACTCAGGCCAACGAGAATGAAATTGCAGATGGCCGATGGTCACATAGAGAGACCCTTAGGATTGCTAGAAGGAATAACTCTCACCACTTGTGGTGTAGAGTTTGAGCATACATTTGCTATATGTGACTTTAGCAAGAATCATGCCTATGAGATGATTTTGGGAAGACCATTTATGCGGCAATTGCAAGTGGTACAGGATTGGGGAACCAACTCCTTGTATTTGCAACACTTGGGTGTTACGACCAAAGTCAATCTCAAGGATTATTCTCATAGAGATGTCCCTCCTATCCAATGGAATCCCATCCATAGAGCCAAAGATGATACGGAATCTGTGCATTCCATAGGATCGGGATCCTCATGGATGCATGAAGACACCCACTTATGGATGTGTAAAGTAGCAGTAGAAGAAGAGAAGAGAGAAAAAGCCAGAGAGGTAGGTGCAAAAGAAACCCATAGATCAATCCAAGACCCAGCCTATGCACCTGTAGTTTTTCCAGACGAAGAATTTGAACCTCACGGTTGGGCAGAAATTTTAGCAACAATGGACGTGGCCATCAATGAAGAACAATGGACACCTCACTGTGATGAGGATGGCTATGACATTTCAGTCTTCTCCATAGAGCCAATCATGGGAGAGGCAGTTCTAGAAGAATGCGAACCTAGCCCTGACGCATTTGAGGAGGCAAGTGACTCCGATCTAGAGTCAATCATTATGGACCCACCATTTGCATCAGATGAAGAATACCTCCATGAAGTAGAATTTCAACCCCAGAGGCATGGAGAGGTTACAAATGATGTAAGATTAGCAACACATGTGACCCCGAAAGAAGAAGGAAAGAAACGAAAGAAGAGAGAAGCCCCACCAGAAGAGGAAGAATCTTTGTTTGAGGTCCCAGAAAATTTTAAGAAGTATGAGATAGATGACAGGAGAGTCATGATAAGAATGCCTAAACGAGAGGCACAATCAGGAGAGGCCTATGATAACAAAGAAACCACCAAGAAAATAGTAGTGGCCCTAGAAGAAGGAGAGGAGAGATGCACGTACATAGGTCATGACCTAACAGAGGAAGAAGAGCATGCGTTGATAGCCTTGCTAAGAGAATACAGAGATGTATTCGCTTGGAGTTACAAGGATTTGAAAGGTGTTGACCCCGATATATGCTCACACACTATCCCCATGACCTCAGATGCTAAACCCTCTAAGCAAAAACCCTACACATATAACGATAATTACGCTGCTAAGATCAAAGAAGAGATAGATAGACTGGTTGAAGCTGGATTTATCTATGAAATTGAGCACACTGAATGGGTATCCCCCATCGTAGTGGTGCCCAAGAAGAATGGCAAGCTTCGTGTGTGCATTAACTTGAAAAAAGTTAATGCAGCCACGATTCGAGATAACTATCCGCTTCCCATCACAGAACACCTCTTAGAAAGAGTGGCAGGCAAGGAAGTGTACAGCTTCCTTGATGGATTTTCAGGCTACAATCAAGTAGCCATAGCCCCAGAGGATCAGCATAAGACAGCCTTTGCTACAGAATGGGGCATTTTTGCTTTTAGAGTAATGCCATTTGGGCTTACCAATGCTCCAGCTACCTTCCAGAGGCTGATGTGCCATGTGTTTAAGGAGTTCCTGAGGAAGAATTTAGAAGTCTACGTTGATGATCTTTGTGCTCATTCCAACATTAGACAAACCCATATCCCTGAACTCAGACAAATCTTTGACAAATGTAGAGAATATCAAGTTTGCCTGAACCCAGAAAAGTGCGTTTTTATGGTCAGGCAAGGCAAGATTCTAGGACACATAGTGTCAAAGAATGGCATATCTACCGATGAAGAAAAAGTGAGAGCCATAGCAGAGCTACCTAGGCCAAAGAATGTCAAGGAAGTACAAGCTTTCATGGGGCATTGTGGTTATTACCGACGATTTATACACATGTATGCTGTCATTGCAAAGCCCATGTACGGGCTTCTGACTAACTTTGAGTGGACGGATGAATGTGAGAATTCCTTCCAGGAGCTTAAACGAAGATTATGTTCAGCACCAATCTTGACCACACCAGATTGGAATAAGCCATTCCATGTTCACGTGGATGCATCCAATTATGCTATTGGATGTGTACTTGCACAACCTACTGGTGAAGGTAATATGGATCTTCCAATTGCCTATGCCAGTAGACAGTTGAATGCGGCTGAACGAAATTACACCACTACGGAGAGAGAAGGTTTAGGCATGGTATATGCAGTTAAGAAATTTAGACACTATTTGCTTGCAAACAAGTTTAAATTTTTTACTGACCATCAGGCATTGCTGTACCTTGTAAACAAGCCATGCAATACAGGAAGATTAGTGAGATGGTTTCTCTTGCTAATGGAATATGATTTTGAGGTTGTGGTAAGAAAAGGTAGGACTCATTTAAGAGCAGATCATCTCTCTAGGCTCACATCGGGAGAAGCCCCACAAGGAGTGTCAGATGACCTTCCTGATGCTTACTTGTTTAATTTGGAAGTGGTGCCGCAGTGGGCCAAGCCAATAGTACCAGTATTGACATACGGGCCTAATCATCCAGTGGTGAACACACGGAATAGAGAGATCGTAAAAGCCCAAAAGTACCATATCATGGCAGGAAGCATGTACAAGCACACAGATCAAGGGATCTTGGCTTGTTGTGTAGAAGAGGATGAGTACGCTAAATGGTTGCAATTAGCACATGTAGGTGCGTTAGAGCAACACCATTCAAAGCAACGAACTTTACAGACTCTAAAGAGATTCGGAGTGCACTGGCCAACTATGGAAGCGGATGTCCAAAAGTTGTGCAAGGAATGCCCAATCTGTTGCACTAAACCACCAGTGGAACATGCCACTCTTTATCAAGTATCCATTGTGCCAGATTGGAGTGAACCTCTAGTATCATTCTTGAGAACAAACACATTCCCTCCAGACATGACTCTAGCTAGGAAAAGGAGCTTAGAACAAGAAGCTTTGGATTACTCACTCATAGGTGATAATCTATATAAGCGCGGTAAAGATGGTTACCTGAGGCTATGTGTCCATGAAAGTGAATATCTCAAAATCTTGGAGACTGCTCACCAAGGTGTAGCAGGAGGACACTTTGGACCAGATCGGGTAATCAAGGCAATATTGTTTGCGGGCTTCTGGTGGCCTACCCTTCACATGGATGCACATACTTATGTGAAACGGTGTGATGTCTGTCAGAGGACTCAGTATCCTATACGCAAAGATGAGATGCCACTGAAACCTATGATGGGTGGACGTGCATTCTCTAAGTGGGGAATAGACTTCGTAGGTCCTATTAATCCCCCAGCGAAAGGTTCTCATGCGGAATACATCATTGTTGCAACAGATTATCTCACCAAGTGGGTAGAGGTAAAGGCTACAACCAAGAACGATGCTCAAACAACTGCCAAATTCTTGTTTGAGAATGTATTCACGAGATACGGGCTACCTATAGAGCTTGTAAGTGATAGAGGCACTCATTTCTTGAACGAAGTGATTGAAAATCTACTCCAAGAATTCTTGGTAATACACAAGAAGTCTGCCCCTTATCACCCTCAAGCTAATGGACAAGCTGAGAGCACTAATAAGATCTTATGTAATGTATTGACGAAATTAGTAAACACTAAACGCTCGGATTGGGACAAACAGCTACACCATGCTGTCTGGGCATACCGAGTTGCCTACAAAACGGTACTTCAAGCCACCCCCTTTCAGATGGTATTCGGCCAAAACGCTGTGCTACCCTTGGATTTCTTGATTCCTACATTGAGAGTAGCACAGGAGCACGAATGGACAGGTCATGAGCTCTCCTCTAGGATCTTTGACCTTGAACGATTAGGGGAAACAAGACTGAGAGCCGCTGCAGGAATATATGCAGCTAAGAAGAGGCAGAAGGCATACTTTGATGCCCATGTGAAGGATAAAGGCTTGAAAGCAGGAGATCTAGTCCTGGTCTATACACTGAAACAACACGCGAGGAAGCTAGAAAAGAGAGGCTACGGACCTTTGATCATTAATAGGATCTCCACAAGTGGAGCTGTGCAATTAGCCACATTAGAAGGTGATGTTCTCCCTAACTATATTAGCGGTTGCAGAGTCAAGTTGTATCAGGAACCCCTCACGGAGGAAATGCTCAGCCGACTCAACACTGCTAAGAAACGCAAAGAGGAAGAAAAGCGAGTTCGCGAAGAAGCTCAAGCAGAAGCTTTAGAACGCATCAGAAGGATGAAGTTACGAAGGCAAGGTAGAGATCAGCCTAGAACGAATGACTATGCAGATCAAGGATATCCGATGGCCATGTGTGAAGTCGCAGGAACAAGCTCACATAGAATAATTGATCGACGTCCTTTCATAACCCTAGATATAGGACAAGGAAAGGGTGCAAGGACCGTAAGAGCCTTGATTGACTCAGGAGCAGCCACTAGTGCTGTTAAAGTATCTTACTGTCAAGAGTTGCAGTTAACTATCAACCCTGTGGAAGCGTATCTCATAGGATTGGGAGGCGTGGAAACCCCTTGCATGGGCGAGGTGGAACTTCCCCTCTACATTCATGATGAGGCAATGACAGTTAAAGTACTAGTGTGTCAAGATGATGATCTCACTGAACCTCTTGTCCTAGGTCAAGACTGGATTTATGACCAAGCAGTCAACTTAAACCTAAGAAGTGGACTTCTTCAGGTATGGGTCAATCATAATCGAATTTCAGTAGAATTAGATAACGGAGCACTCAAGGAATTAGGAACGGCACAGACTCCTGGTCCCTCCAGGGGCGCACATAAAGTTGACCATGCTATTCTTGTCCAAAACTATGTGTTGCAGAGGAATGAGGTTCTCAAAAAAGGAGTCAGGGATGCAACGGAACTCCCTTCTTTTCCAAAAGCCAGAAGGAGGCAGCAATCAAAGGTGGATCAATGGCAAAAGAAGCAGCATACTACCTATGCCGGAAATCAAAAGTACCTGCACAGCAAAATATCTCAGCAAGGAAACCAAGTGTGGGTGCGGAAAGGCGAACACCCGGCTGCACTCAAGCCAACCACACGGTCAAAGCCTCTTATTAGTAACCGAAAACACGTCACTAATAAGAAGTCTTTCGGAAATTCTGCTGCTAATGTGAAATCTATTTGGGTGCCCAAGAAGTCGATGAAGGCTAGCCCACAATCAAGACAAATTTGGGTGCCTAAGGCTTGCTTGAGGGCGCAAGTAGCTATGCCGAGGCCACAACCTATACAACATAACCCACCTACGCGTACAGCCAGTATTCAATCGTTCTCAACACTCAGGAACACACCAAGACCCAAGAGCACGCATGTAATCACTTGTAAATGGGTCCCTAAAAAGCCTCATTTTCAAGCCACTACAACTGTAAAGATCTCTAAAGCCTCTACGACACCAAGAAAAAGACCCATCCACTGCAATTGGCAGCCAAAGACCTGTAAAAAAACCCCAACCCCCAATTTGTAAATTCATCCCCACTTACTAACTGCATTAGTCTCTTAGGACTACCCACGAACTAACTACACACACTGTCTTCGTGCACTTACTAACCACTAACTCACCATCTACCTCATGTTAATGTTGTAACGGGGACAACAACGGATTTATTCTGTCCATTACGATGTTAACACATGATTCTATATTCTCACAGAAGCAGAAGGCAAGAAGTAAAATGGCAGAAGCGACAGGATCGGGCTCACAAGTAGGGATACTTACTGCAGGAATTGATGTGGATAGTCTACCTGTGGATGTGCCACCAACTGAACGACCAGTGGAGCTGCAACGCCTTCAGCAAATCCCGGTGCCGGACCCACCCACAGGGATCACAGAAAGAGTCCATGCCAATTCTCATTGGTTCAATGGCATGCCAGGGCCATTAGGAGAGGCTAAGTATATATGGGAGTCTAAGTGCGAGTATGACAGATCATGGGTTCGGTTTCAATTTTTCTCCAAGGAGTTCGAGACTTTACAGAACACCGAGGATCTCCAGACCATATGGCAACGAGCAGGGCTGGCAGAATACTTTGAAGCCCCACTACCTAAACCAGACCTCCTCCGATGTTACTATTTGGTCTCCACATTACAAGCTAATGAAGAAAAGGACAAACCCGGATCATTTGTTCTTCCCTCCTTGCTGGGCAACAACGAATTGAAGAGGTTTGAACTTACTGTGGAGTTGGTAAGCGACGCTTTGAATATGCACGGCACACATGTACCCTCTGAAAAGGATGCTCTTGTTCCCACTAACATGAAGGATAGGAAACTATTGAAGCTTAAAGACATGGCAGCGCTCACACCAAACGTGTCCATCCCTCTCCGCATGTGCATGCAACATTTCGCCTTTCCCGGCCAAGACCGCTTCACACAACCACACAAGAAAATTTGGTTCGCTCTCTACTTAGCGGAAGCAGGTGCCTTACCCATCAAGCTACCGGTATGGATTATCGATCAATTGTATGAAGCAAACAAACGATCTTCGAGGAAACTAGTGGTGAACGGATGCTGTGCAATCACACGCATTATTTACCGGTGCCTAGCATACGATGTCCCCATTGAACGTACCTTAACTTGGGCACAATTGCAAATGTTTAAAAGGCTCAAGACGTCCACACATCAATCCAAGCGCATGAGGGGCGCGATTCCGTGTGTCCAGACAAGGGAAGTCCTGACTACTCCTGAGGCATCACCATTAAGAGAGGGCACTGTACCTCCTTTTACCATTAGGATACCCAGGTCGGAATCTGACACTACGACACAACCCACCCCATCGGCTCCTCCGGTTACACCTGAATTCGAGTTTGCTGCCACTGGAGAGGCTGAAGGACTGGACCCCCAGGATTTCGAAGCATTCCTACAAAGCACACAATTCTCTGATGTGGAGTTTTATTCAGAGGCAGAGGAGCAGGGCACATCCTCACGGAGAAGAAGAAAGTCTACAGACGGTAGACATGTCCATTGGAGTGACGCTCAGCAAAGCCAACAACACGGACACCCGGAAGAAGAAGAAGCATATGAAGAAGAGACCACTGAAGCCCCAGCATATACAGCAGAACTCCGAAGGCTGTATCAGATTATGGAAAGAGTGCGATCGCAGCAGTTACTCACTGAACAGAGCAGCAGAGTACTTATGACTCAGTTGTTGGAAGAAGCGGGAGTTGACTCAGGGTACAGGGAAGGTCTCTTATTGATGGCAGAAACATATGGAGTTGTAGAAGCTGTGCGCACTGCCATTCAGAGGCCTTCAGTTCAATATGACCCACGAAGGTTCCAGACACGACCTCGCCCAGGCAAAAATATTCAAATTCCCGTTACAGTTGCAGAGGAGCCGACTACTACACCTGAAACTATCAGAACAACCTCCCAGACAGCTAGCCAACAGCACCCAGCCACCCATGAGGAGTCCGCTGAGCCACTACCACCCCCACCCCCACCATCACCTCCTAGAGCAGAAACAGTGGAAGTCACCTCAACCACTCAACCCACCGACCCAACCTTCATTTTCCGTACTCCCATCTCTAGTTCCACCCTATTCTCTACCACTGATAACCCCATCTTTGAAGCAAACCCCATCACCACACAATCCACCGAACCGCTTCTAGAGCCTGCCCTAGGGCAACCATCCCCCATGCCCTCAGCCATGGGTCATCCTGACCCTAGATCCACATTCATGGGCTTCCCTGCTACCACGCAACCCTTCGCGCCCTCCTCCAATTTACGACCTCAACCCCCGACCACTCTCTCTCCATTTCTACAATCCCTCCATGACCTCCTTGCTAGAACTTTTCAACCAGGGTCTCAACCATTTCCTTTCTTTTCAGCTCCCCACCCCACTTCGCATCTATTCACCACTTCCACACACACACCACCTACCATCCCAATGTACATGGCTGACCCCACACTCACACCAACTCCGGAAGGTATGGACATTTCACCACCCACGGCACCTCCCCCCACGATTTCACCCCCTCCCATTCCCCCTCCACCAATTTCACTCACACACACGACTTCCATAGACACATCATTCACTGTTCCCCTTCCCCAATTCCCTTCCCATGCATCTCCTACTGTAAACACCACCCACTCATCTATAGGAAATGCATTGGACACCATGCTGGCTTGTATATCAAATTTAAGGACAGATTACATTCAGCTCCAGCAACAAAACGAACGCCTGCACAAGCACTCAGAGACACTACAGCACCGCCTCGCGGCACTAGAGGAGGAAAATGCTCGCCTCCACACACAGTTCCAAACTCTCCAAGAAGCTCATGGCATATTGGAAGTACAGTTACAGAATACAGATCCGGAAGCGATACAGGTGGTAGAAGGTCACCTACGGACACAGCTGGAACGCAACTCAAAACTTCAGCGAAATATGGCGCTACTTAAACGCCATCTTGCGGCTGCTCAGGAAGAGAACAGACGCCTGCAATTACAAAATCAAGAGAACCTGGAAGCAGCTATTGAGAGCACACCGGGGGCACCCATCAGCCCATCCAAGTTTCAAGCAGTGACCCCCGATAATATCAAGATCATACTGGAAGACTATGCCATGCTGCTTGAAGCACATGATAAGCTATCGGAGGAACTGGGACTATTGAAGCAGAAACACCAAAAAGGACCAACAGCAGCCTCTCCAACCACCCCCTCCGCGGCTTCACTCATCACAGACGCAGAGGCCATAAAAGATCTCCAGAAACAGGTTACTGAATTGCAAACACGTCTTCTACAATATGAGAGGCCACCTTCCCCTCCAGAGGCTCCCACGGACGAAGAAGTTGTGCAAATTCCTGTGGAACAAACGTTTGACGAAGAATACGATCCACAACCATTCCCAGGAGGCCAACAAACAGAAGAAGCTCAGGACACATTCGAGGCACCACGGCCCCCATGGCTACGTCAAGTGGAGGAAATCGGGAGTTCGCACGAAGAGCGCACAATAGTGCAAAATCAGGCCATGAGGGTCATAGAGGAAACTGTGCTACAATCGGCTTACTTCAAGAACCTGTCATCGAGACGCCTGATCCTCTCATCCGAACTCCAATACAGGCCGTATTATATTATCTTGGCGGATTATAACGCAGAAATACAAAGAGTCACGGGTCAGACTCCTACCTTTGCGACCCAATTTCAACCCGAAGACCTTCCTCCAGAGGTGCGAAAAGGCAAAATTCGTCAACCCACCTGGCGGCAGAAACTTTTAGAGACTTATCCAGAAATGCTACGCACATGGAACAACGCGCCGCTACACCTGCTGTACAACCCATGCTACGGTCCAGTCCCCCGCTGTAGGTCGTGGAAGGCATTTAATATCAAGGTACAGAACAATGCGCAATGCAAGGAATGGCTGAACTACCCGTACATCGCGCCACCACAAGGACCACCATCGGTAGCATATATGATGGGAACCATTCGCCACTGGATGCCGCGCTTGAAGCCCATGCCAGATGTAGCAGCGCAAATGATGCTTAAAATCTTAGATATGATGCAAGTAGTGCTGAAGACCTTTAGAAATGCAGCCGCACCACAGGTACGTCTTCCGGGGTTTAGCAATGGAAATTACGACTTGGTGTATGACATGAGCACCACCCCCAGTATCCGTGTGGCTTACGCTTGGCATGCACGCATCAAGTACCTCCCCGCCTGCTACAAACAGACCTTCGAAGAAATGTTCAGATCAGGTTTCTGGGAGTACCCCTCGGAGATTTTCGCACCAAAGCCGACACATCTGCTTCAACTGTTTGCTTGTGAACAAGCAATGTATTCAGAGTACTACACCACCCCGCAACCAGAAACCCCCGGTGCAATAAATTGGGAGGCATTGGAAGCCGATCTAGCAAGAGGCTTAAGGATAGGAGAACATGAACTGGCCACCAATGTCATCCAATATTACATCGACCACCCGCGCGAACAAAGGTCTGTCAGGGGCGACAGACGCTAGGAAGGGGGGAGTGTTGGCATACAAAGCAACAAAGGAGTCATGCACAATACGGCAACAAGGCCAGATCATTTTTTCCCATAGATTATGTACAACCCAAGTGATTTTAATCACTACACAAACATTGTAAATCCCGTTTTTGGTAGATTAGACTCCATCTTGTGCAAGCCGAGGAGTCCTCGAGCTTGAGGAGCATTAGAAGTACCATCGTACCAAATTTCATAATTTTTAGACTTCGTTTGAGCCCTCAAATAAGCCCTGGAACCTAATTTTTAACTAGGCCGGACACTAGGTCTGGACAGAGCCAAAAGCTAGTCAAAAACTATAAAAAGAGCTAGAGAGCTCATTTTTGAGGTTGGATTGTAATTGAAACGAACTTGTAAGAGCTTTTTGAAAGTAATCTAAGAACTCCATTGCTTCTCACTCTTTGTCTTGCCGTGTGTGCGCGTGTGTGTGTATGTGTGTGCATGTTTGTGTGCTCCTCACTCACGCACTTGTGCTTCCACTTGCTCGAGGTCTTCATACCATCCTCACGTCTTCCCGGATTGACATTAAAGGAGGTGCTACTCATCACTGAGCTACAGTTGCCAAATGCAATGGATAGGTTTTGATCTTGACTTTGTGGAGACTCTAGAGAGTGTGATAGGGGTATTTACTTGAAAAATGGGGCTTTTAGGGACCCATTTACAAGTGATTCTACTCGTGCTCATGGAAGAATACGTGTTCGTACGTGATGTGTAAGAGTGGGCCTCAGATGTTCGAGTGAGTGAAACACGTTGTACAGGTTTTGGCCTTGGTGTAGCTATTTGAGCCCGCAAGCAAGCCTTAGGCACCCAGATTTGTCGTGATTGTGGGCTGGCCTTCCTTGACTTCTTGGGTACCCAAATAGACTTCACTTTCGCTGAAGAATGTATGAAGGACTTCTTATTAGTGTCGTGTTTTTTATTACTAATAAGAGGTTTTGGCCGTGGTGTTGGCCTGGTTGGAACAGGGTGTTCGCCTTTTCGCCTCCATACTTGTTTCATCGGCTGAAACAATCTCCTTTGCTCCTTTTTTTGGCCTCCAGTATAGGTAGTGTTCTGCTTCTTCTGTATTCGATCTGCCTTTGGTTGCTGCATCCCTTTGGCCTTTGGAACAGAAGGGAGTGCCTTCTTATCCTTGACTCCGTTGTTGAGACAATCCTCTTTCTGCATCATACATTTTTGGACAAGAATAGCATTGTTAACTTCATGTGCACCCCTGGAAGGACCACGATTTTGTGCCTTACCTAGTTCTTGAGTGCCTCATTTTCCAATTCAACTGTAATTCGACTATGATTTATCCATACCTGAAGAAGTCCACTTCTTAGGTTTAGGTTGACTGCATGATCATAGATCCAGTCCTGACCCAAGACAAGAGGCTCAGTGAGGTCCTCATCTTGACACACTAATACTTTGACTGTCATTACTTCGTCTTGAATGGAGATGGGAAGATCCACCTCACCCATGCAAGGGGTTTCCACACCTCCCAATCCTATGAGATATGCTTCTATAGGATTGACAGTTAATTTCAACTCTTGACAGTAAGACAATTTAACAGCACTAGTGGCTGCACCTGAGTCAATCAAGGCTCTTACAGTCCTTGCACCCTTTCCTTGTCCTATATCTAAGGTTATAAAAGGACGTCGATCAATTATCCTATGGGAGCTGATACCTGAAACTTAACACATAGCCATGTGATATCCTTGATCTACATCGGCATCTGGCCTAGGTTGCTCTCTACCTTGTCTTCTTAATTTCATTCTCCATATGCGCTCTAAGGCTTCTGCTTGGGCTTCTTCTCGAATTCGCTTTTCTTCTTCTTTGCGTTTCTTAGCAGTATTGAGTCGACTTAGCATTTCCTCTGTGAGAGGTTCCTGATACAACTTGACTCTGCATCCGCTAATGTAGCTCGGGAGAACATCACCCTCTAAAGTGGCTAGTTGTACTGCTCCACTTGTGGAGATCCTATTTATGATCATAGGTCCGTAGCCTCTCTTTTCTAGCTTCCTCGCGTGTTGTTTCAATGTGTAGACTAAAACTAGATCACCTGCTTTCAAGCCCTTATCCTTCACATGGGTATCAAAGTATGCCTTTTGTCGTTTCTTAGCTGCATATATCCCTGCAGCTGCCCTCAGTCTTGTTTCTCCTAATCGTTCAAGGTTAAAAAGTCTAGAGGAGAGTTCATGACCTGTCCATTCATGCTCTTGTGCTACTTTCAATGTAGGTATTAAGAAGTCCAACGGTAGCACAGCGTTTTGGCCAAATACCATATGAAAGGGGGTGGCTTGGAGTACCGTTTTGTAGGCGACTCGGTATGCCCAAACAACATTGGTGTAGTTGTTTGTCCCAATCAGAGCGTTTATTATTCACTAGTTTGGTCAACACATTGCACAGAATCTTGTTTGTGTTTTCGGCTTGCCCATTAGCTTGAGGGTGATAGGGGGCAGACTTCTTATGTACTACCAACAATTCTTGAAGCAGATTTTCAATAGCTTCATTCAAGAAGTGGGTGCCTCTATCACTGACTAGCTCTATAGGTAGCCCGTATCTTGTGAATACATTCTCAAACAAGAATTTAGCAGTTGTCTGAGCATCGTTCTTTGTCGTAGCTTTTACCTCTACCCATTTGGTTAGATAGTCCGTGGCAACAATGATATACTCAGCATGGGAACCCTTAGCTGGGGGATTAATAGGACCTACAAAGTCTATTCCCCACTTAGAGAATGCACGTCCACCCATCATAGGTTTCAGTGGCATCTCATCTTTGCGTATAGAATACTGAGTTCTCTGACAAACATCACACCGTTTCACATAGGTATGTGCATCCATGTGAAGGGTCGGCCACCAGAAGCCTGCAAATAATATTGCCTTGATCACCCGATCTGGTCCAAAGTGTCCTCCTGCTACACCTTGGTGAGCATTTTCCAAAATCTTTAGATATTCACTCTCATGAACACAAAGTCTCAGGTAACCATCTTTACCACGTTTGTATAGATTATCACCAATGAGTGAGTAATCTAGGCCTTCTTGTTCTAAACTCCTTTTCCTAGCCAGAGTCATGTCTGGAGGGAATGTTTTTGTCCTCAGGAAGGATACTAGTGGTTCACTCCAATCTGGCACTATGGACACTTGATAAAGAGTGGCATGTTCCACAGGTGGTTTAGTGCAACAGATTGGGCATTCCTTGCACAACTTTTGGACGTCAGCCTCCATAGTAGGCCAATGCACTCCGAGTCTCCTTAGTGTCTGTAGGGTTCGTTGCTTTGAGTAGTGTTGCTCTAATGCACCTACATGTGCTAATTGCAACCATTTAGCGTACTCATCCTCTTCCACACAACAAGCCAAGATCCCTTGATCTGTGTGTTTGTACATACTTCCTGCCATGATGTGATACTTTTGGGCTTTTACTACCTCTCTATCCTGCGTGTTTATTACTGGATGGTTAGGCCCATATGTCAATACTGGTACCAATGGCTTAGCCCACTGCGGTACAACTTCCAAATTAAGCAAGTAAGCATTAGGAAGGTCATTTGACACTCCTTGTGGGGCTTCTCCAGATGTGAGCCTAGAGAGATGATCTGCTCTCAAGTGAGTCCTACCTTTCCTTACCACAACCTCAAAGTCGTATTCCATTAGTAAGAGAAACCATCTTACTAATCTACCTGTATTGCATGGCTTGTTCACGAGATATAGCAGTGCCTGATGGTCAGTAAAAAATTTAAACTTATTTGCAAGCAAATAATGTCTAAACTTTTTAACTGCATATACCATGCCTAATCCTTCTCGTTCGGTGGTTGTATAATTTCGTTCAGCTGCATTCAATTGTCTACTAGCATAGGCAATTGGAAGATCCATATTACCTTCATCGGTAGGCTGCGCGAGTACGCACCCAATAGCATAATTGGATGCATCCACGTGAACATGGAATGGCTTGTTCCAATCTGGTGTGGTCAAGATTGGTGCTGAACACAATCGTCTTTTGAGCTCATTGAAGGAGTTTTCACATTCATCAGTCCACTCAAAGTTAGTCAAAAGTAAATACATGGGCTTTGCAATGACAGCATACATGTGAATGAACCCCCGGTAGTAACCACAATGCCCCATGAAAGCTTGTACTTCCTTGACATTCCTTGGCCTAGGTAGCTCTGCTATGGCTCTCACTTTCTCTTCATCAGTGGATATGCCATTCTTTGACACTATGTGTCCTAGAATCTTGCCTTGCCTGACCATAAAGACGCACTTTTCTGGGTTCAGGTAGACTTGATATTCTCTACATTTGTCAAAGATTTGTCTAAGTTCGGGAATATGGGTTTGCCTAATGTTCGAATGAGCACAAAGATCATCAACATAGACTTCTAAGTTCTTCCTCAGGAACTCTTTAAACACATGGCACATCAGCCTCTGGAAGGTAGCTGGTGCATTGCTAAGCCCAAATGGCATTACTCTAAAGGCAAAAATGCCCCATTCAGTGGCAAAAGCTGTCTTGTGCTGATCTTCTGGAGCTATGGCTACTTGATTGTAGCCCGAAAATCCATCAAGGAAGTTGTACACTTCCTTGCCTGCTACTCTTTCTAAGAGATGTTCTGTGATAGGAAGCGGATAGTTATCTCGAATTGTGGCTGCATTAACCTTCTTCAAGTTAATGCATACTCGTAGCTTGCCATTCTTCTTGGGCACCACAACAATAGGGGATACCCATTCAATATGCTCAATTTCATAGATAAATCCAGCTTCAACCAAGCGATCTATCTCTTCCTTGATCTTGGCAGCATAATTATCATTATATGTATATGGCTTTTGCTTAGAAGGTTTGGCATCTGTGGTCATGGGGATAGTGTGTGAGCATATGTCAGGGTCCACTCCTTTCAAATCCTTGTAGCTCCAAGCGAATACATCTCTCTACTCTCTTAGCAAGGTTACCAATTCGTGCTCTTTGTCTTCCGTCAGGTCATGGCCTATGTACGTGCATCTCTCTTCTCCTTCTTCTATGGCTACAACTATTTTCTTGGTGGTTTCTTTGTTATCATAGGCCTCCCCTGATTGCGCCTCTCGTTTAGGCATTCTGATCATGACTCTCCTGTCATCTATCTCATACTTCTTAAAATTTTCCGGGACCTCAAACAAAGATTCTTCCTCTTCTGGTGAGACTTCTCTCTTCTTTCTTTTCTTTCCTTCTTCCTTCGGGGTCACATGTGTGGCTAATCTTACATCATTTGTAAGCTCTCCATACCTCTGGGGTTGAAATTCTACTTCATAGAAGTATTCTTCATCTGATGCAGAAGGTGGGTCCATAATGATTGACTCTAGATCGGAGTCACTTGCATCCTCAAATGCATCAGGGCTAGGTTCACACTCTTCTAACACTGCCTCTCCCAAGATTGGCTCTATGGAGAAGACTGAAATGTCATAGCCATCTTCATCACAGTGAGGTGGCCATTGTTCTTCATTGATGGCTACATCCATTGTTGCTAAGATTTCTGCCCAGCCGTGGGGTTCAAATTCTTCATCAGGAAAGACTATAGGCGCATAGGCTGGGTCTTCAATCGATCTATGTGTTTCTTTTGCACCTATCTCTCTAGCTTCTTCTCTCTTCTCTTCTTCTATTGCTACTTTGCACATCCATAAGTGGGTGTCTTCATGCATCCATGAGGATCCTGACCCTATGGAATGCACCGATTCTGTATCATCTTTGGCTCTATGGATGGGATTCCATTGGATAGGAGGGACATCTCTATGAGAGTAATCTTTGAGATTCACTTTGGTCGTAACACCTAAGTGTTGTAGGTACAAAGAATTGGTTCCCCAATCCTGTACCACTTGCAGCTGCCGCATAAAGGGTCTTCCCAAAATCATCTCATAGGCATGATTTTTGCTAAAATCGCATATAGCAAATGTGTGCTCGAACTCAACACCACAGGTGGTGAGAGTTATTCCTTCTAACAGCCCTAGGGGTCTCTCTATGTGACCATCGGCCATTTGCAATTTCATCCTCGTGGGCCTGAGTGCTGGCTTGCCCCAACGCTTCCATAGGGAAGTGGTAGCAATTGCAACTCCTGCGCCAGAGTCTAAAATGGCCTTGGTGGTGTATCCTTGATGGGTGATAGGAAGATATGTGTTTCCCTCTTCACCCTCACTCATGTCTCCTATCTTGTCCAAGGGTATTTCTGGCAGTGTCCTCTGGGATCCTACCTGGGAACGAGGTTTTGCTATCTCTGGTACTTGTTTGGCTACATGTTTCCATAGCTCTGGCCTAACTTTGAGTAGCTCTTCTAAGGTGAGGTTGCATTGTACTTTAGTGTTTTTCACCACCTCTGTGTTCCTAGGTATGACTGAGTCCTCATTTTGTACCATGACCGTGGGTGCTCTCATACAAGTAGACTTAGCCTCCCATGGGCCTGTGAAGTGGGGTAATTCTTGTAGAGAGTTAGACTCAAAGTCTAATCTTTCCTGAGATTGGGTGCTCTCCTGCTCCTCATAAATGGATGGGATGTCTTGTGGGAATTGGTCATGTGCATCATCCACAAGTTCAATGGGAGGAGGGACTTCACTTTCCTTAGCCCATTTGTCTTCTTGAATCTCTCGTAGGAATTCTGGTGTGAATCGATTCATAGAAGAAGATATGTCCGGCTCCGTAGAGTTAGGCACATAGGCTTCAGGCACATAGGCTTCCTAGGCAGGAAGACCTCCTCTTTCACTTGCCTTGTCCTTATGTTGAGAGGCGGGTTCCTTTTCTGATTGTACAATTAGTCTCTCTATTCTTTCTAACAGTCCTTCAAAGTGCAGCTGCGTCTTCGCTGAACTAGAGATGTTAAATAGGCGACTCACTTCAAACATGGTCTGAGCCAATTCCACCATTTTGGCACAAATTTTAGTTCGTTCAAGCTCTAATTCTGCTCTAGGGTAGCACTTTTCATGATCAGTTACATTTGGCCCTTCTTGGATTCTGGCCTGATATGCTTTAAGCATCATATTAAGGTCCTCGGGAGTGGGATCTGCTAGGACTGATCCTACTCTTGGGGGTGGTGGAATTGTGTGAGGTGGGTTGGAAGGTGGCGGGTCAGATGGAGATGGGAATGGTGGTGGTGGGGTAGTGTGAGAGGGAGTTTGAGATGTGAGTTTAGTTATCCTGGCCTTTGTTTCTCTGAGGCTTTCCTCAAGTTCACTCATCTTTTTTGCCCATTGCCTTTTCATTCTTTCACGACTATCTCTCCAAGCTCTAGTCCTCTTCTTGGTCATGCTCTCTGTTTCACTCACCTCGGGGCTCTTTTCCTGGCCTACCCCTTGGTTTTGCTACACTGCTTGAGCTCTAGTGACTACTTGTATGGGTGCAGTGGTAGTCACACTCCCTGTGGAGTCTACAACTAACCCAATAACGTTGATAGGAGTGATTTTTGGCATATTATTGGGGTTCTTTGGGCAATCTCGTAAGAGATGCTCCTTTCCACATTCTTGGCAAAAGCCCTGGATCGTCACTGACTGGGGTTGTGTAGGTGGAGGCACAAGACAATCACGAATGAGATGATCTCCTTGACATCTGTAGCATGGTCCTCTAGGGAATGGAGGTCTTACTTGCCTAGGTTGAGGTCTAGGGTTGGGGTTTGCGTACATGACGTTTGTGTAATCTGACTCCCAACTAGGTTCATTTGTCTCTTCACTGTAATAGGACTCACCATGTTCCGAAGATTGCATGTAGTAGGCCTGGGGGCTGTCAATATGCGTCGAATCAAAGCTATGGTCACTCGGGTCACTTTCAGAAAGCAATGGTGTTACAGGGACTATAGCTCTATTCAGGTTCTCTTCTGCAGCTGCATATTTTACTAGGATCACATTAGCTGGGGCAAGGGGTTGTTGTGCTAACACAAGTTGAGGCCTTTGTTGGTTTTGGTACTGTCGTTGGTAGGTTTGTTGAGGCCTAGCATACTGCTGCGGTGGGTACTGATTCTGGTACCTTCCCTGCTGAGGGTATGGCTGAGGGTAGGTTTGCCTGACCGCTTGCTTATTGTATGGGCAGTCTTGTGCTGTGTGATTTGTGTATCTTCGTTCTATGGTGTAGTACTGGCTACTAGGATTAACTTGAGGTTGAGCCATAATGGGACATACATATGCCATATGGTCGCCTCCACAAGTATAGCATCTTTTCACAGGGGCAAACCTTGGGATTTGTTTGCTAGAGACACCTAGTTTCTGAGCTACTTTTTCTGCAATTTCCTCAATTGATGTGGATTGCGTGGAAGAGAGGCTAGAGGCACTATCTGAATCTTTGTATATCTTGGAAATCTCTAGTTCTTCCCCTAGGTTATCCTCGATGTCAATGCACATGTGTACACACTCTTCTATGGTCCTAGGGTCCTTCAAGTACACATAAGATCTCAATTTGGTACTTAGCAATCCATCCAAGAACAAAGCCACTTGCTTTGCTGGTGTGGGTAACTCAGGGACAGGGCATCTCTCTAGGTATTGCCTAAATCTTCTTCCAGCAAGTCTCACCGTCTCTTGAGGGGTTTGCTTGAAGCTGTGAATCAGCGAGGAAGTGTTATGTCTTATGCCACTTTTAGAGAATTCGATAATGAATGCCTCTAGAAGTTGGTCTATGCTCCTGAACTACCTCTCATTCAATGGTTGGAACCACGTAAGGGCTGTGTTCCTAAGGGTTAGACCAAAGGCATTATATTGTGTGAATAGGTCCTCCACTTGTTCTGCTCTCAAGACTTTCCTAAACTCTGCCACATGATCCTATGGGTCTCCTGTGCCATCGAAGTAATTTTTCATGGATTTGACTAACTGAGTTGGTCTCAAAATCCTGGTGTGTTCTCTAGGTCGTGGTAGAGGGAAGTCTTCCATATTCCTTTGATTTCTTGGGGCTCTATGTACCTCAGGCTCTACTCTATTTGTTTCCATCCTCGTTCTTTCTCTGCCCCCTGGGTTAGCAAAGCTTACTTCTGGCCTATCTCTACTTCTGTCTCTTTGAGTTCCATGAGCTTGGGATGTTCCCACTCCAGGGTGACAATAGGACACATTTGATCTTGGTTGGGGGAAAATAATTTCACCTTTCCAAGTGTAAGCATGCCTATCATTTTTTGTCACCACAAAGATCCTCTCTGACGCGTGATCTAAGTAGGTCACCCTGCCTGGGCTATCAGGATCCTTAAACTCATAGATCATGATTGTTCCTATATCAATTGGTCGATCAGATTTATACCTCCAAAAGGCTTCGTTAGTTTCTCGGTTCAGAAGCAGATCTATGCTCTTATTATCCTGGGGAATCCACTCTGGTGTGATAATCCTAGTGAGAACAGATTTGCCTCGGGGGGTCCTCGGTTCTTCACCCATGTTTCCTTGCTCTAGGTCACCTAAGTCCGTTCCTGGGATCTCATTCCCAAATTCATCAGTCCTATCTGGATGACTGGTGACTACATATATTGTCCCTTCCTTGTCTAAGTACGCTCCGTTTTCGAACTTGATAGCTGGGCGCTCTAGTCCAATAGATTGGTCAGGATTCTTAATATGTACTACAGATCTTCCTAGGCCGTCCTCATAGATGCTAGCACCGAACCGGTTGGTCCTAAGGTATTCAAACTGCGTTTTGTAAGGGCCTTCTACCCTGTGCAAGTATGGCACTCCTGAACTTCCCGTAGGTCTGTCCATGCCTTGAGACATCTTTGATTCACTAGTCTCAGAGCTAGGGTAGTATGAGTGGTGACTCAACTACTGGGCCCAAGACCTAGCAGTGTGGTTGATACTAGCCTCTGAAGACCTAAAACTTTGTCTATCTCTCCCTAGATGTCGCCCTGATCTAAGGTTCATAAGCCTAATTGAATAGCCCCAAATTTGCCCAAGTACAACCTCGTTGCTGAGTTCTTTTGTATCAGTTACTTGATTCTTTTTAGTGGTTACCGTGTTTATGCTCTTGTCAGAAATCACGTCATCAGGAATATTTGAGATAATTTTCGCACTGTAAGTTGATCGTTCCACGTTAGATTCTTTCCTTTAAGGTTATCGCATCAAGATGAGATTATGTTTAATCTTGAACTTGAGTGCATAGGTAGTCTTCAACTTGATTGATGCCTATCGTTGCCCTGACTTACTCCTAGCACTAGTCGTTCTTAGCCTAAGCTATGAATTGATAGAGGGTGTTGAGGATTTTCCAACCTTGAGTTTCCTTCCTTGTGTTGTTGCTCTGGTGTGCCCAGGACGTGTGTTCCCAAGCTTGCACTTACTCTTGCTTGAATGCCCTCAAGTGCTCTTACTGGACCTATAAAAGTCCCACGGTTAGCTCAAGACTTAGGTTCAAATGACACAATAGACCACTTTCATGCATGTAACTCACAGACCAAATTATCCTTTGCCTTTATGGAAAACAATCCCAAGGATCCCTCAGTTTTCCTACCTCGGGGTATGGTCAACTTCAAAAAACCCTATCTAATAAAACAAGAATCACAGCAAACGGATTTCGTATGAGGAAGTTATGTCAGTTCAGGCTTCAGGGATTAAAACAGGGTTCAAACAGGCCAACAGGGCAACAGGTTTTCCTCGGGTTATTTGCCTATAGCGTCCTTATGTGCTCTAGAGTCCATTATCCATGTCCAAAATTAGCCAAAATCTTGAATTTAAAAAACCCTAAAAATTTAGCCGAAAATGGCTGTCAATCGCGATCGACTGGGCTGTCAATCGCGATGGACAGGTGTCAATCGCGATGGACAGGTGTCAATCGCGATGGACAGGTGTCAATCGCGATGGACTGGTGTCAATCGCGATGGACTGGTGTCAATCGCGATGGACTGGTGTCAATCGCGATGGACTGGTGTCAATCGCGATGGACTGGTGTCAATCGCGATGGACCGGTGTCAATCGCGATGGACTGGTGTCAATCGCGATGGACTGGTGTCAATCGCGATGGACTGGTGTCAATCGTGATGGATTGGTGTCAATTGCGATGGACTGGGCTGTCGATCGCGATTGATGGGTGTCTGTCGCGATGGACATGTGTCCGTCGGGGTCTGTCAATCGCGATGGATTGGCTGTCCGTCGCAATGAACAGTGTCGATCCCGATTGATTGGCTATCAATCGCGATGGACTGAAAAAATGCAAATTTTCCAAAACTTTTTGTGGATTTGTGATGTGCAAGGTCTCTAGTCTACTATGGTGCACTCAGTTTTACCAAAAGATGAAAGTTTCTGTCAATCGCGATCGACAGAAGCTGGCGACTGCGAGACAGTTCTGCACATTTCCGTACGTGCGCAACGTGCTGGAGGGGATGATGCTGCTGGAACCTGCAAGAAACTCAACAAACATGCAAAAACAACGCACACAATATTGCTCTCTCGCTCTCTCTCACAAGTGGAATGAGGGAAATGAAAGGAGGAAGGAGATATGATCAAAAAACTGAAATTTTTGCGATGATGGAGATGGAGGTGGGAGATGGTGAGGATGATGATGGTGATGATGGTGGTGAGGTAAGGAAGAGAAAAACAAGAAGAGTAAAGAAATTACCTACGACGCCAACGTCTCAACTCTACGTCTTACCATCACACGCTCATCCTCAAACTCGATCCCCGGCAACGGCGCCAAAATTTGGTGTAGCTCAGTGATGAGTAGCACCTCCTTTAATGTCAATCCGGGAAGACGTGAGGATGGTATGATGACCTCGAGCAAGTGAAGGCACAAGTGTGTGAGTGAGAAGCACACAAACATGCACACACATACACACACGCGCACACACGGCAAGACAAAGAGTGAGAAGCAATGGAGTTCTTAGATTACTTTCAAAAAGCTCTTACAAGTTCATTTCAATTACAATCTAACCCCAACAATGAGCTCTCTAGCTCTATTTATAGTTTTTGACTAGGTTTTGGCCCTGTCCAGACCTAGTGTCCGGCCTAGTTAAAAATTAGGTTCCAGGGCCTATTTGAGGGCTTAAATGGAGTCTAAAAAATACGAAAATTGATATGTAGGTACTTCTAAAGCTCCTCAAGCTCAAGGACTCCTTGGCTTGCACAAAATGGAGCTACAAATATATGAAATGGTATTTACAATGATGGTTAGTGATAAAAATCACTGTTATAAAGATGTTGATTTGGAAAAATTTGAAGGCCTATCTGCCAGATCTACGTCGACTGCTTTGTCTACTTAATCTTTCGCCTTGCTCTGACTCTCTCCGCTGGCTTCCTTGTCTCCTCAGTCCTTGGATGCCCATACTGCTCTCAACAAAGGCTTCTATAAATTCATTCACAAAGTGTGTGCCTCTATCACTCACAATTTCTATCGGCAGCCCAAACCTAGTGAAAACATTCTCGAAGAGAAACTTGGCCGTAGTTAGTTCTTGCATCATTTTTCTTGGTTTCTTTGGCTTCAACCCATTTGGTTAGATAGTTTGTGCCTACAATTATATACTCGGTGTGAGATCCTTTAGCTAGTGGGCTAATACGTCTTATGAAGTCTATTCCCCATTTAGTAAAAGCTCTGGCACTCATCATGGGTTTCAGTGGCATCTCGTCTCTCCTAATTGGATATTTTGTTCGTTGACAAATATCACATCTTTGCACATATGTTGCTGCATCTTGGTGTAGAGTTGGCCACCACATTCCAGCAAAGAGAATCATTTTTGCAGTTTTATCTGCAGAGAAATGTCCTCCTGCAGCTCCTGTATGTGCCATCTCTAAGACAGCAAGATACTCGTCTTCATGAATGCACATTTGCAAATGATTATCTCTTCCTCGTTTAAAGAGTTGTTTTCCTATAAGAGCATAGTCCTTGCTTTGTTCTACCAATGCATGTTTCCTTGCTAGAGTAGCTCCTTCTGGGTAGTCTTGGGTCTTTAAGAACTTCACTAGAGGCATGCTCCATCTTGGTGCTACAGTGGAGTAGCATAAGTTAGAGTTCTCTTCTGGATTCCGTTCTTGACAAGTTAGGCAGGCCGATACATAGTTATGTGCATCCCTCTGCATGGTTCACCAATATATGCCTATTCTCCTCAATGTTTGCCATGTTCCGTTTGCACTTAAATGAGTTTTCCATTGATTTACATGTGCTTTTTGAAGCCACATTTCTTGTTCCTCTTCTTCTACGCATCTCATGAGTAATCCACTTGAGTCTAGGTGATACAAACTTCCAGCAATGATATAAAGGTTTTTAGTCTTCCACAGGTCTTGGGTTCGGTTTGTTGTGATCCCATCTTTAGGTCCATGCATGAGTATAGGGATCAACTTTTCTGCCCATTGGGGACATACTTTGAGGTTGAACAGGTACGTATCCAGTAGATCATATAGTACTCCTATGGGTGGTTCTCCATGTGTCATTCTTGATAGGTGGTCTGCTCTTATGTGGGTATTTCCTTTCTTGACTACTACTTCAAAATTAAATTCCATCAACAATAGAAACCATCGTACTAGTCGTCCCGTATTACAAGGCTTATTGACTAAGTATAGTAGGGCTTGATGATCAATGAAGAATTTGAATTTGTTTGCCAACAGGTAATGTCGGAACTTCTTTACTGCATACACCATCCCTAGGCCTTCTCTCTCGGTTGTGGTATAATTGCGCTCCGCTTGATTTAATTGTCTACTGGCATAGGCTATAGGGTGGTCTAACTTTCCTGTATCTGCAGGTTGAGCTAAGATGCAACCAATGGCGAACTTGGAAGCATCTACATGAATGTGAAATGGCTTGTTCCAATTACGTACTCGAAGGATTGGTGCTGAACTCAATCGACTCTTTAATTCGTTAAAGGCTTTTTCACATTCTTCAGTCCAGTTAAACTGAGTCAATAATGCATAAAGAGGTCTAGCAATTATAGCATACATATGTATAAATCTTTGGTTGTATCCACAATGTCCCATAAATGCTTGGACTTCCTTCGCAGTCTTTGGTCTTGGCAAATCCAGAATCACTTTGATTTTGTCTTCATCAGTTGAAATTCCGTTTTTAGAGACAATATGTCCTAATATCTTTCCTTGTCGAACCATGAAGACACATTTTTCTTGGTTGAGGCATACTCTATATTGTCTACATTTGGCAAAGATCTTCCCTAGTTTAGGGATATGCTCTGATCGTATAGCTGAGTAAGTGCATAAATCATCCACGTATACCTCCATACTCTTTCTCAGGAACTCCTTGAATACATGGCACATCAATCTTTGGAAAGTGGCTGGGGCATTGGTTAGGCCAAAAGGCATAACTCTAAAGGTGTACACTCCCCACTCAGTTGCAAAGGCTGTTTTATGCTGGTCCTCAAGAGTAATAGCTACCTGATTATAACCTGAAAAGCCGTCCAAAAGACTATAAACTTCCTTCCCTGCCACTCTTTCCAAAACATGGTCCGTGATGGGTAATGGGTAACTATCTCTAATGGTGGCAGCATTTACTTTTTTCAGATTTATGCATACTCTTAACTTACCATTCTTTTTCAGTACGACCACCAAAGGTGATACCCATTCCGTGTGTTCAATCTCGTAAATGAACCCAACATCTAACAGTTTATCTATCTCGTCTTTAATCTTTGTAGAGTAAACAGCGTTATATGTGTAAGGTCTTTGTTTGGAAGGTCTAGCTTTAGATGTCATAGGGATTTTATGTGCACATATAGATGGATCTACTCCTTTCAAATCCTTATATGTCCAGGCAAAGACATCCCTGTATTCCCTTGTGAGGTGTATTAACTCTTGTTCTTCCTCCATAGAGACATCCTGTCCTATAAAAGTACATCGTTCTTCTCCTTCCTCTAAGGTTACTACTATTTTCTTGGTCTGTTCTTTGTTTTCATATGCTATTCTTGGTTGTGCTTCTCGTTTTGGCATTTGAATAGCAATTCTCCTCTCCTCTACCTCAGATTTTTTGAAGTGGGCAGGCACTTCAAACTGATCTTGTGGCTTGTTTTCTTCATCGTTTTTTGCTTTATCTAACCCAAGCTCCTCTTCCTATGTTGGTTCTTGATTTATTTCATTAGCTATGACACTTACTTCTTGATTTCCACTTTCTATTTTCATTTGCTCTTGCTCCATTTCAATGCTCTCGTAGTCCTCATTCCATTCCTTTTCTATCACTTCCCCTTCTTCAGCCTCTTGAAGAACTACCACGTATAGACTAACATCATATCCTTCCTCATCAATGCATTCACTCATGGTTATCACTTCTTGGTTTACACAAACATCGAGAGTAGCTAAAATCTCCATCCAACCATGAGGTTCTAATTCTTCATCTAGGAATATTTGAGGCATATAGTCTGGATCTTGTACAGATCTAGCGATTCCCTGCCTTTGCTGCCATCCTTTCCTTCTATCCTCTTCCTTTTTCGTAGTGTGGCATATCCATAGATGAGTGTCTTCGTTCATCCACGATTGTTCACTTGAACGTACACTATGAATCGAGTGGTTATCTTCCTCCTTGTGAATCTGATTCCATTGTAAGGGAGGAACATCTTGATATGTATAAGTGTGGAGATTTATTCTTGTTGTGGTTCCTTCATGCTCTAAATATGCTGCGTCTTTTCCCCAATCTTGCACTACCTTTAATTGTCTCATGAAAGGTCTTCCAAGTATCATTTCATAATTGCTAGGCCTTTCAAATTGACATATCACTAAGGTGTGCTCGAACTCAACTCCGCAAGTGGTAAAAACTACCCATTCCAATAATTCCAAGGGTCGTTCAGTGTGTCCGTCTGCCATTTGTATCTTCATGCGTGTTAGTCTTAGAGCTGGTTTTCCCCATTTCTCCCAGATTTCTTTAGTTGTTATTCCTACTCCAGCTCCAGAATCTAAGATGGCTTTAGTAGTGTAACCTCTATAGGTAATTGGAAGGCACGTGTTTCCTTCATCTCCCTCACTAAAATCTCCAACCTTATCGACTGGGATTTTTACTGTGTTTACTTCATCGGACATCTTTTCTTCCACCTTGATCTCCAATTGGCTGGTCAGTTTCTCCTTCAAATGTGGTTTGATCCTTAACAGTTCTTCCAACATCAGAGTACAAGGGATTTTTACCTTTTTAAGATGTATGATATCCGATGTTTTGACTGATGGGTTTGGTTCTTTTTTCCTTATCGAGGGAATCCAATATAATTCCGAATTATGTTCGTACTCTCTTGTGTAATTTGGCAAGACCCTTATACTGTCATTATCCTTGTCAGTTTAGTCTATTTGTAATAATCCTTCTGAATTTAGTTCAGGTATCGAATCGTCTATTTCACTTTTTGCTTCCAACTCCTCAAAGGGTGGTTCTATTCCTTCCACTTTCTTCCATCTGTCCTCTTGGACTCTTGCCCACAAATCTTTAGGCCATTCCCCTTCTACTTTGGGAACAATGGATCCTTCCCTTTTATCCTCGCAGCAATTTCCATTATGTGTCTCACCTGCTTCGGGTTTCTCGGGGTCCTTAGGGATGACACACTCTTGGAATTCTCTTTCGGGAATTCGCAATTTGGGTAATTGAACAACAAGTTTTTCTAAGGTCTGTTGAGCTACTTCAATTAATTTCTTACATATCTCCAACCTTTCTTTCTCTAGATCACCTCTAGGATATTCTCTTTCATGTTGTTCAATGGTAGGTACTACTCTTATTCGTGCTTTGTACGCCTGAATCCACATGGCTAATTCTTCAGGCATGGGGTCTGCTAAAACTGATCCTACCTCTTCTTTTTTTTACTTTCCTTTCCGAATTTCTTCTTCCTCTTCTTGTTTCTCTTTTGGATTTTCTTCACTCTTTTCATTTTCCTTCTTTTGTTGTAGTTTCTTTTCCTTCATCCTATCTCTACGGTTCTTCCATCTCTGTGTTCGTTTACTTGTAACACTTTTCTCAGGCTCTTCCGAGTCTTCAACTACTTGCGGTTCAGGTATATTCATTCCTCTGTCACCTTGATTATTTTCTTCAATTTTTTCTAGGGTCTCTCTAGCTTTAGCTCTTGTTATTTCTTTCAATGGCACAATGTACTCCTTATCACTCCCTGATGACTCTATCACTTCTATCGCATTAATCTGCACGTTAGAGTTAACTTTGTTAGGGTTCTTGGGGCAATCTCTAAAAAGGTGTTCTTTACCACAATCACTACAGTATCCTTCCCAGACTCGCTGTGGTGGTGGTGGGTTTGGTAGTGTGCATTCTCTGATATAATGATCACCTCCGCATCTATAACATGGTCCTCTAGGTACAGGCAGTCTGTTCATAGGTCGGGGGGTATGGATGCCCTGGGGGCTGTGTACATCAATGACACATAGTCCTGCTCATATCCGTAGGAACTATCCGGCACTTCCATGCCATAAGCATATGGTTCGTACATTTGTCCATATTCTATCATAGAGCTCTCATAAGTGGAATAATCTCCTTGACTATGGTCATAAGATGGGTCGTATGGTTCGTTACTAGCTAAGGGTGTGGCTGGTACTATTGCTCTCTCTGGGTTTTCTTCCTGTCAAGCTACTTTCACAGAGACAACATTCTGAGGATGGGGTGGTTGTTGTTTTAACACCGGTTGTGGTTGAGTGTATCCTTGATAAACATATGGTCGTAGTACAGGTGCCTGCTGCTGATATGTGGGATATCTAAAGGCTTCACCTCCCTGATCTCTCTGAGGGTATCCGTAAGGTCTCATGACAGGTTGTACAGGTCTTGAATGCCTATTGTAAGGACAATTTTCCGTGCCATGATTTGTATACTTTTGTTCTATGCTGAAATATTGTAGAGGGCCCAGAACGGGTGGTCTATTGTAAGCATAAGCAGGTGGTGGGATTACTCCCCTAGTGCACAGATGAGAGCGATGATCACCTCCACAATGCATACATCTTCTAAGCATGGGCACTCTCATTGGGTTGTTGGGGTAGCTCCTCTGTCCCTGAACATTCAACGTCTTTGCTACTAAGTCGGCTATTTCTTCTACATTGTTCTTAGGGTTTGATGTGCTGCTGGCTGAATCTTCAGTTTTGATACTACCTTGAGGTATTTTCAGATCCTCCGCTAGATTGTCCTCTAGGTCAATACATTCTTTCATACATTCTTGCAAGGTTTGAACTCTTTTCACATATACCAAAGATCTTAATGATCCATTCAATCATCCTTCCAAAAATAATGACACCATTTTGTCTTGAGTAGGTCTCTCTTCCACTGGACACCTATCCACATACTGCTTGAATCTTCTTACTGTCAGTCTCACTGATTCCGTAGGAGCTTCCTTAAAGCTATGAATCAACGATGGCGAGTTGTTTTTAATTCCAGACTTAGTGAATTCCTCAATCATTTCTTGATAGACTTGTTCCATGTTTTGAAAATTATTAGGATCTAATGGCTGGAACGAAGCTAGAGATGTGTCCGTCAAAGCTAGGCCAAAAGATTCATATTGGATCAAGAAATCTTCTACTTGTTCGGCTCTGATTAGTTGCTTAAATTCAGCTATATGATTGTAAGGTTCACTAGAACCATCATAGTGGTTTCTCATGCATTTGGCAACTTGGATTGGCCTTAATCTCCTTCCTGCTTCAGGTGGTCTAAGCATCACAAGGAAAATTGGTCTTCCTATCGGTATACCAGGTCCTCTTACCACAGGTGGTCTAACTGGGGAAGGAATTCCATTCCATAGGTCAGTAGGTGGTTGAGGCCAATAGTGGGGGTTATTTGCAGGCATAGCAAATTGTACGTGTGGTCTGACTGGAATATGTGTTTGTTGTGTTTGTCCTGACTGTTGGAATGAATTATTCTGAGAGATTCCATGTGGGTTTTGTGAAGTAGTGGCTTGATCCTCGGGGGAAACACTAGAATGTTCTAATATTTCAACCCGGCTCTTTCTGACTCTGTTAGGGGCCAATACCTTCTCTGGTTTTTATCCAAATACGCGATGATGGTGGGGAAGTCAAGATCTTGTAACTCATAGACAGTAACTGGATTAGGGGCTGCTTCCCATAATGAAGAGTGGGCTCTAAGGAGATTCTCCATTCCATTGATCAAATACACATCCATTAGGGAGTCATCTTGGGGAACCAGGTCTCCTCTCCAAACCCTAACAACAGTAGATCTCCCTCTAGGTGTGGTCACTTGCTCTTCATTCCCGTCTTCATTAAGGCTTGGGGCATTGTCTTCTTCCCCAAGTTCATTTATGTTTTCAGGATGTTCTGTAACAACATACTGGATATCCCTTTTATCCATATAAACTCCTCCTGCATACTTAACTGCTGGCCTAGGCACTATGTAAGCATTTGAAGCTTTCTTCAGTCTGGCTACTGATCGGTTTAGTCCATCTAGGTATATGGGTGTCTCATGGTGATTGGTGGTCACATATTCTAAAGATGTCCGATATTCTCCCTCAATAATTGACATCATGCCAATCATTGGTATAGTGTTTTGCATATCCTCTAAAGCCATCATAATTTCTTCCTCTGACTCACTAGAGGTTTCAAAATAATGTGAGCGGCTACTTGGTTCGGCTACACTTCCCACTGAAGAGATCACATTCTTTGGCTTCCTAGGGTTCTCCGAGATCTCAGGTTCATTCACTTTAAAGTTTTGTTTAGCCTTAGCCAACCTTCAGCTTCTAGAGTTCTTCACTAAGGGTCAGAATTCTAGACAAATTTGGTTGGGAAAGGACTGACTGTGAAACCTCAAGTCACAATAATTGACCCCAAAAAGTTCACGATACTCGATATCTGACACACTAGAAGGGTACCACAATACTCGACTTTTGAACGAGACGATACACGATATCTCACAGAAGACGATATACGACACTTGGATGAAGACGATACTCGATACTCGGGTACACGATACTCGATACTTGAGGAAACACGATACACGATATTCACCGAGAAAATGACGATACTCGATGCATGACAAGTATCGCAAGGCAATTCAAGACGTTACTCGATATTCGTCAGGTATCGGGAAAATAGTCTCCGCGATACACGATATTCCGCAAGTATCGTGATCCAAAACTCACGATAGATGATACTCAGCGAGTATCGCGATCCGAATTTCACGATACACGATATGCGATATCCAACAAGTATCATGAGAAATATCTCAACGATACTCGATAGTTGACAAATATCATGAAGAGTTACCCTCACGATACACGATATTGCCCAGGTATCGCGATCACAGATTCACGATACACGATACTCGACGAGTATCGTGGTCTGAATTTCACGATAAACGATATATGACAAGTATCATGAGGATTTCTCAATGATATACAATATTCCACTAGTTCAAGTATCGCGATACTCGACCACAAGAGTTCACGATACCTAGGTATCGCGATACCTCAACCGCGGGACAACACGATACTTGGCCTTTTTCCAATTTTTTACAAGTGTTTTTTGGATTTTGAGTACCTAAACATGTTATTAGAGTGCATCTACCCTCTCCTCTCAACTTGGATCACCAAAATATACTCTCTTTTTCCCTGTCTAACCTTCCACGATACTTCCTGCAGATTCTTCTACTGAAATGTTTATTTTAGTCGGGAATGATGATTGAATGGTGAATGTGCTTACCTTGGAAACTCTCTTTCAACTCTCCAACCACTCCTACTCGCCTATGTAGCTCAGTCACCCTGGTCTCCAAACACGATACTCAACTGCAGACTTTCCCGATACTTGTTCAAGAGACAAGTAATTTGAACAATGAACAGTTTTTGAGTTTTATACTTTTTGAAAAAAATTCTCCTAACTACCAAGACCAACAAGACAAAGGTTAAAAGCTACTCTAATTTCCTAGCTACTCCCTTCTTCCTCCTACTCTACTCACTCCACTCACTTCCCTAAACTAACAACTTACTACACACACTATAAGAGTGAGAAGTAATAAGTGCGGGTGAATGTGACTCACCAAAGAAGAGAAAATCACAGCTCCTCTACTCGCTTCAATGCAAAAAGCTACGTACCATCACACGAATGCCTCGGTTTGACTCGACACTCCCCGGTAACGGCGCCAAAAAAAACGTGTGTACCTAAGAACCAACTTAGGGACTTGTGGAGAAAGAGACTATACCTCAATCCCCCTCAAGTGCATATAGTGGGGGTTCACGCTTTAATTATCAATCCGATGAGTATCAAAACCTAGCCGAGTGTATGAAGACATGCATTCAAATGATGATCAATGCAAATGAGTTACTCAAACAGTGCAAACAAGGCAAAGACTATTCCAATCAAGCTTCAACTGTCAGTCATGGTGTCGCGACACTTGGTGAAGCAGCCAACAGTAAATTGAGCTTTTCTCTCAGCGTCGAACTCCAAATACAGCAAATAGCATATGCGTTTCAAAGCTCTCGAGAAGACGCATCCAATGGTGGTATTTTCACTCAATTCCGATGCTTCTACTTCACGTTATGAGCAAAATACTGAGTCATGGGAATGACCTTCCTACACTTGAGCACTTCCTACACTTCACACACACCTTAACCACAGCACACAAGCACTTTCCTAGATAGACAACACTTCCTAACACTCTTTTCAAGCAACACACCTACATACAATCTCACAAAGAAGATGATACAGAGAGGAGAAGACACAAATTCGAATTTTTGTGCTCTTGATTCTCACAATGGCAAACAGTCTTTACAAAGATTCACAAATTGACTTATATACATGTGCCCTAAAAATGGTCATTTCAAACAAGAGACCGGCACTTTATTCACTAAAAGGCTAATTGCCTACTAATTTACATGGGTAAGCTACTAATCTTCTGTGGGGATGCATCTAGAGGACTCCTCTAGTGCATTTACAATGGAAATCATGTTACAAGAATGGTTATAATACAAAAATTGGGTGTCCAAATCAGAAAAAATTTGGGTCCCTTCTTTTTCTCTACCTTGTGCTCTCTTTGCTCTGCAACACTCTTTAAAAAAAATTTCCTTTATTTCTTATAAAAAAAGGGAGAGAGGATCTCTCTGACAACGTAGTCACTTGTTTCATAGATATAACACATAAAGATAAAGGACTCAAATAAAGATGCAAATGGGCATTTAGTGGTAGATGCAAAAAAAAAACGAAATTCATTTAGAGGCTTCTGATGAATGTACATTTCTCTGCTTTAGCCTACAAGTACTCAAGAGAGATGTCAATCAAAACAACAAATCATATCAAAAATGTTTTTAAGAGATTAAATCTCACCACTTTTGAAAGAAATTTTTAATTTTTCTACATGCTAGTTGGAGTGATGAAATCCTATCGACAACGGTAGGAGTAAGGTATCGGTGATAGGCGACACGTGCCAAGTATCACTGACACATGGGAATTTGGTATCACGAAACCTAACTCAACTAGTTTTCATACTTGGAATTTCTTTAGTCCAATTTGAAAGTTTTTTTCCAAGTGCATTTTTTGTGCTCTTCTTGTCATTCCTATGTGCATGTATCTAAAACATTCTTCCAAAATCACTTTGTTCATGCCTTAGGATACTTAGCGGGTGTTGTGCTGCCTTGTGTGAGTGATCAAACAATGAAATGATTTGCTCACACTTTAGAGCTCACATGAAGGAATACCCTTATAACGTTTTACACTACAACCTTGCCACACTTAGAGTTCCAAGCAATACATGATCGACCATTCTCGGAGCTCCATGATAGTTGCAAATACAAGTAAACTACAAGTAAACTAAAATTTGGTGAGTTTTGGTTTTTGGTCTCTCACCTCACCTGTTATGATTAGGAAATAGGAAGGAGTGTGTGGAATTAGAGTAGATAGTACATTCCAAAAATTCACAAGACAAAAGAAAATTAAATTCTCAAATTTTCCCTTAATTCTTTGGTCACATCCAGAGACTAAAACCCAAATGTCACACATTTACATTCACTCGTTTGAATACAAGTGTCGTGGAGCAAACTGGGGATAGGTATTGTGGAGCTCATATCATCTAAAAATCGGTGCACGAAGTGAGTTTGGAGCTCAAAGTTGAGCAACAAACTCTTTGAGGGGAGCACTCTACTAGGCATAACTCAAAACTTTGCTTGGTTGCTATCGTTGCCCAGCCTAGTATCCTATCATGAGATCATGTATCATGTATTGTAGACAACCAAGTGTATTGTATCGCCTCTAAAAAGGTATCATGTATCGTGTGAAGGCAAGTATCGTGTATAATGGAAAATACAAAGAGCTATAAAAGAACTCATAAGGGAAAAAATATAATTTTCCTAGCGCTTAATTATTGATCAAGTTCACAACCTAGACTTGATAGATCACCCCAAGGAGATCCAATGCTCTAGATGGTGAATGAACCTAAGATGAAGATAAGTGCGAGGGGGTTGAAGAAGTGTAATATCATTAGTAGGAAGTGTCAGACAAAAGAGTATACATTCTCTCTACTCAAACACAACCATATTCATACATTTAGCAAGTCTAAGTGAATTGATAAAGCATAAAAACAACACATATTACTAGTCCTCTCACATGTGTTGGTGCAATTGGCAAGCCTAAGTGTCTGACAAATTATTCAGGACTACACATCATTTTATTTTCTCACATGAAGAACCACATATGAACACTTTCTCATCCATTTAGTTATATTTACCTTAGATAATTGTAATATCCAGGAGAATAAGAAATGTTGTGAAGTGATGGAGCTCAACCCATGACTCATGTGGTAGGAAGAATCAATTCAAATCATTCCTAAAGTGTAGGATCATGTTTAGGTGAGGGAAAATTCAAATTCAAACTTGCAATAGTTGTATAAATACACATACTTTTGTTCGTGGGATAAGAGAATCATTGAGCAACACCAGCAAGCATATGTTGATCTCACTTCATGTATGCGTAGTCCACTACACATCCCTTTTATCATATGTTCATTAGCATGTACATTTTGATACATTTCATCAAGTACATCTCTATCTACTCTTCTCTGTTGCATCTTCATCATTACAATGACTTTATGGAATAGATTTCTGTGCATGTTGTAGAGGTCGGAAACTCTCAGATGCCTTGGGATGAAGCTTCGGGGAGTGTTCAAGTACTCTGACACGGATATATTTGAGTTCTGAGCAGTCGTTGCTGTCATCTTTTCTTGGCTTCCTCGGTTGTTTGATACCTATCTCTTTTCTCTCCCTTTTTCTCTCTCCCTTTTCCTTTCTCTCTCTCTCTTTTCCCGCGGATGAACCCCCTTTCTCTCTCCCTTTCTTCTTTCTCTCTCTCAATTCCCCTCTCTCTTTCAACCCCCCTCTCTCTTCTTTCTCGTCCTCTCTCTCTCTCTCTCTCTCTCTCTCTCTCTCTCTCTCTCTCTCTCTCTCTCTCTCTCTCTCTCTCTCTCTCTCTCTCTCTCTCTCTCTCTCTCTCTCTCTCTCTCTCTCTCTCTCTCTCTCTCTCTCTCTCTCTCTCTCTCTCTCTCTCTCTCTCTCTCTCTCTCTCTCTCTCTCTCTCTCTCTCTCTCTCTCTCTCTCTCTCTCTCTCTCTCTCTCTCTCTCTCTCTCTCTCTCTCTCTCTCTCTCTCTCTCTCTCTCTCTCTCTCTCTCTCTCTCTCTCTCTCTCTCTCTCTCTCTCTCTCTCTCTCTCTCTCTCTCTCTCTCTCTCTCTCTCTCTCTCTCTCTCTCTCTCTCTCTTTTCTCTCTCCTCCCCCGCCCCTGCGTGCCCTCCCTCCCTCTCTCTCCCTCTCTCTTCCCCCCTCTTCTCTCTCTTCCCCCGCCCCCGCTGCTCCCCTATCTCCGCTCCGCCCTCCGCCCCCTCACCCCGCACCCGCCCTCCGCCCTCCGCTGCCCGCAGCTCCCCTCACCCCGCACCCCTCCGCCTAGTACCCCCCACCCTATCTCCACCCATCCTCTCCCCTCCGCCCCGCCATCCTCTCCCCGCCGCCCCGCCATCCCCTCACCCGCCCTCCGCAGCCACCCATCCTCTCCCCTCCGCCCCGCCATCCTCTCCCCGCCGCTCCGCCCTCCGCACCCCTTTCGCCCTCCGCCCTCCGCTCAACCCCCCCCCTCACCCCCGCCAATTCCCCCTCCAAACCCCCCCCCCCCCGACCCCGCCTAATCCCCCTCCCCTCCACCCTGCAGCCCGCACCCCTTTCCCCTCCGCCACCCGCGAGCCCTTCCCCTCCGCCACCCGCAAGCCCTTCCCCTCCGCCACCCGCGAGCCCCTCCCCTAGTCCTCAACCCACCCCCACCTAGTCCTCAGCCCCCCCCCTTAGTCTCTCTATCCGCCATTGACCCACCCTTTGACCCACCCTTCACACCCACGCATGCAGGCACACAACCACATACACACGTGCATACACACACAATTACACACTCACACACACATACATTCACGCACACACTCACATGCATAATTACCCATGCATACACACCCACACACACGCATACACACACACCCACGACTACACACATGTGTACCCACATAAGCACACACAAACGCCCATACACATATGCCCACACACAACCGCACACCCATATGCCCACACACGCACACACACGTGTATGCCCACACAATGGCATTAGTCATCAAGGGAGAATCAGACACATGCTTCGGATATCCCAAGATGAGGGGATAGTACTCACCTATGTAGATCAAGACAGTGACTTGGTGACCGTTGATGATGATCATGATCTTTATGATGTATGTGTCATTCAAAAGATCAATCCACTGTGGATACAAGAAAATGTGATCAATACAAGGATACATGATCTTGGTCAGACTATGGATAAATTTTCTTCAGCAACTATCTCAAAATCATTTGGATCCCGGTAGCCGGTCTCATTTCACAGATCTTTTAGTGAAAGATGTTAACTCTTTCAGTACCAACTTGTGCAAGGATGGAAACATTGCCTCCGGAGGTGTGATCATTGCATGGTAAAGGTGGATGGAGAAAGTCAAAAATGGAGAAAGTCAAATATTGGGAAACTGGATGCACGCTTGTATAGGATGTTACAATTTTAATGAGATTGTGACATGCCTATCAATGGGTCTTTCCTTTGGAGACTATGGTAAATAAAGAAGTACAAGGGCTTACTTGAATTAATGCTACCCCACCTGTCATCCCAATCTCTCGGACTGCATAATTAAAGGAGCCTCTATTTTCAAGTAAGAAGGTGAAAGGTAATTGTTAAAAGTGGAATTGCCACAAACCATTCACGATGACTACCTATTTTTGTGGATCTAATTCAAATCAAGGGAATATTTGACCTACCCCTCCAATTTTGGGTAATCAACCGGCGCGTGATCAGTGGACGTGAAGATTCGGCAAGGCCCTCTTGGCCTATTGGGGCCTATAAAATCAAAGGATTTGTGCTCATTTGGTGTTAGAGGTACACTGGATTACAAGTACAAGTTTTAGAGATACAGTGGTCCGCGTATCCGTGCAGAAGTTCTCTCTTGCGCTTGGTGGTTTCAAGTCTACTGTGGGAGCTACTCTGTCGGGTATACAGAGGGTAGGCTTCACAGTGAAGGGCTATGAGCACTATATTGTGAGAGAGTAGTTTGGAGTTATTTTTTCTGTGAGTCAGTGTTGTTGAGTAGGTTCTATCCTCTTGAGGAATTCTTTGTATTGTTCTGAGTTAGTCTGCATATCAGTGATCCTTATGCTGATAGGAAGAAACTGTGGTATTAGAGTTAATACTTTTAGGGTGGCTTGTTAGCCCTAAGTTTACACATTTGAGAATCATTCATCATTTGCCCAACCTTGTAATTATTTGATTTGAATCAAGCAGTGTACGGTCTTCCTTGGTCATTGGTTGTCCATATTTTCTGAAGCATCTACCACTCTGTACAATTCTTGTTGTCTGCCTGCTCACAGAAATGTTAAAGGGTATACTTCCCTAAAGAGAACCCCCCTTGAGTAGGTGACGTACTGGAAGTGTTTATTGTCTATAAAAGTGGATACCCCAGTACCTCCTCTACAGTTTGGCACGCCCGGTGGGACCTTTGCATTTCTGTGAGAGGTGTTTTTCCCTATTGCAATTGCGAATAGGTACATGACCCATACACGAGCAGATAAGGAATCTCTTCGTGTTCGAAGGAGCCTTAACAAGTTAGCAATAACCACGGCTAGTGAGTCTACCTCCCCTCTGTCCTCCCTAAATTTGTCTATTGATTTGGGTGCAACACCATTGTCAAAAGAAGGGTATAGGAGAACTCTAGACTTCTCCTCAGATACGTCAGAAGAGACACCAGTCCAAATGGAGGATCTTTCTCATCTACTCTCGAGATTAAACATCAAATTCCCTACCTTCAAGGGACAAGCCTATGAGGATGCTGATGATCATGTGAGAAGATTCATCTCTTTATGCCGTGGAAGAGGTCTGCAAAATAGAGAGGATGCAATGCTGGCACTTTTTCCATCCACATTGGAGGGTCTTGCAGATAAATGGTATAGTCAATATGCAGATGGCCATTTCACTACTTGGGAGGCTCTGAAGGCGGCATTCTCACAGACATTCTGACCAAGTGATTCTTCGGAAAGAGCTCTAGATCAGCTAGAGAATTTGAAGCTAAGACCAGTTGAATCCTTTCATGAACTTCACACTAGAACAAAAGCACTTGTTGCACGTCTGCCACATGCTCCAGGTGACTTTTTGGTTAAAAAGTGGATAGAGAAGGCTCTGCCAAGGTCATCTCAGCAGAAGCTTCGTGAATCTCTCAGATTGGATGCCACTCTCAATGATTTTGTTGCAGCGCCATCACGCATTGAAGAAGCAAGGCAACATTTTGAAGGGGATACACAACAAAAGTATGCTGCAGATCTGGATCCTATTGAGCAACTAAGGAGAGAACTGGAAGCATTGAAGATGCAACAAAATCAACAAGAAGAGAAGGTCTTGCCACCACTGCGTCGCACTGATGATGAAGTAACCCAACTTCGCCGAGAGTTATAAGATTTGAAGACCACTCAGGATATAAGGAGACAAATTTGGTGTACAATCTGTAACAACAATGGACACTCCAATGCTAATTGCCCTATTAAGGTAAGCTATTAATTTTGTGGAAAAGATGGTCATGAAGCCAGAGATTGCTACTACCTCAAGGGTACACAGCAGAGAGGTAACCCTCAAAATTTGGATTCATATTATGCTAGTACATCAAATACTTCAAATAGAGAGGAGAATCGGCCGGCAAGGCCTAGATATAATAGACCTTTGATGTGCTATCGTTGTGGTGAGTACGGCCACATGCAAAATAGGTGTCCCTCCCTGAAGATGCACCTCCTTGTCAACATTGTCCAGAGGCCAAGGATCATTATACTAAAGATTGCCCAAGAGGTCGTCCTGCTCCAATTCATATGATTGCAGTCTCTCCACATGAAGAAGGAAAAACCACTCAGACTTATGCTGTTTCATCCTCTGCAATGCCCATAATGACAAGAGCTAGGCAAGCAGCAACAAATCTTAGGGGGGAACAACAAGGAATGCAGGATAAAGAGGAGGAAAAGAAGTCTAGATGGAAGGATCAGGTAGAAATTGAAGGAGCTTATGAAGAAATGACTACTTCTCTAAGGGGCCAACCAACAAGTCTGCAAGAAAACACTCAGGAGGTAAACATTGAACAGATTTTGAAAGGTATTCATCATAAGATTAGCCTGTATCAACTTATAAAGATAGATCCTAAAGTAAGAAGTGATCTGCTGAAGATTATACATTCTGCATGCTTGTGCCCACCTCCTAGCATAGATGGTTTTATGGTGGACTTTCCTCCTGCACCCTTGGCTGATTATCAGAGCTCAAGATTATCCGTTTTCATCAAGGATGAAGCTCTAGCAGGTGTTATTATAGATGGAGGTTCCGGCATCAATTTGATGCCTGATTTCACTATGAAGAAACTAAGGCTCAATCCCACAAAGGCAGCACCCTTCACAGTCACCTTAGCAGATCAACGTCGGGTTGCACCAGTGGGCATTGTTGAAAAGGTACTTATGATAGTGCAGGGTTGTCATTTTGTTTTAGACTTTGTTATTATTGCCCTGCCTCAGGAGACCTCATACCCTCTACTCTTGGGAAGGCCTTGGTTAAGGCAAGCAAAGGCTCTACAGGATTGGGGAAAGAACAAGTTATGGATTTCCACAAGTACTAACAATCAATTACAGATACATTTGGAAGAAGGATCAGTCATCAACAAGGCTACTGGATATACAATGGAAACTCAGGTAATGCCTTCAGAAGATGATGCTCTATTAAATTGGATGATGGGAAGTGCAGAATGCTGCACAGTAGAGATATGTGAGGTAAATGAGGATGATGCTGAAGCAACACAAGGTGGTCGGGAAGAGGAAACAACTGATGTTTTTCACTTAAACAATATAGAAAAGAGTAAGCAAGGAAGACGAGTTTATCTTTCGCAGGCACCTCCTGAAGAACAGAAACCTCTAATTGAGACTGATAATCAAAATTCAACACTCAGCGCCACTACGATGGTATGTAAAGAGAAGGCAAGTAAACAAGAGGAATCAGATGATTTTATGCTTACGGGACCAGAAAGAGACAAAGTTGTGCCTGCATGTGAGGAAGATAATTGTGACCTTCAAGATCTTCCATTCTCAAATATACCTTTAGGATGGATCAAGGAACAGATTGTGGAGCATAAATTGGACTCTACTCCTGCATACAGTGGAGATGAATTTTCAAGTGAGTTCAATCTGGAAAAGCAGCAGGATGCTGCTCCAATGCCTTCTTCCTTGACTGTAGGTGTTGTCCACGGTTCCGTATCCTGGGAAAATTATCAGAAGATTCCTTCGAGATGGAGGCCAGAAGCAGGATGCAGACCAAAACTTGATGATGCACCTGTGTTTTTTCCTCTTGAAGAAGAGTTTCAAGGTGGACGGGCTCGAATAAAGCAGAAACAAAAGAAACGGAAGAGAGGCCGTCCTCGATTAGTTCCTATAAAGAGGGAGAAGCCTGTTCATGGATCTTTTCGGGTGAAAGCTCCTGTTGATTATGTAGAAGGGGAAGGTTGGCGAATAGTAGAGCATGCAGCACTGCAATTGGAGGATCTCCAAGGCAAGAGGATGCCACCAGTGAACATCTCCAAGTTCATTTTTGAAGAAATAAGTAGAATAAGGAGTTATTGCACCGGGACGGTGCAAAAGCTTGATGTGGGGGTCTGTAGAGGTCGGAAACTCTCAGATGCCTTGGGATGAAGCTTCGGGGAGTGTTCAAGTACTCTGACACGGATATATTTGAGTTCTGAGCAGTCGTTGCTGTCATCTTTTCTTGGCTTCCTCGGTTGTTTGATACCTATCTCTTTTCTCTCCCTTTTTCTCTCTCCCTTTTCCTTTCTCTCTCTCTCTTTTCCCGCGGATGAACCCCCTTTCTCTCTCCCTTTCTTCTTTCTCTCTCTCAATTCCCCTCTCTCTTTCAACCCCCCTCTCTCTTCTTTCTCGTCCTCTCTCTCTCTCTCTCTCTCTCTCTCTCTCTCTCTCTCTCTCTCTCTCTCTCTCTCTCTCTCTCTCTCTCTCTCTCTCTCTCTCTCTCTCTCTCTCTCTCTCTCTCTCTCTCTCTCTCTCTCTCTCTCTCTCTCTCTCTCTCTCTCTCTCTCTCTCTCTCTCTCTCTCTCCCTCCTCTCTCTCTCTCTCTCTCTCTCTCTCTCTCTCTCTCTCTCTCTCTCTCTCTCTCTCTCTCTCTCTCTCTCTCTCTCTCTCTCTCTCTCTCTCTCTCTCTCTCTCTCTCTCTCTCTCTCTCTCTCTCTCTCTCTCTCTCTCTCTCTCTCTCTCTCTCTCTCTCTCTCTCTCTCTCTCTCTCTCTCTCTCTCTCTCTCTCTCTCTCTCTCTCTCTCTCTCTCTCTCTCTCTCTCTCTCTCTCTTTCTCTCTCCTCCCCCGCCCCCGCGTGCCCTCCCTCCCTCTCTCTCCCTCTCTCTTCCCCCCTCTTCTCTCTCTTCCCCCGCCCCCGCTGCTCCCCTATCTCCGCTCCGCCCTCCGCCCCCTCACCCCGCACCCGCCCTCCGCCCTCCGCTGCCCACAGCTCCCCTCACCCCGCACCCCTCCGCCTAGTACCCCCCACCCTATCTCCACCCATCCTCTCCCCTCCGCCCCGCCATCCTCTCCCCGCCGCCCCGCCATCCCCTCACCCGCCCTCCGCAGCCACCCATCCTCTCCCCTCCGCCCCGCCATCCTCTCCCCGCCGCTCCGCCCTCCGCACCCCTTTCGCCCTCCGCCCTCCGCTCAACCCCCCCCCTCACCCCCGCCAATTCCCCCTCCAAACCCCCCCCCCGACCCCACCTAATCCCCCTCCCCTCCGCCCCGCAGCCCGCACCCCCTTCCCCTCCGCCACCCGCGAGCCCTTCCCCTCCGCCACCCGCGAGCCCTTCCCCTCCGCCACCCGCGAGCCCCTCCCCTAGTCCTCAACCCACCCCCACCTAGAACTCAGCCCCCCCCTTAGTCTCTCTATCCGCCATTGACCCACCCTTTGACCCACCCTTCACACCCACGCATGCAGGCACACAACCACATACACACGTGCATACACACACAATTACACACTCACACACACATACATTCACGCACACACTCACATGCATAATTACCCATGCATACACACACACACACACATACACACACACACCCACGACTACACACATGTGTACCCACATAAGCACACACAAACGCCCATACACATATGCCCACACACAACCGCACACCCATATGCCCACACACGCACACACACGTGTATGCCCACACAATGGCGTTAGTCATCAAGGGAGAATCAGACACATGCTTCGGATATCCCAAGATGAGGGGATAGTACTCACCTATGTAGATCAAGACAGTGACTTGGTGACCGTTGATGATGATCATGATCTTTATGATGTATGTGTCATTCAAAAGATCAATCCACTGTGGATACAAGAAAATGTGATCAATACAAGGATACATGATCTTGGTCAGACTATGGATAAATTTTCTTCAGCAACTATCTCAAAATCATTTGGATCCCGGTAGCCGGTCTCATTTCACAGATCTTTTAGTGAAAGATGTTAACTCTTTCAGTAGCAACTTGTGCAAGGATGGAAACATTGCCTCCGGAGGTGTGATCATTGCATGGTAAAGGTGGATGGAGAAAGTCAAAAATGGAGAAAGTCAAATATTGGGAAACTGGATGCACGCTTGTATAGGATGTTACAATTTTAATGAGATTGTGACATGCCTATCAATGGGTCTTTCCTTTGGTGACTATGGTAAATAAAGAAGTACAAGGGCTTACTTGAATTAATGCTACCCCACCTGTCATCCCAATCTCTCGGACTGCATAATTAAAGGAGCCTCTATTTTCAAGTAAGAAGGTGAAAGGTAATTGTTAAAAGTGGAATTGCCACAAACCATTCACGGCGACTACCTATTTTTGTGGATCTAATTCAAATCAAGGGAATATTTGACCTACCCCTCCAATTTTGGGTAATCAACCGGCGCGTGATCAGTGGACGTGAAGATTCGGCAAGGCCCTCTTGGTCTATTGGGGCCTATAAAATCAAAGGATTTGTGCTCATTTGGTGTTAGAGGTACACTGGATTACAAGTACAAGTTTTAGAGATACAGTGGTCCGCGTATCCGTGCAGAAGTTCTCTCTTGCGCTTGGTGGTTTCAAGTCTACTGTGGGAGCTACTCTGTCGGGTATACAGAGGGTAGGCTTCACAGTGAAGGGCTATGAGCACTATATTGTGAGAGAGTAGTTTGGAGTTATTTTTTCTGTGAGTTAGTGTTGTTGAGTAGGTTCTATCCTCTTGAGGAATTCTTTGTATTGTTCTGAGTTAGTCTGCATATCAGTGATCCTTATGCTGATAGGAAGAAACTGTGGTATTGGAGTTAATACTTTTAGGGTGGCTTGTTAGCCCTAAGTTTACACATTTGAGAATCATTCATCATTTGCCCAACCTTGTAATTATTTGATTTGAATCAAGCAGTGTACGGTCTTCCTTGGTCATTGGTTGTCCATATTTTCTGAAGCATCTACCACTCTGTACAATTCTTGTTGTCTGCCTGCTCACAGAAATGTTAAAGGGTATACTTCCCTAAAGAGAACCCCCCTTGAGTAGGTGACGTACTGGAAGTGTTTATTGTCTATAAAAGTGGATACCCCAGTACCTCCTCTACAGTTTGGCACGCCCGGTGGGACCTTTGCATTTCTGTGAGAGGTGTTTTTCCCTATTGCAATTGCGAATAGGTACATGACCCATACACGAGCAGATAAGGAATCTCTTCGTGTTCGAAGGAGCCTTAACAAGTTAGCAATAACCACGGCTAGTGAGTCTACCTCCCCTCTATCCTCCCTAAATTTGTCTATTGATTTGGGTGCAACACCATTGTCAAAAGAAGGGTATAGGAGAACTCTAGACTTCTCCTCAGATACGTCAGAAGAGACACCAGTCCAAATGGAGGATCTTTCTCATCTACTCTCGAGATTAAACATCAAATTCCCTACCTTCAAGGGACAAGCCTATGAGGATGCTGATGATTATGTGAGAAGATTCATCTCTTTATGTCGTGGAAGAGGTCTGCAAAATAGAGAGGATGCAATGCTGGCACTTTTTCCATCCACATTGGAGGGTCTTGCAGATAAATGGTATAGTCAATATGCAGATGGCCATTTCACTACTTGGGAGGCTCTGAAGGCGGCATTCTCACAGACATTCTGACCAAGTGATTCTTCGGAAAGAGCTCTAGATCAGCTAGAGAATTTGAAGCTAAGACCAGGTGAATCCTTTCATGAACTTCACACTAGAACAAAAGCACTTGTTGCACGTCTGCCACATGCTCCAGGTGACTTTTTGGTTAAAAAGTGGATAGAGAAGGCTCTGCCAGGGTCATCTCAGCAGAAGCTTCGTGAATCTCTCAGATTGGATGCCACTCTCAATGATTTTGTTGCAGCGGCATCACGCATTGAAGAAGCAAGGCAACATTTTGAAGGGGATACACAACAAAAGTATGCTGCAGATCTGGATCCTATTGAGCAACTAAGGAGAGAACTGGAAGCATTGAAGATGCAACAAAATCAACAAGAAGAGAAGGTCTTGCCACCACTGCGTCGCACTGATGATGAAGTAACCCAACTTCGCCGAGAGTTAGAAGATTTGAAGACCACTCAGGATATAAGGAGACAAATTTGGTGTACAATCTGTAACAACAATGGACACTCCAATGCTAATTGCCCTATTAAGGTAAGCTGTCAATTTTGTGGAAAAGATGGTCATGAAGCCAGAGATTGCTACTACCTCAAGGGTACACAGCAGAGAGGTAACCCTCAAAATTTGGATTCATATTATGCTAGTACATCAAATACTTCAAATAGAGAGGAGAATCGGCCGGCAAGGCCTAGATATAATAGACCTTTGATGTGCTATCGTTGTGGTGAGTACGGCCACATGCAAAATAGGTGTTCCCTCACTGAAGATGCACCTCCTTGTCAACATTGTCCAGAGGCCAAGGATCATTATACTAAAGATTGCCCAAGAGGTCGTCCTGCTCCAATTCATATGATTGCAGTCTCTCCACATGAAGAAGGAAAAACCACTCAGACTTATGCTGTTTCATCCTCTGCAATGCCCATAATGACAAGAGCTAGGCAAGCAGCAACAAATCTTAGGGGGGAACAACAAGGAATGCAGGATAAAGAGGAGGAAAAGAAGTCTAGATGGAAGGATCAGGTAGAAATTGAAGGAGCTTATGAAGAAATGACTACTTCTCTAAGGGGCCAACCAACAAGTCTGCAAGAAAACACTCAGGAGGTAAACATTGAACAGATTTTGAAAGGTATTCATCATAAGATTAGCCTGTATCAACTTATAAAGATAGATCCTAAAGTAAGAAGTGATCTGCTGAAGATTATACATTCTGCATGCTTGTGCCCACCTCCTAGCATAGATGGTTTTATGGTGGACTTTCCTCCTGCACCCTTGGCTGATTATCAGAGCTCAAGATTATCCGTTTTCATCAAGGATGAAGCTCTAGCAGGTGTTATTATAGATGGAGGTTCCGGCATCAATTTGATGCCTGATTTCACTATGAAGAAACTAAGGCTCAATCCCACAAAGGCAGCACCCTTCACAGTCACCTTAGCAGATCAACGTCGGGTTGCACCAGTGGGCATTGTTGAAAAGGTACTTATGATAGTGCAGGGTTGTCATTTTGTTTTAGACTTTGTTATTATTGCCCTGCCTCAGGAGACCTCATACCCTCTACTCTTGGGAAGGCCTTGGTTAAGGCAAGCAAAGGCTCTACAGGATTGGGGAAAGAACAAGTTATGGATTTCCACAAGTACTAACAATCAATTACAGATACATTTGGAAGAAGGATCAGACATCAACAAGGCTACTGGATATACAATGGAAACTCAGGTAATGCCTTCAGAAGATGATGCTCTATTAAATTGGATGATGGGAAGTGCAGAATGCTGCACAGTAGAGATATGTGAGGTAAATGAGGATGATGCTGAAGCAACACAAGGTGGTCGGGAAGAGGAAACAACTGATGTTTTTCACTTAAACAATATAGAAAAGAGTAAGCAAGGAAGACGAGTTTATCTTTCGCAGGCACCTCCTGAAGAACAGAAACCTCTAATTGAGACTGATAATCAAAATTCAACACTCAGCGCCACTACGATGGTATGTAAAGAGAAGGCAAGTAAACAAGAGGAATCAGATGATTTTATGCTTACGAGACCAGAAAGAGACAAAGTTGTGCCTGCATGTGAGGAAGATAATTGTGACCTTCAAGATCTTCCATTCTCAAATATACCTTTAGGATGGATCAAGGAACAGATTGTGGAGCATAAATTGGACTCTACTCCTGCATACAGTGGAGATGAATTTTCAAGTGAGTTCAATCTGGAAAAGCAGCAGGATGATGCTCCAATGCCTTCTTCCTTGACTGTAGGTGTTGTCCACGGTTCCGTATCCTGGGAAAATTATCAGAAGATTCCTTCGAGATGGAGGCCAGAAGCAGGATGCAGACCAAAACTTGATGATGCACCTGTGTTTTTTCCTCTTGAAGAAGAGTTTCAAGGTGGACGGGCTCGAATAAAGCAGAAACAAAAGAAACGGAAGAGAGGCCGTCCTCGATTAGTTCCTATAAAGAGGGAGAAGCCTGTTCATGGATCTTTTCGGGTGAAAGCTCCTGTTGATTATGTAGAAGGGGAAGGTTGGCGAATAGTAGAGCATGCAGCAGTGCAATTGGAGGATCTGCAAGGCAAGAGGATGCCACCAGTCAACATCTCCAAGTTCATTTTTGAAGAAATAAGTAGAATAAGGAGTTATTGCACCGGGACGGTGCAAAAGCTTGATGTGGGGGTCTGTAGAGGTCGGAAACTCTCAGATGCCTTGGGATGAAGCTTCGGGGAGTGTTCAAGTACTCTGACACGGATATATTTGAGTTCTGAGCAGTCGTTGCTGTCATCTTTTCTTGGCTTCCTCGGTTGTTTGATACCTATCTCTTTTCTCTCCCTTTTTCTCTCTCCCTTTTCCTTTCTCTCTCTCTCTTTTCCCGCGGATGAACCCCCTTTCTCTCTCCCTTTCTTCTTTCTCTCTCTCAATTCCCCTCTCTCTTTCAACCCCCCTCTCTCTTCTTTCTCGTCCTCTCTCTCTCTCTCTCTCCTCTCTCTCTCTCTCTCTTCTCTCATCTCTCTCTCTCTCTCTCTCTCTCTCTCTCTCTCTCTCTCTCTCTCTCTCTCTCTCTCTCTCTCTCTCTCTCTCATCTCTCTCTCTCTCCTCTCTCTCATCTCTCTCTCTCTCTCTCTCTCTCTCTCTCTCTCTCTCTCTCTCCTCTCTCTCTCTCTCTCTCTCTCTCTCTCTCTCTCTCTCTCTCTCTCTCTCTCTCTCTCTCTCTCTCTCTCTCTCTCTCTCTCTCTCTCTCTCTCTCTCTCTCTCTCTCTCTCTCTCTCTCTCTCTCTCTCATCTCTCTCTCTCTCTCTCTCTCTCTCTCTCTCTCTCTCTCTCTCTCTCTCTCTCTCTCTCTTTTCTCTCTCCTCCCCCGCCCCCGTGTGCCCTCCCTCCCTCTCTCTCCCTCTCTCTTCCCCCCTCTTCTCTCTCTTCCCCTGCCCCCGCTGCTCCCCTATCTCCGCTCCGCCCTCCGCCCCCTCACCCCGCACCCGCCCTCCGCCCTCCGCTGCCCACAGCTCCCCTCACCCCGCACCCCTCCGCCTAGTACCCCCCCACCCTATCTCCACCCATCGTCTCCCCTCCGCCCCGCCATCCTCTCCCCGCCGCCCCGCCATCCCCTCACCCGCCCTCCGCAGCCACCCATCCTCTCCCCTCCGCCCCGCCATCCTCTCCCCGCCGCTCCGCCCTCCGCACCCCTTTCGCCCTCCGCCCTCCGCTCAACCCCCCCCTCACCCCCGCCAATTCCCCCTCCAAACCCCCCCCCCGACCCCGCCTAATCCCCCTCCCCTCCGCCCCGCAGCCCGCACCCCCTTCCCCTCCGCCACCCGCGAGCCCTTCCCCTCCGCCACCCGCGAGCCCTTCCCCTCCGCCACCCGCGAGCCCCTCCCCTAGTCCTCAACCCACCCCCACCTAGTCCTCAGCCCCCCCCTTAGTCTCTCTATCCGCCATTGACCCACCCTTTGACCCACACTTCACACCCACGCATGCAGGCACACAACCACATACACACGTGCATACACACACAATTACACACTCACACACACATACATTCACGCACACACTCACATGCATAATTACCCATGCATACACACACACACACACATACACACACACACCCACGACTACACACATGTGTACCCACATAAGCACACACAAACGCCCATACACATATGCCCACACACAACCGCACACCCATATGCCCACACACGCACACACACGTGTATGCCCACACAATGGCGTTAGTCATCAAGGGAGAATCAGACACATGCTTCGGATATCCCAAGATGAGGGGATAGTACTCACCTATGTAGATCAAGACAGTGACTTGGTGACCGTTGATGATGATCATGATCTTTATGATGTATGTGTCATTCAAAAGATCAATCCACTGTGGATACAAGAAAATGTGATCAATACAAGGATACATGATCTTGGTCAGACTATGGATAAATTTTCTTCAGCAACTATCTCAAAATCATTTGGATCCCGGTAGCCGGTCTCATTTCACAGATCTTTTAGTGAAAGATGTTAACTCTTTCAGTAGCAACTTGTGCAAGGATGGAAACATTGCCTCCGGAGGTGTGATCATTGCATGGTAAAGGTGGATGGAGAAAGTCAAAAATGGAGAAAGTCAAATATTGGGAAACTGGATGCACGCTTGTATAGGATGTTACAATTTTAATGAGATTGTGACATGCCTATCAATGGGTCTTTCCTTTGGTGACTATGGTAAATAAAGAAGTACAAGGGCTTACTTGAATTAATGCTACCCCACCTGTCATCCCAATCTCTCGGACTGCATAATTAAAGGAGCCTCTATTTTCAAGTAAGAAGGTGAAAGGTAATTGTTAAAAGTGGAATTGCCACAAACCATTCACGGCGACTACCTATTTTTGTGGATCTAATTCAAATCAAGGGAATATTTGACCTACCCCTCCAATTTTGGGTAATCAACCGGCGCGTGATCAGTGGACGTGAAGATTCGGCAAGGCCCTCTTGGCCTATTGGGGCCTATAAAATCAAAGGATTTGTGCTCATTTGGTGTTAGAGGTACACTGGATTACAAGTACAAGTTTTAGAGATACAGTGGTCCGCGTATCCATGCAGAAGTTCTCTCTTGCGCTTGGTGGTTTCAAGTCTACTGTGGGAGCTACTCTGTCGGGTATACAGAGGGTAGGCTTCACAGTGAAGGGCTATGAGCACTATATTGTGAGAGAGTAGTTTGGAGTTATTTTTTCTGTGAGTTAGTGTTGTTGAGTAGGTTCTATCCTCTTGAGGAATTCTTTGTATTGTTCTGAGTTAGTCTGCATATCAGTGATCCTTATGCTGATAGGAAGAAACTGTGGTATTGGAGTTAATACTTTTAGGGTGGCTTGTTAGCCCTAAGTTTACACATTTGAGAATCATTCATCATTTGCCCAACCTTGTAATTATTTGATTTGAATGAAGCAGTGTACGGTCTTCCTTGGTCATTGGTTGTCCATATTTTCTGAAGCATCTACCACTCTGTACAATTCTTGTTGTCTGCCTGCTCACAGAAATGTTAAAGGGTATACTTCCCTAAAGAGAACCCCCCTTGAGTAGGTGACGTACTGGAAGTGTTTATTGTCTATAAAAGTGGATACCCCAGTACCTCCTCTACAGTTTGGCACGCCCGGTGGGACCTTTGCATTTCTGTGAGAGGTGTTTTTCCCTATTGCAATTGCGAATAGGTACATGACCCATACACGAGCAGATAAGGAATCTCTTCATGTTCGAAGGAGCCTTAACAAGTTAGCAATAACCACGGCTAGTGAGTCTACCTCCCCTCTGTCCTCCCTAAATTTGTCTATTGATTTGGGTGCAACACCATTGTCAAAAGAAGGGTATAGGAGAACTCTAGACTTCTCCTCAGATACGTCAGAAGAGACACCAGTCCAAATGGAGGATCATTCTCATCTACTCTCGAGATTAAACATCAAATTCCCTACCTTCAAGGGACAAGCCTATGAGGATGCTGATGATCATGTGAGAAGATTCATCTCTTTATGCCGTGGAAGAGGTCTGCAAAATAGAGAGGATGCAATGCTGGCACTTTTTCCATCCACATTGGAGGGTCTTGCAGATAAATGGTATAGTCAATATGCAGATGGCCATTTCACTACTTGGGAGGCTCTGAAGGCGGCATTCTCACAGACATTCCGACCAAGTGATTCTTCGGAAAGAGCTCTAGATCAGCTAGAGAATTTGAAGCTAAGACCAGGTGAATCCTTTCATGAACTTCACACTAGAACAAAAGCACTTGTTGCACGTCTGCCACATGCTCCAGGTGACTTTTTGGTTAAAAAGTGGATAGAGAAGGCTCTGCCAAGGTCATCTCAGCAGAAGCTTCGTGAATCTCTCAGATTGGATGCCACTCTCAATGATTTTGTTGCAGCGGCATCACGCATTGAAGAAGCAAGGCAACATTTTGAAGGGGATACACAACAAAAGTATGCTGCAGATCTGGATCCTATTGAGCAACTAAGGAGAGAACTGGAAGCATTGAAGATGCAACAAAATCAACAAGAAGAGAAGGTCTTGCCACCACTGCGTCGCACTGATGATGAAGTAACCCAACTTCGCCGAGAGTTATAAGATTTGAAGACCACTCAGGATATAAGGAGACAAATTTGGTGTACAATCTGTAACAACAATGGACACTCCAATGCTAATTGCCCTATTAAGGTAAGCTGTCAATTTTGTGGAAAAGATGGTCATGAAGCCAGAGATTGCTACTACCTCAAGGGTACACAGCAGAGAGGTAACCCTCAAAATTTGGATTCATATTATGCTAGTACATCAAATACTTCAAATAGAGAGGAGAATCGGCCGGCAAGGCCTAGATATAATAGACCTTTGATGTGCTATCGTTGTGGTGAGTACGGCCACATGCAAAATAGGTGTTCCCTCCCTGAAGATGCACCTCCTTGTCAACATTGTCCAGAGGCCAAGGATCATTATACTAAAGATTGCCCAAGAGGTCGTCCTGCTCCAATTCATATGATTGCAGTCTCTCCACATGAAGAAGGAAAAACCACTCAAACTTATGCTGTTTCATCCTCTGCAATGCCCATAATGACAAGAGCTAGGCAAGCAGCAACAAATCTTAGGGGGGAACAACAAGGAATGCAGGATAAAGAGGAGGAAAAGAAGTCTAGATGGAAGGACCAGGTAGAAATTGAAGGAGCTTATGAAGAAATGACTACTTCTCTAAGGGGCCAACCAACAAGTCTGCAAGAAAACACTCAGGAGGTAAACATTGAACAGATTTTGAAAGGTATTCATCATAAGATTAGCCTGTATCAACTTATAAAGATAGATCCTAAAGTAAGAAGTGATCTGCTGAAGATTATACATTCTGCATGCTTGTGCCCACCTCCTAGCATAGATGGTTTTATGGTGGACTTTCCTCCTGCACCCTTGGCTGATTATCAGAGCTCAAGATTATCCGTTTTCATCAAGGATGAAGCTCTAGCAGGTGTTATTATAGATGGAGGTTCCGGCATCAATTTGATGCCTGATTTCACTATGAAGAAACTAAGGCTCAATCCCACAAAGGCAGCACCCTTCACAGTCACCTTAGCAGATCAACGTCGGGTTGCACCAGTGGGCATTGTTGAAAAGGTACTTATGATAGTGCAGGGTTGTCATTTTGTTTTAGACTTTGTTATTATTGCCCTGCCTCAGGAGACCTCATACCCTCTACTCTTGGGAAGGCCTTGGTTAAGGCAAGCAAAGGCTCTACAGGATTGGGGAAAGAACAAGTTATGGATTTCCACAAGTACTAACAATCAATTACAGATACATTTGGAAGAAGGATCAGACATCAACAAGGCTACTGGATATACAATGGAAACTCAGGTAATGCCTTCAGAAGATGATGCTCTATTAAATTGGATGATGGGAAGTGCAGAATGCTGCACAGTAGAGATATGTGAGGTAAATGAGGATGATGCTGAAGCAACACAAGGTGGTCGGGAAGAGGAAACAACTGATGTTTTTCACTTAAACAATATAGAAAAGAGTAAGCAAGGAAGACGAGTTTATCTTTCGCAGGCACCTCCTGAAGAACAGAAACCTCTAATTGAGACTGATAATCAAAATTCAACACTCAGCGCCACTACGATGGTATGTAAAGAGAAGGCAAGTAAACAAGAGGAATCAGATGATTTTATGCTTACGAGACCAGAAAGAGACAAAGTTGTGCCTGCATGTGAGGAAGATAATTGTGACCTTCAAGATCTTCCATTCTCAAATATACCTTTAGGATGGATCAAGGAACAGATTGTGGAGCATAAATTGGACTCTACTCTTGCATACAGTGGAGATGAATTTTCAAGTGAGTTCAATCTGGAAAAGCAGCAGGATGCTGCTCCAATGCCTTCTTCCTTGACTGTAGGTGTTGTCCACGGTTCCGTATCCTGGGAAAATTATCAGAAGATTCCTTCGAGATGGAGGCCAGAAGCAGGATGCAGACCAAAACTTGATGATGCACCTGTGTTTTTTCCTCTTGAAGAAGAGTTTCAAGGTGGACAGGCTCGAATAAAGCAGAAACAAAAGAAACGGAAGAGAGGCCGTCCTCGATTAGTTCCTATAAAGAGGGAGAAGCCTGTTCATGGATCTTTTCGGGTGAAAGCTCCTGTTGATTATGTAGAAGGGGAAGGTTGGCGAATAGTAGAGCATGCAGCAGTGCAATTGGAGGATCTGCAAGGCAAGAGGATGCCACCAGTCAACATCTCCAAGTTCATTTTTGAAGAAATAAGTAGAATAAGGAGTTATTGCACCGGGACGGTGCAAAAGCTTGATGTGGGGGTCTGTAGAGGTCGAAAACTCTCAGATGCCTTGGGATGAAGCTTCGGGGAGTGTTCAAGTACTCTGACACGGATATATTTGAGTTCTGAGCAGTCGTTGCTGTCATCTTTTCTTGGCTTCCTCGGTTGTTTGATACCTATCTCTTTTCTCTCCCTTTTTCTCTCTCCCTTTTCCTTTCTCTCTCTCTCTTTTCCCGCGGATGAACCCCCTTTCTCTCTCCCTTTCTTCTTTCTCTCTCTCAATTCCCCTCTCTCTTTCAACCCCCCTCTCTCTTCTTTCTCGTCCTCTCTCTCTCTCTCTCTCTCTCTCTCTCTCTCTCTCTCTCTCTCTCTCTCTCTCTCTCTCTCTCTCTCTCTCTCTCTCTCTCTCTCTCTCTCTCTCTCTCTCTCTCTCTCTCTCTCTCTCTCTCTCTCTCTCTCTCTCTCTCTCTCTCTCTCTCTCTCTCTCTCTCTCTCTCTCTCTCTCTCTCTCTCTCTCTCTCTCTCTCTCTCTCTCTCTCTCTCTCTCTCTCTCTCTCTCTCTCTCTCTCTCTCTCTCTCTCTCTCTCTCTCTCTCTCTCTCTCTCTCTCTCTCTCTCTCTCTCTCTCTCTCTTTTCTCTCTCCTCCCCCGCCCCCGCATGCCCTCCCTCCCTCTCTCTCCCTCTCTCTTCCCCCCTCTTCTCTCTCTTCCCCCGACCCCGCTGCTCCCCTATCTCCGCTCCGCCCTCCGCCCCCTCACCCCACACCCGCCCTCCGCCCTCCGCTGCCCGCAGCTCCCCTCACCCCGCACCCCTCCGCCTAGTACCCCCCACCCTATCTCCACCCATCCTCTCCCCTCCGCCCCGCCATCCTCTCCCCGCCGCCCCGCCATCCCCTCACCCGCCCTCCGCAGCCACCCATCCTCTCCCCTCCGCCCCGCCATCCTCTCCCCGCCGCTCCGCCCTCCGCACCCCTTTCGCCCTCCGCCCTCCGCTCAACCCCCCCCCCCCTCACCCCCGCCAATTCCCCCTCCAAACCCCCCCGACCCCGCCTAATCCCCCTCCCCTCCACCCCGCAGCCCGCACCCCCTTCCCCTCCGCCACCCGCGAGCCCTTCCCCTCCGCCACCCGCGAGCCCTTCCCCTCCGCCACCCGCGAGCCCCTCCCCTAGTCCTCAACCCACCCCCACCTAGTCCTCAGCCCCCCCCTTAGTCTCTCTATCCGCCATTGACCCACCCTTTGACCCACCCTTAAAACCCACGCATGCAGGCACACAACCACATACACACGTGCATACACACACAATTACACACTCACACACACATACATTCACGCACACACTCACATGCATAATTACCCATGCATACACACCCACACACACGCATACACACACACCCACGACTACACACATGTGTACCCACATAAGCACACACAAACGCCCATACACATATGCCCACACACAACCGCACACCCATATGCCCACACACGCACACACACGTGTATGCCCACACAATGGCGTTAGTCATCAAGGGAGAATCAGACACATGCTTCGGATATCCCAAGATGAGGGGATAGTACTCACCTATGTAGATCAAGACAGTGACTTGGTGACCGTTGATGATGATCATGATCTTTATGATGTATGTGTCATTCAAAAGATCAATCCACTGTGGATACAAGAAAATGTGATCAATACAAGGATACATGATCTTGGTCAGACTATGGATAAATTTTCTTCAGCAACTATCTCAAAATCATTTGGATCCTGGTAGCCGGTCTCATTTCACAGATCTTTTAGTGAAAGATGTTAACTCTTTCAGTAGCAACTTGTGCAAGGATGGAAACATTGCCTCCGGAGGTGTGATCATTGCATGGTAAAGGTGGATGGAGAAAGTCAAAAATGGAGAAAGTCAAATATTGGGAAACTGGATGCACGCTTGTATAGGATGTTACAATTTTAATGAGATTGTGACATGCCTATCAATGGGTCTTTCCTTTGGTGACTATGGTAAATAAAGAAGTACAAGGGCTTACTTGAATTAATGCTACCCCACCTGTCATCCCAATCTCTCGGACTGCATAATTAAAGGAGCCTCTATTTTCAAGTAAGAAGGTGAAAGGTAATTGTTAAAAGTGGAATTGCCACAAACCATTCACGGTGACTACCTATTTTTGTGGATCTAATTCAAATCAAGGGAATATTTGACCTACCCCTCCAATTTTGGGTAATCAACCGGCGCGTGATCAGTGGACGTGAAGATTCGGCAAGGCCCTCTTGGCCTATTGGGGCCTATAAAATCAAAGGATTTGTGCTCATTTGGTGTTAGAGGTACACTGGATTACAAGTACAAGTTTTAGAGATACAGTGGTCCGCGTATCCATGCAGAAGTTCTCTCTTGCGCTTGGTGGTTTCAAGTCTACTGTGGGAGCTACTCTGTCGGGTATACAGAGGGTAGGCTTCACAGTGAAGGGCTATGAGCACTATATTGTGAGAGAGTAGTTTGGAGTTATTTTTTCTGTGAGTCAGTGTTGTTGAGTAGGCTTGAGGAATTCTTTGTATTGTTCTGAGTTAGTCTGCATATCAGTGATCCTTATGCTGATAGGAAGAAACTGTGGTATTGGAGTTAATACTTTTAGGGTGGCTTGTTAGCCCTAAGTTTACACATTTGAGAATCATTCATCATTTGCCCAACCTTGTAATTATTTGATTTGAATCAAGCAGTGTACGGTCTTCCTTGGTCATTGGTTGTCCATATTTTCTGAAGCATCTACCACTCTGTACAATTCTTGTTGTCTGCCTGCTCACAGAAATGTTAAAGGCTATACTTCCCTAAAGAGAACCCCCCTTGAGTAGGTGACGTACTGGAAGTGTTTATTGTCTATAAAAGTGGATACCGCAGTACCTCCTCTACACATGTACTCACCCATTTTCTATAACTTAACTAGGGATAATTTGATTAAAGTATCTACTACATGCATATCAATTTTTATCAAGTTTGTTTTTGAGGATCTTTAGATATGAAACATAGAAGGTGACTCTATCTCCATATCTTCTAGACCTTCAAAAGTGGGGATGATCATTCCTTGTTAGAATCATTCCTTAGTGTATGATATAGTTAAATTGATGAAATAACTTGCTTTAGTTATCTACCCACTCCAATAAGATGTGTGCAAAAGCTCACTAGTCAATTCATACCAGGTTGTGAGATCTAAGTATAATACTGAGCATATCTATTCCCAAAATAAAACGTTTCTTCACATTTCTTGCATATGTAGGTTATCTATTTCGATGCACACATTTGGGAATGATGTTCCTAAGTGTTTGATGGTTCCAAATGCATTATTTTGAAGCTAAAAAAAATTCTATTATGCATCTATGGAGTTAACTTGGCGGGTATACAGCAGGTTTTGTGCAACACTAGCTCATCTCTAGAACCTATCTATCCATCTTCTCACAACATGAAGACATACATGTGAACCTATGCTAGTCAATCTCATTGCATTCATCTTGGATAAAAGTTAATGTAGAAAATAATAAGGAATCTTATAACTTTAGGAAGCTAAACCCAGAACGCATTTGGTAGGAAGAATCAATTTAAGTCATAGATAAAGTGTAAGATCACTTTTAGGGAGGAAAAATTCAAATTCAAACTCAAGACATGTGTATAAATACAAATACTTAGCCACAAAAAAAAGAGATCCATTTTGAGAGGCATTGAGCTAAAACGTTGAGCATATAATTGAGCTCACACTACCTATATGTAGTCCACTACACTTCCCTTGTATCATATGTTCAATAGTGTTTACATTTTGATACATTTCTTCAAGTGCATTTCTGCCTACTATCTGCTGTTGCATCTTCATAATTATAATGAACTTGTGAAATTGATTTGTCTATATATACCTACTTTGTTTCTATACTTTAACTTGGCATATGACGATTGACATCTCTAGTACTAAAATATCAAATTTCATCACGTTTGGTTCACTAGACCTTGTGATATGAAGTTAGGAAGGTTACCCTATTTGCATTCCTTCTAGATCCTTAAAAGTCACACAACCCTTTGAATTGCTAGATTTATTTTATCCTTGCATAGTATAGGTAAATTCATGAAATAACTTGCTTTAATTAGCTATACAATTCAATTATATGTGTGAAAAAGGTCCTTTTTCAATTCATACAAGGTTGTGAGTTCTAAGCATAATGCTGAGATTTTTATTCCCAAAATAGAAGGTTCTTCATATTTCTTGCACATACAACTTATCTCTCTTGATGCAAACATTTGAGGGTGATGATCCAAAGGACTTGGTGGTTCTAAATGCATCATTTTGAAGCTAAAGAAGTCATTTAACATGCGTGAAGCTAGATTTCCAAGTTGGGATTAGGATTTTTGCAACACTAGCTCATCTCTAGACATAACCTCACCTTCTCATCACAATGGTATAAGAGCAACTAATCAACATGGGAGATGGATTTCCTTCATCCATAGACAAATTGGATTGAGAGAAGTAATCAGCTTGTTCATTTAAAATGGAAGCTTATCTTCAAGGGAGAAAACTCTATTGTTACATATCCAAAGATGAGATGATGCCAATCCTCAGGAGCAAGGGCCAACCAACACAAGAAGAACAAGAAAAGTTAAATACATGGTGTTCAAAGGATGCTCTAGCAAGGTCATATATTCTAAATACAGTCTTTGATTTTTTACTTCCACACATCAAGAGCTCCAAGACTTCCCAAGAGACTTGGAATGCTCTTGAAGCATTCTTCTCATCAAGTACGAAGGCAAGGAAGAATCAAATATGGTTGGAATTCACCATACTCAAGAATATGCCCAAGCAAAGTGTGATTGATTTTTCCATCAAAATGGACATAGTAGAAAAACTTGGAAGCATTGAAGAAATCATGATGAAGAGCAAATAGCAAGGCAAGTGATCAATGTAGTAAATGCAAATGACAAATGGCAAGCTTTCACCATAGCCATGGACCTCTACATGGATGTGCAGGTTCTTGATTTAAGCACCCTCATGGCACAACTATTCACACATGAGGCAAAGATTATGAACAATGGAGACA
>CM035411.1:30128306-30138306 GCA_020310875.1 Ceratopteris richardii | reverse complement strand
TACCTTGATCTTTGATATGCTTGAGAGCTGTGTAATTAATATGAACAAACCTAGCATGCCATAACATAATGTTCTCCTCAAATGTAGAAGATCTAGCAACATTACCATGACTTATTTTAGATAACACAAACATGCCATTTCTGTTTTCACCTTGAAGTAGAGAATGTTCCTCATCTAGTGAGAGAATCGAACATGAATCTTTGTTATAAACAATTTTATAACCATCTGACAAGAAAGGAGAGATAGAGAGCAAATTCTTCTTCATGTCTCAAACATAGAGAACATTGGAAATTCTAAAATCTACAACTGCTTTGGATTTAAGGTCTAATTCTCCAACACCTACAAGATCCAAATCATGAACAACTACAATGATCCCTCTTCTACCCGAAGAGTTGGAAAGGGAAGGAAATACCTTTCTACATATTATCATATGCTTAGTAGATCCAAAATAAAAAATCCAAGGATTATCTGAGATTGCATTTAAGGTTTACTTCTCCAACACCTACAATATCCAAATCATGACCATCTACAATGGTCACTCTTCTAGTAAAAGAGTTACAAAGGGAAGAAAATGCCTTCTCACAATGTATCACATGCTTAATAGCTCCAAAATAAAAAATCAAAGGATTATCTGAGATTGCATTTAATGTTACTTGATCAAAAGCTAATTCTTCAATAGTAACACATGCATAAGATCGGACTTAAGGTTTACTTCTCCAACACCTACAACATCCAAATCATGAACATCTACCATGGTCACTCTTCTACTTGAAGAGTTAGTTCTTATCTATATAGAGAGCAGAGGAATTATTACCTTTTGTGTTGTGTCCATTCTTCATAAGCTTTGCCTCATGTGTGAACAATTCTCCCATGAGAGTGTTGAAGTTGCAAACCTACATGTCCATGTAGAGGCCCACAACTATGGTGAAAGCTTCCAATATCTCATCTCCCTTTATTCCATTGATTACTTGCCTTACTATCTACTCTTCATCAATGATTCGTCTAATGCTTCCAAGTTGGTCTGCTATGTCCTTAATTTTGGTGACAAAGTGATTCACACTTTTCTTGGGCATCTTCTTGAGTGTGGTGAACTCCATCCATAGCTCATTCTTCATTGCCTTGATACTTGATGAGAAGAATGTTTCAAGGGCATTCCAAGTTTCTTGTGAAGTCGTGCAACTCTTGATGTGTGGAGGTAAAAATTCAGAGATTGAGTTAAGATTATACCACCTTTCTAGAGCATCCTTTAAGCACCATGTGGATAACCTCTCTTGTTCTTCTTGAGTTGGTTGTCTTTTGCTTCTGAAATTTGACATCGTCTCATCTCTAGATATGTAACAATAGATATTTCTCCCTTGAAGATAAACTTACATTTTAAATGACCAAGCTGAGTAGTTACCTCGATCCAATTTGTCTATGGAAGAAGGAAATCCATCTCCCATGTTGATTTGCTATTGCTCTGATAGCATTGTGAGGAGATGGAAAGATAGGTTCCAAAGATGCGTTTGTGGTACACAAAACCTCCTCTACACCTTCCAAGTTAACTTTAGGGATGCTTAGTGGACTCCGTGAGCTTTACAATGATGCATTTGGAACCACAAAGTCCTTTGGAACATCATTGCCAAATGTTTCGATCAAAACAAATAACTTGCATATATATATATATATATATATATATATATATATATATATATATATATATATATATATATATATATATATATATATATATATATATATATATATATATATAGTGTGTGTGTGTGAAGAAGCTTCCATTTTGGGACTAGGAGGTCCCAATATTTTGCTCGTAGCTCACAACATGGTATGAATTGACTAGAGATATTTTTCACACATCTAATTGAAGTGCATAGCTAACTAAATCAAGTTATTTCATCAATTTAATTAAACCAAAAAGTGGGAAATTAATCTAAGTCAGGGAGGTCATCCGGATTGTGCAAGATCTAGAAGGTGTGCAGACATAGTTATCTTCCTACATTTATATCTCAATATTTGCTAAATCAAACTTGATGTAAATATATATATGAATACTAGACACTACACTCTAACTAGTCCAAGTTAAATTATAGCAAATGAGTGTTTACACGTAGGGAAATTGATTCCACAAAATCATTGTAATTATGAAGATGTAATAGTAAACAATAGACAAAAATGTACTTGAAGACATGTTTCAAAATGTATATGCTTATGAACATATAATACAATGCAAGTGTAGTGGACTACTCATACATGAAGTGAGCTCAATTTATGCTCACTGAACTAGCTCAATGTCTCTCAGAAATAGCTCAGATATCCCATGACTAAAAGTATGTGTATTTATATGCATGTGAAGAGTTTGAATTTCAATTTCCTTCATCTAAAAGCAATCCTACACTTTATGGATGGTTCAAATTGATTCTTCCTACCACATGAGTCATGAATTTGGCTTGCTATCTTCATATGATTCCTTCTTCTTTTCTTCCCTTACTTTTATCTAAGGTAAATACAATGAGATTGACTAGCATGGGTTTACATGTATGGCTTCAAGCGAGAGGACATGTAGCATGTATAGTTGTTAGACTTTAACAATGCTTCTTCCTACTTACCATACAATTTGCAAACATCTTTTCTATTCTCTCTCTATGTCTTACTCATCTTCTTTTTTAGTCTAAAGGTGTGTATGCTAGGGTTGATGTGTTGGAAGATCCTGTAAACATGTGATTTATTGTTATTGTGGCCCATCTCACTTCCAAATTTTGGTATCAGAGCATATTGACATACACCCTTAACAAGATGAGTGACTATAGACTTGAGACTAAACACAAGCTTGATGAAATGCCTAAATATCCAATGTGGAGTTTTATTATGAGAAATTTGTTAGTATCAAAGGACTTTTGGAATATTGTCAATGGCACTTATCCAATTCCAAGACAAGTCACAAAAGAAGGCAGTTCATCTTATAAAAGACTTGTTGTTCTTATTTCTTCACAACATGAGGTTAGTGAAGAAGAATTAACTCTTTCATCATCAAGAGTCCATACTATTGCCAGATTACTTCCTATAAAAGAGCAATCCATATGGGATTCAAGGGATGCAAAATCACTTCCATATATTGCTATGGGAGTCAAGAGGTATATTATACCGCAAATCACGTCATGCAAAACCTCTTGATAGGCTTCGTTGGAGTTATAGAATCTCTATTAGAGTAGAAACCTTCCTAGAAAAGCTCATCTAAGGAGACAACTAACCAGCACAAGGATGAAAGTTATTGAATTAGTTTAGAAACATATTTTGAAGCTCAAATATTTATGAGATGAGTTGCTCAATGTTGGAGTAAATATTTGAAATGAAGAGATGGTAAACACACTTCTAAACTCATTTCCATCTTCATATCGTGCTTTTTCTACTTCTTTATCTCTCTCTATAAGAGATAGAGAAATTTTATTTGAAGAGCTACAATTCCTATTATTTCAAGATGAAGATCAATAAAAAAGGTATAAAAGAGAATGATGAAGCCATGTTATCATCATCGAAGGGAAAGAAGAAGAAGGAGACAAAGAAGGAGAGGAAGAGTGACCAATCTAAGAGGGAAAGTAAGTCCTCTAATCCTAAGTCTTACAATCGTTCCCCTAATGCTTCCTCTACACCCAAAGAAATGTCTTGAACTAAATCTTATTCAATGAAAGGAGTTTGCCACTACTATAAGAAATCAGGTCATTACATAGCAGAATGCAAAACAAGGATTTTTAAGAAGGAGAAAACATCAAGTAATAACATTGAAGATGATTCAAAACCTACATCTTCAAAGGAAGAATTGTATGCATGTGTTACTATTGAAGAATTAGATTTTGATAAGGTAACATTAAATGCACTCTCATATATCCTTGGATTTTTTATTTTGGAGTTACTAAGCATATGATAAATTGTACAAAGGTATTTTCTTCCAAGATATCGACGACAAAGGTAAAAAGTCTGATGATGAGGATAGCACCTCACAAGCAAACTTTTCATGTAGAGGTAGAGGCTCAAGAGGAAGAGAGAGAGGAGGAAGATAAGGTAGGGGGGAGAGCTCAAAGCTCATCTCCATGTGCCATATGTGGCCTACCTAATCACATTACTAAGAATTGTTTCAAGAATCCTAGAAATCAAAGACAAAGAGCTTACAACAAAGGAGGCTATGGAAGCTCAAGAGGAAGATTCAATAAGAACAATGGTTACAATAACAAACTGTACAATAAAAACATCTACCAAGGAGGATATAGAGGAAGGAGAGACTACAAAAATTATGCAGATGATCAATTCAAGAAGATTCACACACACTATGGTGAAAAGAGTAGGGGATGGGGTAGTAAACAACTCTAGGCATGCGTTTCATGAATCACACACACATACAAGCTCATGGAGAAGACGATACATCAACAAGAAGAAGAAAGTTTGAAATTTCAGCTTGTTAGCTCTTCACGATGGCAAATGTTTTTACAAAGAGTCACAAAGTGACTTACATACATGTTCCCTAAAAATGGTGCTTTCACATAGGGACGAAAACTTTTCATATAAATCACTCAGTTCCTACTATTGTACATGTTTAATGTTACATTATTTAGGGAATGTAGATCTAGAGGATTCCTCCAAAGCATTTACATGGATTCTTGAAGCTTTCACAATGAAGCTTGAAAAAGAAAAATGGCCTAAAGTTGGAAATTTTGGTCCCCCTTGTCTTCACTTCTTTCTCTTTCCTTCTTCCTTGTCTCTTTGTCTTCATTCCCCTGCAACACTCTCCCCCTCTTAGTATGTAACATCTCTTGATAGGCTTCTACAAGTTTTCTTGACATGCAACAAGTGATCGGAGACAGTCCAATTGTTTAAAGATATTTCCACTTGTATATCTCCCACCTAATGCTACAATTTCCTTGTGTATATTTCTTTTAATTGAATGATATAAATGGTCAAGGGAGCCTTCAAGACTCGGAGACAATGTGTTACCTTATCCGAGCCTCAGGCTAATGCTCACTCTCCAACTGTTTTCGGAGGTAAGCAACACAAGCCTCATTCCTAGCTTGGTACAATGTGGTAAGTGCATCCCAAGCATCCTTAGCTGTTCTGCAAGAGCGAATGTGAGAAATAATGGCACGCTTGACACACCAAGCTATCAATGCATGTGCTTGGGCATCTCTGCCATCCGAGCAAATCTGCTCTGCAATAGGTGCAGCAAAAACCACAGCATGAACACGAATATGCAGAATATCATCATCTTCTACACCTTCTGCATTAGCTTCAGTACCTGCAGTTGTAAAAGTTGCAGGTGTGATAGGACGTTTTTCAACACCCTGCACAATGTTCCATAATCCTTTTGCAACCAATACATGTCACATCATATAAACCCACAATGGGTAGTTGGTACCATCCAACTTATCCTCAACAGTCAACATACAAAATACATCACTGCTTTCAGCCATGGCTGATGACTAAAATACCTTGATGCAGAAAATTGACTGTATCTCAAAAAGTTGAACAAAACTGCCCAAACGAGTTCTGCTAGACCTCTAGCAGACTTCGAGACACTTAAATTGGCGAACAAAAATTGGTATATATCTTTGGCACAAAAAGACGAAATAGCATGCACAAGCACTACGATAGTACGTTCAGAGGCTGAAACGAGCTCAGATCGTGATTTCGGCACCACACAGCAAAGCTATTTTGATCTCGGAAACATGCTGAGTATGCTCACCAAAATTTGTGCGATTCTGAGACTGCAAATGGAGGAGTGTCGACGGTGCCCTAGATGAAGCGACGACCTACTCTGATACCAATTGTTGGTGATAGACGTTTGTGGAAGCACGCAAACAGCACAAGGAAGGAGAAGAAGCTTGGAGCACAACACACAATACTGAAAGTATTACTAGAGAATGTACAAAGATAAGTAGCCCATTAGGGCAATAGGCGTGTATACAAGTTGGGGGAAAAAAACCTCCTAAAGAGGGAAAAAAGTGCCCCGACGGTCCTAGAGTGTTCACACACATCACTACCTAAATGTTTTTGGTGTAATTTGCAAGCCTACACATTTGGCTCAAAGGATGTATTAAAGTCTACACATACATGAAGAAGCATAGGAACATATGCTAGTGGTTAATTACCACTTTACCTCATTGTAAAAGTCAAATTGACTTAGAATCTTTTGTGATCACCTACCAAAGTGAGTCATGGAAAAAATTAATTCATTTGATTGAAAGAATATCTCCAAGCTTTTAGGAGCTTGATCATAGGGAGCCAAAATTTGAATTTGAATTCAAATCTCCACTCACTTCATATAAAAGTAAACTTGGAAAGTCGCGGGTAGAAGAGATCATTCGCGAGCCTCATTCTACTGATTTTGAGTGTGTGTGAGGACTAGAATATAGCCTACACCTCTCTACACCATTAGGCAATGTTATTCAGGCCAATGGGATTGTATACAAGTGTTAATTAATAGATACATTTACATCATTAATCTCTGAGTTCTCTGTTAGTGTACTCAAAAGTCTGTCACCTTGTCAAGGGCATATCTTGGTCAATTCTTCACCACATTCAATCATTCAAAACTTGTTGGATTCAGCTCAAAGTCATCTACATGCAGTCAAAGTTTGAAGTAGTTCTATTCAGCCATTTCAGAGAAATCTGCATCGAGGTGAACACTGGTCATTTTCTACTACAGTCCTAAAAAGTCGGGGGTATAGCTAAACTTGCTAAATTGATTTCTCTTAGCATAGTTTATCTTTTTACATCATTCTACTTGCAAATGGTAGTTTACTAAGCTAATTAAATACCCCTAGAAGGAATTTTATCAATTTCTATTGTGCTGGTGACACTGAGCAAAACAGTCAGCAGGTGTCAAGACAAAAATAGAAGTTTTTCTTGAGTTTGTGAACTTCAAAGTTATCTGTTTTGGTTCAATCATTACACACATCACTTCCAAAGTACATAGGCTATTTTTTGGTGTTATTGGAAAGCTAAGAAGGTCTACTTATCAACTCTGAAGCAAAAGAGGGCTGGTACAAAGCAGGTTTAGCAGTACCTACTCAGTCTCTTGGAGCATCCATCCATCTATCCCAACAGTGGTATCAGAGCAATAGAGGTAAAATGGGAGATGGTTTTCCTTCATTTATTGATAAATTGGACAGTAACAACTATCAAGTTTGGTCTCTAAGGATGAAGACCTACTTACATAGAAGGAGTCTCTATGGATACATCTCAGGAGATGAGGAGTTGCCCTCATTCAAAGCAAGAGGATTACCAACCAAGGAAGAACAAGAAAAGCTCAACACATGGTGTGCTAAGGATGCATTGGCAAGGTCATATTTACTCAACTCTATCTCTCACTTTCTTTTTCCACATATCAGAAATTGTAAGACATCCCAAGAAACTTGGGAAACCTTGTCATCATATTTTTCCTCCAATACAAGGGCTAGGAAAAATCAGTTGTGGATTGAATTCACAACACTAAGGAAGCAACCTAAGCAAGCTGTTTCAGAATTTGTGACCAAGATCAAAGATGTTGCAGATCAGTTAGCAAGCATAGGAGAAGAGATTGAAGAAGAACAAATTGTAAGGCAAGTTATCAATGGAATCAAGGCTGATGACAAATGGGAAAGCTTCACCATTGCAATGGATCTCTACATGAACATGCACACTCCAGATCTTACAACTCTCATGGGACAACTATTTACACATGAAGCAAAGCTCACCAAAAATGGAGATACATCCAAAGGTAATAACTCTTCTGCCCTATACACTGATAAGAAGTCTAAGGATAAAGGCAAGAGCAAAAAGATGGAAGATGAAGGCTCTACCTCCCAAGCCAACTATGCAGGGAGAGGTAGATCTTCAAGAGGAAGGGGCAGAGGAGGTAAGCAAGGTAGGGGGAAACCCTATAACTCATCACCATGCAACATTTGTGGTTTATCAAATCATACTACAGATGAGTGTTTTAGGAATTACAAAAATCAGAGAGGAAGAGGCTACCAAAGAGGTGGATACTCACAGACAAGAGGAAGGTTCAACCATCACCAAGGCCACAACAACAATTACAATGGCAACTACCAAGGAGGATTCAAAACCAGAAAGGAATACAACAACTACACAGAGGAACAGGATGACTCTCTTCTGATCATTAACATGACTTCAAAGTCAGGTACAAATGATGATCACCTATTCTACATTGATTCAGGGTGCTCAAATCATATGGTTGGCAATGTGACACTACTCTCTGATCTTGAGGAACCAAAAGGTAAGCATCAAGTCCAAACAGGTGATGATACAAAGCATTCAGTAGTTAAAGTTGGAAATGTTAAGACTTGTGATGGTAATCAGAATTTGCTGAGCAGGGTACTTTATGTACCAACCATTACCAAAAATTTGATGAGTGTTGGTCAGATTGTGGAGAAAGGTTTGCAGGTCAGATATAATCAATATGGAGCATATGTGGAGGACCCAAGACATGGGTTCAAGAGGATTGCTAAAGGAGAAAAATCACGTAGACTTTTTACTTTTGAGTTGGAAGATACAAAGAATATTGCACTATACAGTTATAAAGATCAAACACTTTTAGAGCTTGAGATTTGGCACAAAAGGTTAGGGCACATAGGAGAAAGAACCTTGAAACAAATGTGCAGGGACCAATGTGTGCTTGGGATACCTAATGTATCCAAGCAACATATGATTTACAAGTGTGGTGCTTGTCAATTTGGTAAGTCTCACAGGTTACCCTTCTCCAAGAAAGGATATATGCATGAAGACTACCTAGAGCTTGTACACACAGATGTTTGGGGACCTAGCGAAGACCCCTCACTCTTAGGATCAAGGTACTATGTGTCTTTCATTGATGATTATAGCAGATGGACTGTATTATACTTCATGAAGCATAAGGATGAGGTATCTAATTGTTTTAAGAAATATCTTGCATTAGTTGAAAATCAGACAGGAAGGAATTTGAAGAGGCTAAGGTCAGATGGAGGAGGTGAGTACTTCTCCAATGAATTTGAAGACTTCTTACAAGACAAAGGCATCAAAAGAGAGATAACCACAAGGTATTCTCCTGAACAGAATGGGGTAGCTGAAAGAAGAAATAGGTTAATTGTTGAGACAACTAGATCTATGCTTAATGAGAAGAAATTACCTAACTATCTATGGGCAGAGAGTGTTTCTACTACCACTTACCTCATAAACAGGTTACCATCTAAGTCACTTGATGGTATGACACCCTATGAAGCATGGCATGGTAAGAGACCATCATTAGATCACTGCAAAATATTTGGATGTGTAGCATATGTGCACATTCCTTCTCAGATAAGAGGTAAGCTAGACCCAAAGGCTGAAAAATGCATTTTCATTGGGTATGATTTAAATAAAAAAGGTTACAGGTTTTATAATCCTACCAATAAGGGATTTATGGTAAGCAGAGATGTGATCTTTGATCAAAATGATTCTTGGTATGAGAATGAATGCAGGACGGTCAAACTACCCTATGATATGGAAGAGGAATTTCCAAAACTTGCAAAGGAGGAACCTACTCAGAATGAAGACTCAAGTTCAGATGATGAAGACACTATCAACCTTGTAGAATTCAAGGCATGGAAGTCCAAGGGAAAAATGAAGATGAAGAAGCTTGAAGACATACATGAATCATCAACTCAATCAATCAGAAGATCTCAAAGAGAAAGCAAGAAACCTATCAAATATGGGTATGATAGATCTCTTGTTACTAAACATTCAGTTTATCTTGCCAAAGATTTATCAAATGAAGAACTAGGTTCATATGAAGAAGCAATAACCAAATCAGAATGGAAAGAAGCTATGGATGAGGAGATTGAAGCACTCAAGGAAAGTGACACATGGGAGTTAGTACCCAAGAAGGATTCTATGAAGGTAATAGGATCCAGATGGATCTATAAGTTGAAAAGAAATTCTGATGGAACAATTAATAGGTACAAAGCCAGATTGGTAGCCAAGGGTTTTGCACAAACCT
>CM035411.1:30120806-30123306 GCA_020310875.1 Ceratopteris richardii | reverse complement strand
TTACCACATTGTAGCAAGCTCGGAATGAGGCTCGTGTTGCTTACCTCCGTAAACAGTTGGAGAGCGAGCATATGAATGAAGGTGATTCCATGGACAATTTTCTAACAAAGATCAAAGACTTGAAGGAACAGTTGATTTCTGCTGATGAGGTTATACCAGATAGCTCACTTGTGCAAACCATTCTCAATGGTCTTCCTGATTCATATCAGAGTTTTGCTTCTACTCTTTGGTTGATGATGAAAGGCAATCTAAATGCCTTGTCATTTGAGGAGTTAGTCTATGTTCTGTTACAGGAGGATCAGTCCAAGCAGAATAGGTCCATTATGCGTGTTGTTGATCAAGCTTTCCTAGGTAGTCAGAAGGGCAAAGGAAAATGGAGCTCTTCAAGTAGTAAGCAAAAATCTGCTAATTCTACACAATTGAAGAGGGAAGACAAAAATGAAAAGAAATCCAAAAAGCAAAAATTGTTTTGCAAGTACTGCAAAGAAAATGATCATATCATAAAGAACTATCCAAAACTGGCTGCTAAAGAGGTAAAGAAGAAAGAGGCTAGAATGGTTGTTGTAGAGGCCTCTACACCAAAAACAGAGTCTGTTAATCTTGTGAAGGAAGAAGAATGGGTGTTTACAACTGTTTGCAATTTTGACCCATCTTCTCATGAGCAATGCATGTCTGCAGTAGAATCAAATGTTTGGTACTTTGACTGTGGGGTGACCAAACATATTACCTCGCAGCATAGTTTCTTCTCTTCACTCAAGCCTGCCCCTACAGGGAATACTGTCACATGTGCCAACAACTCCTCTTATCCTCTTATGGGAGTTGGTAAGATCATTTTAACTACTGCTGATGGTAGTTCTTTCACTTTGCAAGGGATCAAGAAAAAAATTATTAGTTTCTGCATTAGCCAAGATTGGCTTGGTTGTGAAATTTGTTGATGACAGGTGTACAGTTCATGATCTATCAAATGGCGACATGATTATTGCTTTTGGCATTTTATTTCATGGTTTGTATAAGCTCATAGACTATAAAAGATCTCTAAATGATTTGGCATGTGCAGTACATGATTCTCAGGCTATGTTAGATGCAAAGGTTTTGCATGCACGCTTTGGTCATCTGAATTTTTCTAGTTTGCTACACGAGGAGAAATCTGAAATGGTGTCCTCTTTGCCCTAACTTGAGGCACCTGGAAAACATGTGTGTGAAGTCTGTATTTTGGGCAAAATGCAGCGTTCCTCCTTTCCAAAAGATGGTTTAGTTCGGGCTACTAAAAAATTGTAGCTTGTACATAGTGATGTCTGTGGTCCTATGGAGACACCTTCTTTTGGGAATTATCTTTACTTCGTGACTTTCATCGATGATTTTTCCAGGCATACATGGGTATATCCATTGAAGGAAAAGTCCGAAGTGTTCATGTGCTTCAAACAGTTTTTGGTTTTGGCTGAAAATCAATCAGCATGTAAAATGGGCACCCTCCGTTCTGATCGAGGGGTGGAATATATATCTTCTGATTTTAATGCATTTCTAGCTGAATGTGGGATAAGACACTAGTGTAAAGTGCCATATACACCTCAACATAATGGAGTTGCTAAACGAAAGAAGAGAGAGCTGATATTGAGAAGGCAAAAACTATGCCAAAAGGTTTGGTGCAGACTTTGTGTGATAGCAAATTAGATGCACCTTTGTCATATCGTACTCGTTTAGGCTCTCAAAGTGCCTCTTTTGCATCAGATTGCTATGCTATGGCTACATCTAGTCTCTCTAATGAGAATGAGCCTATTTCATTTGATGAAGCACAAAATCCAAAAAATTGGATGGCTGCTATGGAATCTGAATATGATGCTATAATGAAGAATGGTACTTGTTCTTTATATGACTTGCCTCTTGGCAAGAAGGCCATTGGGACTAAGTGGGTATACAAGTTGAAGCGTAAGCCTGATGGTATATTTGACAAGTATAAGGCTAGGATTGTTGCAAAGGGTTATGCATAGGAAAGAGGCATTGATTTTGATGAGACCTTTGCACCTACTTGCCGAATGACTACTGTTTGTAGCGTTTGTGCACTTGTAGCTCATGATGGTTGGCATGTACATCAATTGGATATCAAAACAACATTTATGAATGGCGACTTGCATGAAGAAGTGTATGCTTTTCAACCCCATGGCTTTATGCAAAAAGGGCATGAAAACCAGGTGTGCAGCTTAAAGAAGGCATTATATGGTTTAAAGCAAGCACAACATGCTTAGTATGAAAAAATACATGCCTATCTGATTGCACATGGTTTTGAGAACAATCCAACTGAAAGCACCTTATGATATGTTAAGCGTGTTAATGATGTACTTCTGATCATTGTGGTTTATGTTGATGATATGCTACTCATTGGTCCTCATGAGAGGCATATTGCTGATTTTAAGGCTGATTTACATGCCTCATTTGAGATGTCTGATTTGGGGCATTTGCATCACTATGTGGGCATTCAATTTATGCATGTTGATGGTGGAAT
>CM035411.1:30070806-30110806 GCA_020310875.1 Ceratopteris richardii | reverse complement strand
CCCAAAAAACCGTGCCGTGTACAATCTCAAATACAAAAAACCATATAACATATGGGGATTGAGTTGTAGAGTACAACTGGAGGAGCGACTCTCCACTTGAAACCGGGAAGAGTACACATCAGATTCTTTACAGCTTTATCCTTTTGGCAGTGTCGAAATCAATTTTTAAGGGCTCTGGTACGAGAATGATAGAAAATTGTCCCAGCATGTGTAGTGCAATGGTTGAGAGCAATGTCTTTTGGATGGGGGGCGGGCATGGGCTCAACCCTCACTAAGGGCACTTGCTTGTTTGGAGTGGAGGACGAACATTCGCCTTTAGGCCTATCATTCTTGGCGTTGAGGCACTAGGCTTTTGGGCCCTCCATCGACTATGGCCTTTGGGCACCAATCAATCTAGCCCCTAGGCTTGTCAAACTAGTCTCTTCATCCGGCCTTAGGGCATTCCTTCCCAAGCTCTATCCTAGTGGGCTTTCGGGCTCCATAGTCCCAATTGTGTGAGATGTCTAACCCCCTCCCATGGATATTAAGTCTACCTTCACTTGTGCTTTAAATTAATTCAAACATATGTGGGAGAAAAGGCCTCATATCGAACTTCCTTTGAAAAAAAAATGATAGAAATCCTTATTTCCCTTGTTGAAGACCTTGTCGATTCCTATTTTATAAATAACAAAGATGTCATACAACAAGACCAAATTTGAAGCGAAAACCCAATATAATTTTCTCATAGTCGTGTTTAAGGGGTTCGATAATGGAATGACTATTATTCACAATCTTCGAGATTTTCTAATAATGTATTGATGAAGATATGTTCAAGTTGATGAAAATAGTGACTATGCAGGCAATTTAATTCTTTTGTGCCTAACATATTTAAAGTTTTTATTTTGCAAATACAATTAGCTTCCTAAGCTAATCTTGGGGCTCAAACGAGCTCTAATAATTATGAAAATGGATATGTGGCTTCTTCTAGCACTCCTCAAGATCAAGAACTCCTCAGCTTGTATAAGATGGACTCCATACTACAAAAATTTAATATTTAAGAAGAGATGGAGTGATCAAAATCATTGTTTGATAAAATGATTGTTTTGAAAAAAGAATGTAATTGGGACTATTCATTGCCACCTTTGCATGGGACTCTCTTGTCTCTAACTAATAGTATGTGTGTATATTTATGTGTGTGTGTAGGCAATAGTTTTTGTGTGTGTATATATATATATGTACACACACACACACACACACACACATATATATATATATATATATATATGTGTGTGTGTGTGTGTATGTATATATATATGTATGTATGTATGTATGTATGTATATATATATATATATATATATATATATATATATATATATATATATATGTGTGTGTGTGTGTGTGTGTGTGTATGTATGTATGTATGTATGTATGTATGTGTGTGTGTGTTGAAGTTTTGTAGTTGTGATGCACCATACTCGATTTTTCTTCATGTGAGATTCATGATGCTACCCTCCTGCTACAAAACCGAGCTTCGAATCCACACACAAAACTCCACACAAGACTTGCAAAATATGCAGAACCCACACATTACACATAGAGCATGAACATATATTTTGTAGTTTTCTATCAGAAAGTGGTGAAACCTCTAGTCTATGGCTCACAGGCTGCTATATGGTTTATTTTAGGGGAGAAGAAATAAAGAATGATAAAGAATACTTGATTATAAGTATACAGACTATACCTCCCACCTAATGGGCACGTTACACAGTGTACAAGTAATTGTGCAAGATCAAGAATCAAGTAAGCCCCACCAAGTGACAACAATATCAAAAAAATATTCTATGGTAGAGTTTTAGTCAAAGAATCCAAAACATTATCTCGAGTATGAACTTTTGAAGAATAATGCACTCATTGGCTAAACAGTCTCTAATGAAGTGATACCTCACCTCAATATGCTTGGTCTTTGCATAATATATTAGATTCTTAGCCAAAGGAATGGCACCCTAACTATCACTAGGTAAACAAGGTATATGTTGAGGTGATCCAATATTACAAGCAAGAGGAGCAAGCCACAATGCTTCCATATGTGTCACTTGTTACAACATACTCTGCTTCTATAGTGGAAATAGATGTTCATTCTTGAAGATGAGATCTCCAAGAGATAGCACCTCCAGTAAAGTGAGAAATATACCCTCATGAAGACTTTCGATTGCCTACACAACTAGTATGATCAGAATCTATGTAACCAATAATGGATGCCTTTCCTCTACCCAAGCATAGAAACTTGTCCTTACTGTCACTCAGATATCTCAAAATCAACTTGAATGCTTCCCAATGCTTCTTTCTAGGATTATACATATATCTACTCACAACTCCCTTTACAAATGCAATGTCTCGCCTTGTAACTACCATAGCATACATTAGACTACCAAGAACGAATTGATAAGGAAATTTGGTCATGAATTCCTTCTCCTCATCTAATCTAGGGCAATCATCCCTCTTCAATTTCACATATGTAGGAAGTGGTGTACTGAATGCCTTGCCACCCTACATATTGAACTTGTGAGGTACTTTGGACATGTATTCACTTTGAGACAAGTATATGCATTGTTTACTCCTATCACAAGTAATGGGCATGCCAAGAATATGTTTTGCATTCCCCAAATCCTTCATATCAAATGTCTCACTCAACTTCTTTTTTAGCGATGACAAGTTATTTGAGGACTTTTGAACAATCAACATATCATGGACATCAAGTATCGAGCATATCAAGTTGCCATTTGAGCATCTCTTTGTGTCATCAAAAATAATCCTCGTGTTGAGATATCATTAAGCTCAACATGTGATGATCAAGGATGACACATATCACTTCTTCATTTTTTTGACATGTATAGTGGTCATGTTGGTATATGTCAGGGATGCTTCATTGATCCTTACTAGATTTATCTACCGAGAGTGATGGCAAATTTATTTCTTGGCAACTCACTCATTTGCAGACATTAGGATTTTCCTTATGTACTATTCTTTATATATCACACTTGTTGTATTGGTGTTTTAGGTCATTTCGTATACATTCCTTTTATGTAATAGAAGAAGAAGAAGAAGATCAAGATCATTCTTCCTTGCTTCAATCGGAGTGTGTGCTCCTCTTTGATTTTGGGAATGTGTGTGTAAGCTCTCTTCCTTATCTCCTTCTTCATGACATGGTATGAGAGCTAGTGTGGTTGTAGAGAGCTCGTGAAGAAGCACGATGGTGAACAATACACAAAAGGGCATGGAGAAAGTGTGATTCACAAATGACCTCATATTGCTACAAGAATTGGATTGAAGATAGAGGGTGTAAAAATATTTTCATGAGTTACCACTTTGACGTCACTCGTTGTTGTCAATTTCACAGCAATCTCAACCTCAATTTAGAGCCAACAAGGTGGGGCCCATAGAAAAACCAGATCATTTTGCAAAATTGTAACTTGCATCCTGTTTGAAAACACTCATATATTCGAGATGTCGAATTTCAATTGATTTCATGTATTGTTGGTACACAAAAAGTGTGCTTTTCTAAGATCAAAGTGTCACATCATACTGTGATAGCATTCAAGCAGAAATGAATTGTTGCAAAAATAGAAAACACCAATGGAATGAGTCAGCTTATGAGTGATAAGTTGGAGAAGAACAAGAATAATGAATTTCTTGATGGGAAAAGGCTACTAGAAGTATATCGAAGGAGAGAACAAAAATGCTTCGCAGTTACCATAAAAGAATCGAACTATGGACCAGCTAAGAGCATATCAGAAAGACTCTGAAAGAGACATGGAACAATTTGGTCATATTGTATGAAACCAATAGAAAGGCACGGAAATTGAAACTCAAGAACAAGTTGCATCACTCGAGAAAAAGGGCATGTCGATAAGTGACTACACCCTAAAAATCAAAATCATATATGATTCACTTGCATATACTGGTCTGAATGTAGATAATGATGATAAGGTGGAAGTGTTCTTTCGTGGTTTAGGAGCTACATATAAGCAATTCAAAACTTCTATACAAACTAGGGAGAATATTTTGAATCTTGCTAATTTAGTGTCCGTGTTGATTTGTTAGTCGGCCGCCGGAGTGGGACAGATGTAATGGATGCCAGATGTAACGGAGTTTCTTGAATTACGCGCAAAAAGTTGGTACGCGCATTTTGTAAAATCTATATAAAGCAATGTAAAGAGAATGGTCGAGAGAGACGCCTTTTCTGGAATTGCTAGATGGTTCGCCTGAATATTTGTGAGATTATTGTTTACATTGTTGTGAAGTCTTGAGTACTGCTAGTGTTGAGTATGTTCTGCATCGTCTGCATATACTATAGTTCACCGTAACGAGTGTTTGAGTAACGGATTGTGTGTCTGATTACTATCGTCGTGTTGCGTTGTTGTGTGTTCTGCAGATTGTTAAGTACGACAAGTCACTCTGAGTGGCGACATTACTGTGTGAGTTGAATAGGTAACTTAAAGCGTTGTTGAAGTATGTTCTGTTTGTTTTATTGAACTCATTGCATTCGGTGACGAGGAAAAACTATTGCTTTCGGTAAACGTGAACTTTTATTTGAGATCGCTGTGAAGTGTGGTGACGAGTGAATCTGTCAGCTATAATATTTGCTCTGGTTGATTTACTACATACTAGTGAGTCTGCAGATTGGACTACTGCTCTGTTCCAATAGCAGGTTAGTCTGAAGAAGTTCGGTACCCAAGAACATAGAGATCAAGTATTGTCTAGTTAATGCTGGTAACTGAGCTAAGACGCGCATTCATGTTTTGATATCATGACGAAGATTTGGGAAATAAGTACAGGGCCTCTGTCTAACAGACCCCTACCACTCCCAAGAACCCACGTTGGTCTGGTAACAATTTGCGGTTAGTCAGAGATGTTACAATCTAAGAGATACGTTTAAGATATACATTTTAATACATTTAACACTTTTACGTTTAACACTTGGCGCCGTCTGTGGGAAGGTGGCATCAAGATTGCCAGTCATCTGTTAGAATCGCACATCGAGATTATCATTCGATTGGAAGTAGCAACAGAACCAGATTGTTGCAAACTGTTTCGTTAGTAATACTACACGATTAGTACAAAAGATGATACATGCCGGTTACTCGATCCGGTGAAACGTATCCCAAGAACCATCAGTCTGGAGTACTTAATGTACTAAAGCCAACTTTGGGAGGTAAGAGTACAACTAGGTCTGACTCAGTTGTCAAGAAAGTTAAGAACATTAAAACCGATTCCGGTCATATTCCGGTGGAACGTGTTACGCCTCTGGTACATTCCGGTACTATTTCAGCACAGTTTGTCGAAGATATAGTAATTCCAGAACCTACCAAGACGCAGTTAGAAACTAGTTTAACAATCTTGGAAAGAGATTCAGATTTATCTACTATTAGAAGCACTCTAGTCAAAGAAATCGGCGAAGGCAAAAAAATACCGTATTCGGGCATAATTTCGGTTCATTCCGGTGATATTTTGGTAAGAGAATCACAGTTTTTCGATGATGGTTTAGCATTTTCTGCTGAATCTTCAGCCCAACCACTGCGCTTGGAAGCGAGTTCCCATACACTGGACATCAAGAAGGAAGGAAAGCTGTTCGAAACAGAGATTCGAAGCATATTAAGCAAGATCATCGCACCGGAAAGTACGCCATCCGATGATACAGATTCCGATAGTGCAGATATTCAGCCCCGAGATACAGAAGGAAGGTATAATACACTCACGATGAATGGACAACAACAACAACAATAGTTATGTCCACCCAGGCCGACTCCAACAGGAGTGACGTACACGAAATTTGGTGGATTCCCAGGAGATGATCCGGATGCTCACGTACGCACTTTCGAGATAAGCTACGCAGTTCTCAACCATCCACCGGATCAGACCTATAAGGCTATTGTCTTTCAAGCCACACTGGTCAATGAAGCAGCTAGATGGCTTACAGAATATGATATTAATCACTTTGGCACCTACGAAGCAGTACGAGATGATTTTCTGCAGCGATTTAGGCTAAAAAAGAATCCAACCGAAATTTTTGACTATCTACAGAACAACAGACAGAAGGCAAATCAAACCGTACAGGAGTATGCTACTCTCTTCAGAACACACTTAAGGCAGCTACCACCGGCCCATGCTAACTTACCAGATGACGTTATCACTCAGTGGTTCATCAATGGCTTGACTCCACAACTTAAGCAGATCATGATCATAAGATGTGTCGGAGCTATGACACTCGATGCAGTCATCGCAATGACTCTGCAACTGGAAAACAAAGTTGACGGATTTACAGAAGATCTGGAGTGGTTAAAAACAAACAAAAATGTTGCCGAAGATATGACCAGACAAGTATACTGCATCACATGCAAAAATTCAGGACATACTAGTGCCAATTGTGCACTTAATCAGACATTCTACGCTATCTGCAACACTGTCGGACACACCACCGAAAATTGCGCATACAACGCTAGAGTACAGGGAATAGCGACTGTCAATGCAATTATCCAGGAACAAGGACAGCCGGCCAACCACTATGTGCCTCCACAAATGAGAAACAACCAGCAGCAAGGATATTGAAATTACCGAGGACAGAGGAATAACAACTATAATGCAAACCGCTGGCAAAACGGACCACCACCGGAAAATCCCAATTTACCACCACCACGCTGCCATTTTTGTGGTGAATTTAGACATATTAGGAGATTTTGCAAGGATGCAGCTGAGTATGATCAAAGGAAGAAGGAACGTCAAAATCCAATGGCCAACATGGTACACATCACACCGGTGGAAACACAGGCTACTGCAGTCCAGACCCGTTCCGGTAAACAACTGCAACCAGCAGCAGAATTATTCGAACCAGGGATACGTGAACAACACAAAATGTACAACAAGGCTAGTCAATGGACCACAACAGAACCACCAATCTTCCCAGAGCCTATTCCAGTAGCCCAACCCTCATTAACAAAGGAAGGAACACAACAACGGGAGTCAGCAGCAGGAACATCATCAGCAGCAGATACATTACCAACCGTAGACACCTTCGCATCAGCATAGGCATCAACTTCAACATCAGTGGAGCCTGTCAATCAATCTCAACAGGCCTAGGAAATCCTATCTAAGGCATCTATCACTCTGCCTCTGGGTCAACTACTGGCCTTAGTACCTGGAATTCGACAACAGTTCCAACAACAGTTCAGTCCGGTGCCTTCTTGTATTCCAGCGACAACAGCAGTTCAATCGGAACCTGATTCTACGGTTGATCATTCAGTTCCCTTGATTACAGTATGGTATAAGAATCATAAGATTACGCAGGTATTAATTGATGGAGGCTCTGGTGTTAACATTGCGACTGCGGCATTATGCAAAAGGTTAGGATGGACCGAAATCGAACCAGTTCAATTTTTTGTCAGAATGGCAGATCAATCAAGAGTCCATCCCATAGGACTTGTGCGGAATGTACCCATCACTTTACAAGGTACGACCTTTAAAATGACCTTTGTTATACTAGATCTGCCAGAATCCACTTTGGATTACAACCTTCTTTTCGGCCGACCTTGGTTGAAGCATGCGAAGGTAATACAGGACTGGTCTGCACAAGAGCTTACGTTTAAAGATGCCAATCGTAGATATGTGGTAAAATTAGATGCTATACAACCTTGCGAGCTACATGCTAGACCGTATTTTGCTGAACCAGTCCATATGCTAGATGGATTGTCAGACGATGAAGAAGAAGAGTTTCTGAAGAATAACGCTGACTTAATTTCCTTAGGGACTATTGATCTACAGTCCGTTGTAGATAATTGGAACGCTTCAGTCTGTACAATAATACCCATCACAAAAGAGGCTAAGAAGAAAGACATTGTTTCGACACATGACGATGAACTACAACAACTTTTTAAACCAATAGACGACATAGAGAAACATCAATAGTTCTATGTCCTTGAAGATCAACTGATCACTTACAATTTAGGAGATGAAGATCATCCGCGTCCTGTGAAAATAAAGCAAAACTTACCGGAAACATTTCAAGCAGGTTTAATCCAGCTACTCCGAGAATTCACTGACGTCTTTGCATGGGACTACAAAGACATGAAAGGATTGGATCCCCGCATCTACCAGCACATGGTCATGCTGAAGCCAGAAGCAAGGCCGATAAAGCAAACCAGCTACCGGATGAATCCCCATTATGCATCTCAAGTAAAGGCAGAACTTGATAGGTTATTAAAAGTCGGCTTCATCGTGCCAGTAGAGCATGCTGAATGGATCTCTCCGATTGTGATTGTGCCAAAGAAAAACAAGCAATTGCAAATCTGTGTAGATTACCGAAAATTAAACGCAGCAACCGTACCGGATCCCTTTCCAATCCCCTTTTTGGATACCATGCTTGATAGCGTAGCAGGCCACGAGATGTATTCATTCCTAGATGGATACAGTGGCTACAACCAAGTGAGAATGGCCGAAGAAGATATACCAAAAACTGCATTTATTACCAAATGGGGTGTCTTTGCTTGTACGGTAATGTGGTTTGGATTGAGAAACGCACCAAGCACATTTCAAAGATGTATGCAAGAGATATTTTCTCCTTAGCTCACTTCCTTTATGCAAGTATATCTCGACGATTTTTCAATTTTCGGTAAGATGATAGCACACCTGTTCCATTTACGGTGCTGCTTTCAGAAATGCAGAGAGTATAGACTATGCTTGAACCCAAACAAATCTGTGTTTGCGGTTTCATGTGGCAAGTTACTTGGCCACATTGTATCTGCACAAGGTATCCAAGTAGATCCAGATAAAATTTCGGCAGTACTAGAAGCTCCGGTGCCCGCTGCTCCAAAAGAAGTCATGCGCTTTATGGGCCAAGTACGGTGGCATGGGAGACACTTACGGTGGCTTGCTCATCTGGCTATACCACTAAACAAGCTAATCATCAAGACTCCTCGACAATTTGAATGGACCCAGGAATGCCAGATAGCATTTGATCGGTTAAAGCATTTATTAACACAAGTTCCTATCTTACAACCACGACTGGGATCACCCATTTCATGTATTTGTTGATGCTTCAGATATAGCAATAGGAAGTGTGTTGATGCAACAAATTGATAAATGGTTCAGACCAGTGTATTATGCAAGTCGAAGATTAGCTCCTGCTGAGAAAAATTACTCTATAACAGAAAGAGAATGTCTAGGGCTAGTATATTCGGTCAAGAAATTCAGACATTACTTGCTAGGCCGTAAATTCACATTTCATGTAGATCATGCTGCACTTGTCTATCTAGTTCGACAAATCTAGGTGGTCGATTAGCACGATGGGTGCTACTCTTGCAGGAATTCGACTACGAAGTCATTCACCGGCCAGGCAGTTCACATGCCTTAGCAGATTTCTTATCCCGCTTAGATTCCGGTGAAGCTCCGGTGGGCATAGATGACACGACACCCGCGATTTATGTGTCAGAACCTATTAATGAAGATTGTGCAGACCCACCTATCCCATTTTCATATTATGATCAGATCTTGACCTTTCTCACTGATGGTTGTCTTCCATCTCAGACTTCTAGGGCAGTACAAAGGAAAATTGCAGTTTTTAGCCGCCGATTCCGGTTAATTGCTGGAGAACTATATTATGTAGATCATATCGGAATCCTACTTCGTTGTATTCCACCACATGAAGTTAACTCAGTTATCACGTTGGCTCACTCGATTCCTTCCAGTGGCCATTTTGCTGCAGACTTAACTCACCGGAAAATTCTACAGAGTGGTCTCTGGTGGCCAACGATGTACAGAGATATATCACAGTTTGTCAAACAATGTGATACTTGTCAAAGATCTGGACAACCTTTGCAACGTCATCTTTTTCCTCTGCAACCCATCTTACCATTGGAACCTTTCCAGAAATGGGGTCTAGATTTTATCAGTCCGATTACACCTCCAGCAGTCTTCAGTAACAACCGTTACATACTGACCTGTACAGATTATGCAACCAGATGGGCAGAAGCCTGGGCTTTACGGTCTGCTACAGCCATTACAGTAGCAAAGTGTCTGCTAACCGATGTCTTTCCACGTTTTGGCTTACCACTGGAAATTGTCTCAGATCAAGGCACTCATTTTGCAAACAATTTAATGAAGGCACTGACACAGTCATTCCAGGTCACACATATATTTAGTTCTCCTTATTATCCTTGTGCTAATGGTTTGGCCGAAAGTACAAACAAATCTTTACCGAATATGCTTCGGAAATTGATCATGGAAGCACCGGAAAGATGGGATCAACTGCTACCTGCAGTGTTATGGGCATACCGGACTACATACAAGGTAACAACAGGACTGACACCTTTCAAATTAGCTTATGGATTACAAGCAATAGCACCAATGGAGATAGTCATACCAAGTTTACGAGTGGCAATCGCTCAGAAACTACTACCGGAAGACTCACTGTCATTTCGGTTGGACACACTCAGAGAATTAGACGAGCACCGATGGCTCAGTTTTTTAACCATGCATGAAGTCCAACTAAGACAAGCAAGGATGCACGATAGAAACCTGAAAACTCCAGTGTTTTCGGTAGGTCAGCTTGTACTTTTTTATAATGCAAAGTCAAATAGATCCGCAGGCAAATTCAAATTACGGTGGTTTGGCCCTTACAAGGTCTCAGAGCAAATTGGTCCAGCAACTTTTCGGTTGACTACATTGACCAGAAATCCACTTCCAAAAGCAATCAACGGTTCGAAGCTACAGCCGTATCAACACGCTGCTAGCCCGCATTAAATCATTCGGCGGTGGACCGCATTTTTTTTACTTTACTTTTCCTTCTGTTCTTTCTTTTCTTTTTAAATAGCTGCGTTTTGTCATAAGCCGCCCTCCTTACCAATTACTCAAGCATGCACGCCAAATTGAAAGCAGTATTATTCCAGCACCACACAATGATAACCATCACTTCCTACCCCCCCACCGTAATGTCTCTACTTAATCTCTTCGGTTGCGCCAAAAAACGCTATTGTGTTCTTGTGATTGTGCTTGTGTTTTCTGTGTTCTGTGTATCCGTGTGTTGTGCTCTGTTTTCGTGTGCGCCATGGAAGCATTGGCGAATTACGCAGCTTTTTGTGATGGTATCCCTACCAAGGTAGGAGAATACCTACGCATCTGAGGGTTGGCCAACTTCGCTGAGCTGCCTTGGCACTCAGTGGAAGCCCATCCCTTTTTCGTGCAGATCATATCTGCCATCGCTCAATCCCCCATCACTGAGCGAAAATGGATCTTCCTCTCCCTACCATCTCGAACCGTAGTAACCTTCCAAGCCTTTGCCGAAGCCTTCCGCCTCACCCCACAAGGCCGCGAGAATGGCCCAAGCATTCCCATAGCCCGAATGACAACACTCTTCCCCCGCTATTCATCAAAGGAGTACGCCATCCTCTACCGCCTTGAACCCGAAAGAGCTGCACTCCAGTTCTTAGTCGCTATCCTAAACCTCCAGAAACGCACCTACGGCATATCCCACCCTTTCTACTCCGCCATCGGCCTAGCTTCCCAAGAACCCTTCAACTTTGCCTCCTTTTTCTTTCACCGTATCCACAAGGAATGTGTAGCCATAGTGAAACAAGTTAATAAAGGAACTACCCCTCGATCTAGATTACCCCACATCCTTTCATTTCTCTTTCCGGCCATTCTGGCAGCACAACCACCAGCTAGAGGCCCCATTCTACGACATGAAGAGTCTGTACAACCATTAGAAGGGGACGAAGAAGAAGACGAAGAAGAAATCAACCAACTATTCCGCAGAAAAAGAATCAGGATCAGCTCATCTGAAAGTGAGGCACAAGGTTCAGCCGGAAGAAATAAAGAAAATGAAGAAGATGAGAAGCAAGAAGATGAAACTTTCCACGAAACTGCCACGTCCATACAACACGACTCAACAGCCCAATCCACACCATCTGAGCATCAGGAACAAGAACGACAAACAGAAACAGAACCCATCTCGATCGAAGAAGTCTCTCAGCAGCATACCGAACAAGAACAACAAACTGAGGAACATCAAGCTTTCGATAGGCTGCTCAAAGCCGTAGAATCCGCCATAGATAACGCCGAAGCAACGCAACAAAAGGTAATCCAATCTGTCGCTACCATTATCACTCCACCGTCGGAACCTCCCATAGCACCTGTTGAGCCCACCGCATCTTCCACCTCATCACCCGACTATTCTCCACTGACCTCCCAACAGATTCACACCACATCCTCATCACAACCACGGCACCCTCTTCTCCTCCCATCAATACCGGTATTCTCTGAGCTTTCGCCAATGGGGCAATTGCTCATTAACCTCTCCTAGCAGCTCCCTGTTCAAATTCGCGAAGTCACAGACACTATTCGGAATGACCTGCAACATAAAGTAGATTTGCTGGAAGCAGATATTACACCACTACAGGAGGAAGTTGACGCAGTCAAGGCCGAAAACCACTAGCTCCAGGCGCAGGTCTCCCAGCTACAAGCTCAGATGGCAGAACAACAACTGATAATCCAACAAAAAGACATAGCACTGGACCAACTGGCCGCAAAAGACAGATTATTAACCGAAGCACAGACTGCAATCCAGCAAATGAAGACAGAGATACAAGACAAGGAGGATGCAAGGATTGCACTCGGCAATCTATTGGAAGAAACAAGAGTCCAGCTGCGAGATGCAGCACAGAAGTACCAAGAGCAGCAGAGAGAAGCTAAGCAAACAGAAGAACAACTACAGAGAACGAAAGAATCCCTTGACGAAGTCAACAATATACTTAAACATCAATTACTCAGGGAAGCTAAATATCAGAAGGATTTAGCAAATGCTCGAAGAGAAAGAGATGCGTATCACAAAACAATACAGTTCCAGAACCAACAATTCGAAAGAATGGATAATCAATTGCGCAACCAGAAGGACCGAGTCACTGATATGCAGAAGCAAGTCGCTGAAATGAAGATTTCAAGGGATGCAGCACTTTCCAATGATTTCTACCTACAGGAGGCCTTTTTGCAAACACAGGCCGAAATTTTGCTCACCGAAGCCATCGCCCTTAGCTCTATTAGAGTAGATGCGCAAGTATTAGAGCCAGACACCCTTAAACAATTATTAGAAACTCTTAAGAAGAAAATAGCCCGTACATTTAGATTAGCCAGAAATATGTATTTAGAAGGAATCATTGACGAACAATAGTTTTGTAAACAAAAATGACTTGCGGGTTCGAGTCCACCGTGCGTGCCAGTGTTAGTCGGCCCTCGGAGTGGGACAAATGTAATGGATGCCAGATGTAACGGAGTTTCTTGAATTACGCATGAAAAGTTGGTACGCGCATTTTGTAAAATCTATATAAAGCAATGTAAAGAGAATGGTCGAGAGAGACGCCTTTTCTGGAATTGCTAGATGGTTTGCCTGAATATTTGTGAGATTATTGTTTACATTGTTGTGAAGTCTTGAGTACTGCTAGTGTTGAGTATGTTCTGCATTGTCTGCATATACTATAGTTCACCGTAACGAGTGTTTGAGTAACGGATTGTGTGTCTGATTACTATCGTCGTGTTTCGTTGTTGTGTGTTCTGCAGATTGTTAAGTACGATAAGTCACTCTGAGTGGCGACATTACTGTGTGAGTTGAATAGGTAACTTAAAGCATTGCTGAAGTATGTTCTGTTTGTTTTATTGAACTCATTGCATTCGGTGACGAGGACAAACTATTGCTTTCGGTAAACGTGAACTTTTATTTGAGATCGTTGTGAAGTGTGGTGACGAGTGAATCTGTCAGCTATAATATTTGCTCTGGTTGATTTACTATATACTAGTGAGTTTGCAGATTGGACTACTGCTCTGTTCCAATAGCAGGTTAGTCTGAAGAAGTTCGGTACCCAGGAACATAGAGATCAAGTATTGTCTAGTTAATGCTGGTAACTGAGCTAAGACGCGCATTCATGTTTTGATATCGTGACGAAGATTTGGGAAATAAGTACAGGGCCTCTGTCTAACAGACCCCTACCACTCCCAAGAACCCACGTTGGTCTGGTAACAATTTGCGGTTAGTCCGAGACATTACAATCTAAGAGATATGTTTAAGATATACATTTTAATACATTTAACACTTTTACGTTTAACAGATTATTGAAGAAAAGAATCTTGATGAGGATGCAAAATCCCAAGGGAAACTTAGTTTTGAGCTGGGATTCTACTTTGGCAGAGGAAGAGGCAGAACTAGAGGTTTTGGAAGTGGAAGAAAAAATAGTAACGAAGATCAAGGTCAGTATTAGAATCATGTAGGACCGCAGGACAATGTGGATGCAAGGGGATAAAGAGGCCATAGAAATTTCCAAAGAAATGATTCAAAGTAATGACAGTAAAGAATTCTAGAATTTTTGTAAACTTGGATGCTTTGAACATGATTGCAATTTGAATAATCAAAATAATAGAAGGTAGCAAAAAAACTATGCATCCACAAGTGAAGATGATTCTAAGAAGCTAGTCGTGGTTCAACATCATATGATGAATACGATATCTGCTAATTTTTCAAAATTGAATGGTAATGTTTGGTATGTTGATTCAAGTGCTTCAAGTCACATGACCATTCATGCAGAATGGTTCAATAGTTTCCAAAAATTCTGAGTTCATGGATATGTTGAAAGAGGTGATAACACATCACCCCCTATTGAGCATACAGGAAACATAGGATTGTCTATCAAGGATGGGAAGGTAAAACATCTTGTTGATGTACTGCATGTTCCAAATATAACAAAGAATCTAGTTTTTGATGGACAAATGGTTGACCTCGGATTACATTTGAGTTCAATGCTGATGCATTATACGTAGAAGAGTACAAATAGGATGGATGATTGATTGCCAAAGGAAACAAAGTGGGTAGGATGTTGACCTTAAATGTGAAAATTCTTGAAATGAATGTAGCCATGTTTGCAAAAGGTGCAAGAGTTATTGCTCATATAGAGATCTAGCACAAAAGAATTGGACATGCAAACTTGTAGATGCTGAAATTGATGTAATCAAAGGAGATTGCCAATGGACTACTGAATTTCGGATTTGTAGAAATGCAAAATGCAGCATGTCAATTTGGTAAACAATCAAGAGCATCATTTCTACATGATAAGCATGTTATTGAGAATATCCTAGAAATAGTATGCACAGATGTTTGAGGTCCTACAAACACCACATCTATGCATTAGGGGAAAAAATGAGCCAGGATTAGAGAGGTTAATCAAGGTGATTAAAAGGGCCTAGAAAACAGCTAGTGGTTTTCGCAAATATATATAACATTTGATTGAGCTCTCCATTTGAATTTTAAAAAGGAAAATTTGTCGGCCTTTGATTTCTTGAATCCAATGGCTTAAGTTAAAACAGATATAAAAGTAGATTAGAGAGAGAGGACCTTAAATGCATGCGACGGTGGACAGTCTGATGCAATCTTTTTTGCTCATGCTCTACAAAAATTTTGGCCTTTCAATCATTTGGAATCTGATGGCATACCATAATTTGGGCTGATTCTACTTTTCGCAGTCAACTGAAGCCATTAGATGAGGCATGCATCCAATGGGCGTCCATGTTTTATGCTGAGTGCATTTCAGAGATGATCGGACAGCATCCTATGAAGTTTGGATCTAAGGGCTCTGATCAAAAGGTGCCTTATGCTTATCTTCAACCATCCTCACCCATTAGATCCTCTAAAGATCCAATGGTGGGAGTTTTAGGTGCTCATGGTTGCCCTCTTTCAAAGAGAGTCGTCCGATGGAGCTTATATTGAATGGCCCATATTAGATGACGCATTTTTTTTTGAGATATTAGATCTGAGCCATTGAAGATCATAGAGATCCAAGGGCTATAATTGGTTCCTTGATTCTCAAAACCACTTAGACACCAAAAACTACACGTTTTGGGTGGTTTTGCCCTTTTTGACCAGTAAAAAACAAGGGAAGCCTATGCCTAGTCTATGTGATTAAGGGACTAGACTATGGCCACCACCCTCTTGTCATTGGTCCATCACTAATCAGCCCTTTCTCTAAAAGGCCCAAGGAGGGCTCATTTTTTCCCCTAATGGGGTAGTTGCAAGTTTTATGTTACTTTCATTAAGGACCATACATGGAAAGTATGTGTATAATATTTCATGAAACAGAAGAGTGAAGTGTTCACTCACTTCCATAATTTCAAAGCTATGGTGGAAAACCAAACAAGGAGGTATATTCAGACATAATTAAGATCTAATGGAGGAGGTGAATATATGTCAAATGGGTTAAAAAACTTTGTAAAAAGTCATGGAATTTGATGTCATTTTTCATGGAGGTAAACACCACAACAAAATGACATTGCTAAATGCAAAAAATAAACATATTGTAGAAATAGCAAGAGCCATGATGGCTCAAAAGAATACACATAGTTGTTATTGCATAGAAGCTGTGCACACTTCTAAAACATCATGAATAGAAATCCAACTACTATTGTACATCAAGTTACACCTAAAGAGAAGTTCACATATAAAAAGGCAAATTTATCACATATGCAAGTTTTTGAGTGTATTGCATATGTACATGTTCCAAATGAGTTGAGGATGAAGATTGATCCAAAAGCAAAAAAATGTATCTTCATTGGTTAGTCCCTTGAGAAAAAGGGATATAAATGTTATAACCAACTCACATGACGGGTGAAGGTAGGCAGAGATGTGGCATTTTATGAAACCTCAAGCTTCTATGCACATGCCAAAGTTGGACTTAATCTTGAACCAAATGACAAATAAAATGCTCAAAAATCAAGTGTAGAATCTCGAGTTTTGACTAGAGCAGATGCATCACTAAGCAATAGTTCCGACTCAAATCCATGGAGTGGAAGATTGCATGGAAATTTCAATCCAACAAATTCATCAAATACATCCAAGAAAGGTAAAGAAAAGCTTTCTACTAATAGTAAAAGATCTATAGGTTTTGAAGAAATTGATAGAGAATCAAGCGGTTTAGAAAAGGGCCTTGATGAGGAACTTGGATTGCCCTCTATGAAAACTTTGGGAGTAAGAAAGGCACATGCAGATGATACAAGGAGAAGTGACCCAACATCAAGAAGACCTAGGAGGATGCAAACTTTAGTGCAACGATTGACATATGATACTTACATGGCTCATCATTGTGCCTAAATGACCAAGGTAATAGAAGATGCTAAACCTTCTCATTTTGAAGATGCAATTGGAAATGCAAATTGGAAAAAAGTTATGGATGGAAGATGGATACATTTTATGGAAACGATACATGGAATCTGCTTCCATTGCCATAAGGAAAGTAACTCATAGGTTGCAAGTGAATTTACGAGATAAAGCACAATGTTGATGGTAGCATAAGTAGGTACAAAGTATGATTGGTAGCAAAAGGATATGCATAGCCATATGGCATTGATTATGAGGAATGTTTTAGCCATATAACTGAAATGTATACTATGAGAACACCTGTTGTAGTAGCTACAACAAAAGGATGGACTTTGCATCAGATGGATGTGAAGAATGCTTTCCTACATGGTGAGTTATAGGAAGTAGTATGCATGGAACAACCATAAGAATATGAAGATTCAAAGCACCCACATTATGTTTGTAGGTTGTAAAAGGCTTTGTATGGACTTAGCCAAACCCCTTGTGCTTGGCATGCAAGGATTGCTGATTATTTGACCATCATTGGATTTTTTATGTGTGATTCAGATCATTCATTATATGCAAGGAAGGGTGATGATGGCATGACTATTCGGGCTATTTATGTTGATGACTTTATGGTAGGAGGTGATAATGAAGCAAGCATTAAAGAGGTAAAGCAAGTCCTTATGCAAGAATTTGACATGAAAGGTCTAGGTGTGTTGCCCTACTTCTTGGGCATTGAGTTTATCCATATAGAAACATGAATATTATGAGGGTGAATATGAATTAGAGGAACAAATGTTTGTTAATGCACATGGTCATTGTTGTTGCTGAAGGAGCAGTTCAGGAATTGATGAACTATAAGATGCAATCGGAGGATTGTAAAGACCAACGGAAGAACTCCCAATTATCGAGTGTTGCAGAGCAAAGAGAGCACAAGGTAGAGAAAAAGAAGGGCCCCAAAATTTTTCCGATTTGGACACCCAATTTTTGTATTATAACCATTCTTCTAACATAATTTCCATTGTAAATGCACTAGAGGAGTCCTCTAGATGCATCCCCGCAGAAGATTAAAAGCTTACCCATGTAAATTAGTAGGAAATTAGTCTTTTAGTGAATAAAGTACCGGTCTCTTGTGTGAAAGGACCATTTTTAGGGCACATGTATATAAGTTAATTGGTGACTCTTTGTAAGGACTTTTTGCAATTGTGAGAATCATGACCACAGAATTTCGAATTTGTGTCTTCTCCTCTCTGTATCATCTTCTTTGTGAGCTTGTATGCATGTGTGTTGCTTGAAAAGAGTGTTAGGAAGTGTTGTCTATCCGTGAAAGTGTTTGTTTGCTGTGGTTAAGGTGTGTTTGAAGTGTAGGAAGTGCAAGTGTAGGAAGGTCATTCCCGTGACTCCGTATTTTGCTCATAACTTGAAGTAGAAGCATCAGAATTGAGTGAAAATACCACCATTGGATGCGTCTTCTCGAGAGCTTCGAAAGTCTTATTTATTTGCTATATTTGGAGTTCGAAGATGAGAGAAAAGCTCAATTTGCTGTTGGCTGCTGCACCAAGTGTTGCGACACCATGACTGACAGTTGAAGCTTGATTGGAATAGTCTTTGCCTTGTTTGCACTCTTTGAGTAACTCATTTGCATTGATCATCATTTGAATGCATGTTTTCATACACTCGGCTAGGTTTCTATTGTTGATGGAATTTGATTTTGAAGTAGTAGTCAAGAAGGGGAATACTCACATTCGAGCAGATCACCTATCAAGAATGACACATGGAGAACCACCCATTGGTATTTCCTTTCTTGACTACTACTTCAAAATCAAATTCCATCAACAATAGAAACCATCGTACTAGTCGTCCCGTATTACAAGGCTTATTGACTAAGTACAGTAGGGCTTGATGATCAATGAAGAATTTGAATTTGTTTGCCAATAAGTAGTGTGGAAACTTTTTCACTACGTATACCATTCCTAGGCCTTCTCTTTCAATCGTGGTATAATTGCGTTTTGCTTGATTCAATTGTCTACTGGCATAGGCTATAGGGTCATCTAACTTTCTTGTATCTGCGGGTTGAGCTAGGATGCAACCAATGGCAAACTTGGAAGCAACTACGTGAATGTGAAAGGGTTTGTTCCAATTAGATACTCAAGGATTGGGGCTGAACTCAATCGACTCTTTAATTCGTTAAAGGCCTTTTCACATTCTTCAGTCCAGTTAAACTGAGTCAATAATGCATAAAGAGGTCTATCAATTATGGCATACATATGTATAAATCTTTGGTAGTATCCGCAATGTCCCATAAATGCTTGTACTTCTTAAGCAGTCTTTGGTCTCGGTAAATCCAAAATTACTTTGATTTTATCTTTGTCAGTTGAGATTCCATTCTTAGAGACAATATGTCCTAATATCTTTCCTTGTCGAACCATGAAGACACATTTTTCTGGGTTGAGGCATACTCTATATTGTCAACATTTGGCAAAGATCTTTCCTAGTTCAGGGATATGCTCTGATTGTATAGCTGAATAAGTGCATAAAACATCCACGTATACCTCCATACTCTTTCTCAGGAACTCCTTGAATACATGGCACATCAATCTTTGGAAAGTGGTTGGGGCATTGGTTAGGCCGAAAGGCATAACCCTAAAGGCGTACACTCCCCATTCAATTGCAAAGGCTGTTTTATGCTCATCCTCAGGACCCCATTTCTCCCAGATTTCTTTAGTTGTTATTCCTACTCCAGCTCAAGAATCTAAGATGGCTTTAGTAGTGTAACCTCTATAGGTAATTGGAAGGCACGTGTTTCCTTCATCTCCCTCACTAAAATCTCCAACCTTATCGACTGGGATTTTTACTGTGTTTACTTCATCAGACATCTCCTTTTCTTCCACCTTGATCTCCAATTGGTTGGTCAGTTTCTCCTTCAAATGTGGTTTGATCCTTAACAGTTCTTCCAACGTCAGAGTACAAGGGATTTTTACCTTTTTAAGATGTATGATATCTGATGTTTTGACTGATGGGTTCAGTTCTTTTTCCCTTATCGAGGGAATGCAATATAATTCCGAATTATGTTCGTACTCTCGTCTGTAATTTGGCAAGACCCTTAGACTATCATTATCCTTTTCAGTTTGGTCTATTTGTAATAATCCTTCTGAATTTAGTTCAGGTATCGAATCTTCTATTTCACCTTCTGCTTCGAACTCCTCAAAGGGTGGTTCTATTCCTTCCACTTTCTTCCATCGGTCTTCTTGGACTCTTGCCCACAAATCTTTAGGCCATTCCCCTTCTACTTCGGGAACAATGGATCCTTCCCTTTTATCCTCGCAGCAATTTCCATCATGTGTCTCACCTACTTCGGGTTTCTCGGGGTCCTTAGGGATGACACACTCTTGGAATTCTCTTTCGGGAATTCCCGAGTTGGGTAACTGAACAACAGGTTTTTCTAAGGTCTGTTGAGCTACTTGAATTAATTTCTTACATATCTCCAACCTTTCTTTCTCTAGGTCACCTCCAGGATATTCTCTTTCATGTTGTTTGGTGGTAGGTCTTGCTCTTATTTGTGCCTTGTACGCCTGAATCCACATGGCTAATTCTTTAGGCATGAGATCTGCTAAAATTGATCCTACCTCTTCTTTTTTTTACTTTCCTTTCTAAATTTCTTCTTCCTCTTCTTGTTTCTCTTTTGGATTTTGTTCGCTCTTTTCCTTTTCCTTCTTTTGTTGTAGTTTCTTTTCCTTCATCCTATCTCTACGGTTCCTCCATCTCAGTGTTCGTTTACTTGTAACACTTTTCTCAGGCTCTTCCGATTCTTCAACTATTTGAGGTGTAGGTATGTTCATTTCTCTGTCACCTTGATCATTTTCTTCAGTTTTGTATGGGGTCTCTCTAGCTTTGGCTCTAGTTATTGCTTTCATTGGTACAGTGTACTCCTTATCACTCCCTGATGACTCTATCACTTCTATCACGTTAATATGTACGTTCGAGTTAACTTTGTTGGGGTTCTTGGGGCAATCTCTGAAAAGGTGTTCTTTACCACAATCACTACAGTATCCTTCCCAGACTCACTGTGGTGGTGGTGGGTTTGGTAGTGTACATTCTCTGATATAATGATCACCTCCACATCTATAACATGGTCCTCTAGGTACTAGCGGTCAGTTCATGGGTCAGGGGGGTATGGATGCCCTGGGGGTTGTGTACATCAATGACACATAGTCGTGCTCATATCCGTAGGAACTATACGGCACTTCCATGCCATAGGCATATGGTTCGTACATTTGTCCATATTCTATCATAGAGCTCTCATAAGTGGAATAATCTCCTTGACTATGGTCATAAGATGGGTCGTATGATTCGTTACTAGCTAAGGGTGTGGCTGGTACTATTGCTCTCTCTAGGTTTTCTTCCTGTCGAGCTACTTTCACTGAGACAACATTCTGAGCATGGGGTGGTTGTTGTCCTAACACCGGTTGTGGTTGAGTGTACCCTTGATAAGCATATGGTCGTGGTACAGGTGCCTGCTGCTGATATGTGGGATATTTAAAGGCTTCACCTCCTTGATCTCTCTCAGGGTATCCGTAAGGTCTCATGACAGGTTTTTCAGGTCTTGATTGCCTATTGTAAGGATAGTTTTCCGTGCCATGATTTGTATACTTTTGTTCTATGCTACAACATTGTAGAGGGCCGGGAACAGGTGGTCTATTGTAAGCATAAGCAGGTGGTGGGATTACTCCCCTAGTGCACAGATGAGAGGGATGATCACCTCCACAATGCATACATCTTCTAAGCATGGGCACTCTCATTGGGTTGTTGGGGTAGCTCCTCTGTCCCTGAACGTTCAACTTCTTTGCTAGTAAGTCGGCTATTTCTTCTACATTGTTCTTAGGGTTTGATGTGCTGCTAGCTGAATCTTCACTTTTGATACTACCTTGAGGTATTTTCAGATCCTCCGCTAGATTGTCCTCTAGGTCAATACATTCTTTCATACATTATTGCAAGGTTTGAACTCTTTTCACATATACCAAAGATCTTAATGATCCATTCAATAATCCTTCCAAAAATAATGACACCATTTTGTTTTGAGTAGGTCTCTCTTCCACTGGACACCTATCCACATACTGCTTGAATCTTCTTGCTGCCAGTCTCACTGATTCCGTAGGAGCTTGCTTAAAGCTATGAATCAACGATGACGAGTTGTTTTTAATTGATCAAATTCTTCATTGATCATCAAGCCCTACTGTACTTAGTCAATAAGCCTTGTAATACGGGACGACTAGTACGATAGTAGTCAATGGGCAGAAAAGTTGATCCCTATACTCATGCATGGACCTAAAGATGGGATCACAACAAACCGAACCCAAGACCTATGGAAGACTAAAAATCTTCATATCATTGCTGGAAGTTTGTATCACCAAGACTCAAGTGGATTACTCATGAGATGCGTAGAAGAAGAGGAACAAGAAATGTGGCTTCAAAAAGCACATGTAAATCAATGGAAAACTCATTTAAGTGCAAACCGAACATGACAAACATTGAGGAGACTAGGCATATATTGGACAACCATGCAGAGGGATGTGCATAACTATGTATTAGTCTGCCCAACCTGTCAAGAACAGAATCCAGAAGAGAACTCTAACTTATGCTACTCGACTGTAGCACCAAGATGGAGCATGCCTCTGGTGAAGTTCTTAAAGACCCAAGAGTACCCAGAAGGAGCTACTCTAGCAAGGAAACGTGCACTGGTAGAACAAAGCAAGGACTATGCTCTTATAGGAAAACAACTCTTTAAACGAGGAAGAGATAATCATTTGCGAATGTGCATTCATGAAGACGAGTATCTTGCTGTCTTAGAGATGGCACATACAGGAGCTGCAGGAGGACATTTCTCTGCAGATAAAACTGCAAAAATGATTCTCTTTGCTGGAATGTGGTGGCCAACTCTACACCAAGATGCTGTCACATATGTTCAACGATGTGATACTTGTCAACGAACGAAATATCCAATTAGAAGAGACGAGATGCCACTGAAACCCATGATGAGTGCAAGAGCTTTCACAAAATGGGGAATAGACTTCATAGGACCTATTAGCCCACCAGCTAAAGGATCCCACGCCGAGTATATAATTGTAGCCACAGACTATCTGACCAAATGGGTTGAAGCCAGAGCAACCAAGAAAATTGACGCAAGAACTACGGCCAAGTTTCTCTTCGAGAACGTTTTCACTAGATTTGGATTGCCAATAGAAATTGTGAGTGATAGAGGCACACACTTTGTGAATGAAGTTATAGAAGCCTTACTGAATGAATTCTTGGTAATTCATAAGAAATCAGCCCCTTATCACCTACAAGCCAATGGACAAGCCAAAAGTTCAAATAAAATCTTGTGCACAGTTCTCTCTAAAATTGTGAACAATGGTAGATCTGATTGGGATAAACAATTACATCACGCTTTATGGGCATTCCGAGTAGCTTACAATACTGCCATAGGAACTACTCCTTTTAACTTAGTGTATGGACAAAATGCTATTTTTCTAATTGATTTCTTAATACCCACTCTCAGAGTAGCAACAACTTTTGAGTGGACGGGACATGAACTCTCAGCTCCCTCAGCTCAATTGGATCAAATAGAGAAGTTACATGAAACTAGGTTACAAGTAGTAGCAGGGATTTATGCTGCTAAAAGGCGACAGAAGGCATATTTTGATGCTCATATTAAAGATAAAAGTTTGAAGGAAGGAGATTTAGTTTTGGTTTATACTTTGAAACAACACGCAAAGAAACTACAAAAAAGAGGATATGGCCCGTTAATCATCAATCGCATATCCACCAGCGGAGCCATCAGCTTAGCAACTCTAGATGGAGAAGTATTGCCAAATTATATCAGTGGATGTCGAGTGAAAAAATATCTAGAGCCATTAACTGAAGAAATAATGTCATGATTGATAATGGGTAAGAATAGGCGCCTAGAGGAAGAAAAAATACGAGAGGAAGCCAGACAAGAAGCGTTAGAGCGAATAAGAAAACGAAAAGAATGGATGAGAGAGAGAGAGAGATGAGAGATATCGACTAGGAGAGGAACTTGTCCCAATGGCTAATTTTAGGGCCATTGAAAACCTAGGGCAACAAAGGAAGCATCCATATTTGAATTTGGGAGTTGGAAAAAAAGAATACCACTTAGTGGATGCTCTTATTGACATAGGAGCCGCTATAAGCTGCATCAAGTATTCATTGACACAGATACTCAAAGAGGAATTACGACCATCTAAGGCACAGCTGATTGGAATAGGAGGAAAGATCACCAAGTGTATAGGAGAGGTTATCTTACCTCTACACCTTGGAAACAACACAATGGAACAAAAACTCTTAGTATGTCACGATCAGGACTTATTGGAAGAGCTCGTGTTAGGTCAAGACTGGATATACAAATATGAAGTAACTATTCAATTGGCCTTAGGATACATCTCGGCCAAGATAGGACATCGTGAAGTATTCAGCATGCTAGACGAACGACCAATCAAAGCCGCAAGTATAGAACCAAAAACTCACCCAAATGAACACAGTGATGAATGCATGTTCACTAGCACTATGGAAACCCATTCATCGAGTACTTCATGTGAGGATACACAGAGTTCTGCTTGCACACCATCTTCTAATCTAGCAAATCACAAGAGTATCATTCTATCTGAAAACAGCCTTAGCGAAGAACCACGCACAAGAGAGACGAGTTCTCCGGGTAATCACAAGTCTGTACCTATTAGAATATACCCCATTCCTTACACTCGACAAGCTTGGATAAGGAAGGACCAAATGGCTGCATATCATGAACAACAAAAACATTATCGACATGAGAACGACCCATCGAACAAGCGAGTAAATCACTTTGGACACCGAGGTCCACAACGAATTGCTAGAATATGGATTCCAAAGAAAGTGGTAGCCGCCCAACCAACCCGCACATAAATATGGATTCCCAAGTCATGTACTCAAATGACAATCATCACAAAGGACGAACCAAATGCTCAAGGAAAACCAGTATGGTCTAAAGGCAAAACAACCAAAGACGAATAGCTACAGGACAGAAAAGGAGTCTACATATGCTTCAAAAACCATTCCAAGATTCGTAAAGCAGATAAAGCAAACATACAACATGAGAAGCACCACATCCTTGAGGAATGTTAGAAATACAATCTGCCCCAACAATGTGAAGCAGATTTGGATGCCGAAAAGCAAGACTAGCTGTATGCATCAACCAAGTAATTCGAGTTGCACACATATGGAGTTACCAGAATCCAAAGTATGCATGATAGGGCCACATTACAAGGCCAAGCATTTGGCACGTTATTCTTCTATTCCAGGATAGTGAAGCACATTTTCCTCTTGGGAAATAGGAGAGCACTTGTACATAATCTAAAGAAAATTACTAAAAAAATTAATAACCGCTTCGGCTATGAACTAACTTTTCTGTTTTTCTTTCAGACAAAAACATAAAAATATCTAAAAGTGGGAAAAATCCCAGGTATTACCTTTCTCACACCCACGGGGAAGGGACGACACCATTCATGCGGAGCATTGCCAATCTTATGAAAGACAAATGAGGGAGGATTTTTGATACTATCTTGCCACTAATTCATACTCTATATTGAGTGTAGATGGCATCCTCTAATTCCGAAGCAACGCAAGAGGAAGAGGTCCACATTCTTCCTTTGGAATCAATAACGAAAGCAAGAGGCCATTGGTTTCTGGATGACCAACTGGTATCAGAACTCATTTTCATGGCGACCATCAAGATTATGGACAGGGATCACTACTTCCCTATCATGTCACAAGATTTCAAGACCATCATAAAAGGATTACCGCGCATGACGGATGTCTGGACACAAGCCGGAATTGATGCATTCTTAAGACTGCCGATCTATATGCCAGATTTCTAGAAATGTACGTAAGTAATGAATACACTTCAATCTGCATCGAATAAGATATCAGTCCCAGAAGCAAGAGTACTGGATAAAGTGGGTGCCTGGAAAATGATTCAATTCACTCATGAGCTAATTAAGAGAGCTTTCGGGTGGAATCAAGAGGGAATCACGAATGTCAAAGATGAATGTCATGATCCGAAAAAGAAAACCTTTTTGGAAATCAACAGAACTGATATTGAAGATGTTGTTCGCTTAGTGCACCAGCACTTTTGTTTTCCAAGCATGCATAGATATACAGCACCTCAAAAGATCATGGTGAAACTGCTCTCACATGCTATGAGGCAAGTCAAAAATCAAGTAAATATGACTCCATATGTTCAAGACCGTCTATTTGAAGCAAAGAAGAAGTGGCGTCAGAAAAAGTTTCTAAATGGTAGTTCGGCCTTGACCCTACTTATTTATGAGGCACTGGATATGAAGAACTGCTTGCGCATGATGCCAACCTTAGCAGAGTTAGCCAAATATGTCAAGTTAGCGACGGTTCTAAAGAAAAAGAAAACAACCATCCCTATTGAAGAAGTAGGAACCAGTTCAAAGAAACCCATGAGGGGTACAAAGCGTCGTAGAGAGGAAGAAGCCCATGTTACACCCCAATCAAAGAGGACACACACATTGCCAAAGATTCCTAGGACCCAACAACCAATTACGAAAAGAGATCTCTCTACTGCCCTAGAAGAAACACATCAGTTTATGCAAGGGCAAGTAAATTTAAATATTCAAGGTCACCATTATAGACAGGCAAGCAAAGAAAGGAGACAGAAAGATAAAGAACAAACCCTTGAACATGTGGCCAGATATAAAGAATTAGGTTTAGAAGATTCTAGCTCTGAGGCAGAATCTAGTCATGAAAAAGACACTCTGGACACTGATATAAGGACAGAAACTCACAATGAAGAATGGACAGAGATTAATCAAGTCAAAGTCACGCTAGACAACCAACAGGGACAGACAAAGAGCCAAGAACCCACTGAACCAGAGCACATAATTCAATTTAATGAAAAGTCAAAGGTCAGCATCAAGGAAGCTCCAATAACTAATAAAGATGCAAAACCACCTATCAAAGAGGAAATACAAACTCCAATAAACCAAGACTCAGACCTACTACAAAACAAAGAGCCAACCGTGATTGAAGTGCCTGATGATACACCTCAAGGTAAGATTGACCACATGGAGGCTGAGCCAAGGATCCAACTTCATATTAGGCAGCCCCATGATACTACGTTACACGTGGCATAAGGGAAAGATGTGACAACCGAAGCAGAACGTAGATTCCCTACCACTTGGTTAAATGTGGATGTAACTCAATTGAAACCGGTTTTCAAGCAAATGATCCAAACGGCCATGGAGATGTTGGAGTTAGACGTCTGCGGAAGCACGCGAACAGCACAAGGAAGAAGAAGAAGCTTGGAGCACAACACACAAGACTGAATGTATTACTAGAGAATGTACAAAGATAAGTAGCCCATTAGGGCAATCGGCGTATATACAAGCCGGGGGAAAAAAAACTCCTAAAGAGGGAAAAAAGTGCCCCGGCAGTCCTAGAGTGTTCACACACATCACTACCTAAATATATCAACAAATCCCCCCTGGAAGTGATGCGGTGAACAAGGAGCTGGCACTCATATATAAGGAAGTGCCGAGCTATGTGGAAATCACTCCACAAAAGGAAGTAAGCCCAAAGCTTTGCGGAAAGCTTCAAACTTCTCCCTAGGCAGAGCCTTCGTGAAAAGGTCTGCAATGTTCTCCTGCGTGGGCACATATGCCAAGCTGATCTCCCCAGCAGAGAACCTCTCCCTGACATAGTGATAATGCACCTCAATGTGCTTAGTGCGAGCATGGAACACAGGGTTCCTCGCAACTGCCAATGCGCTCTGTCTGTCAGTGAAGATGGTGGTGGCAGAAGACTGGCCAACACCCAAATCAGCCATAAGGCGTCTGAGCCACACACACTCAACAGTCGCTGTGAAAGCTGCCCTATACTCAGCCTCACAACTGGAAGTGGCCACAGTAGGCTGCTTCTTGCTCAACCAAGATATACATGAGCTACCAAGCATGAAGCAAAAACCACTGGTGGACACACGAGTGTCATAGCAACCAGCCCAATCTGAGTCAGAAAAAGCATGCAAATCTGGCGGTAGTGATCCCCCCTTGGGATAAAACAACCGAAGTAGCCGAGTACCACTCAAGTAGCGAAAGATGCGCTTAACCGCTTTCCAATGCGTGACTCCTGGGCAATGCATAAACCTGCTCATCTGTGAGACAGCAAACTGAATATCTGGCCGAGTAATGCATAAGTAAATCAAGCATCCAACGGCCTGCTGATAGAGAACAGCATCAAATGCATCTCCAGCATCATGAAGACTCAATCGTAAACCTGTCTCCATAGGAGTGGCAATAGGCTTACAGTCTTCAAGGCCAAAACGCTGCAATAATGTGTCAATATATTTCGTTTGACACAAAGCCATTCCACCATCAACTTGCATAAACTGAATGCCCAAATAGTGATGCAAATGCCCCAAATCAGACATCTCAAATGAAGCATGCAAATCAGCCTTGAAATCAGCAATATGCTTCTCAAGAGGACTAGTGAGCAGCATGTCGTCTACATAGACAACAATGATCAGAAGCACATCATTAGCACGCTTAACATATAAGGTGCTTTCAGTTGGACTGTTCTCAAAACCATGTGCAATCAGATAGGCATGTATTTTCTCATACCAAGCACGTGGTGCTTGCTTTAAACCATATAACGCCTTCTTTAACGTGCAGACCTGATTTTCATGCCCTTTCTGCACAAAGCCACGGGGCTGAAAAACATACACTTCTTCATGCAAGTCACCATTCAGAAATGTTGTTTTAATGTCCAACTGATGTACATTCCAACCATGATGGGCTGCAAGTGCACAAATGCTCCGAACAGTAGTCATACGGCATGTAGGTGCAAAGGTCTCATCAAAATCAATGCCTCTTTCCTGCGCATAACCCTTTGCAACAAGCCTAGCCTTATACCTGTCAACTGTACCATCAGGTTTACGCTTCAGCTTGTATACCCACTTAGTGCCAATGGCCTTCTTGCCAGGAGGCAAGTCACATAAAGACCATGTACCATTCTTCATTATAGCATCATATTCAGATTGCATAGCAGCCATCCAATTGTCTGAATTTTGTGCTTCATCAAAAGAAACAGGTTCATTCTCATCACAGAGACTAGATGCAGCCATAGCATAGCAATCTGATGCAAAGGAGGCACTATGAGAGCCTGAACGAGTACGATATGACAAAGGAGCATCTAATTTGCTGTCACGCAAAGTCTGCACCAGCCATTTTGGCATAGTTTTTGCCTGCTCAATATCAGCTCTCTCATCAACAAGTGCATCATGTAAATCTGCATCAGAAATGGAATGATCTGCATCATCATATGAAACCTGCAAAGGCTGAGAAGTTGCCTCATTAGGACCAGCACTAGCCTGTCCACCTGTAAAAAGAGGCATCAAAGTATCATACATGTCTTTGGAGCTAACAGATGTCTCCTTAGTACATGAAAGCAATGGCTGAATAGCATCTTCCACAAAGACAACATCACGGCTAACCAGAATGCGTTTAGTCTGTGGATGATACAGACGATAGCCTTTACTTTCAGAACTGTACCCAACAAAAATACATTTTACTGCCTTATCATCCAATTTTCTGCGATGTTGTTCAGGCACTAATGCATATGCCAAACAACCAAAAACATGCAGATGAGCAACAGATGGCTTGCGGTCATGCCAAGCCTCATATGGAGTGATAGACTGCAACGCTTTAGTGGGACACCTGTTCAGTACATATGCTGCACACATGACAGCCTCAAGCCAGAAACTATGTGGTAAAGCCTGACTTTTGACCATGCACCTCGCCATCTCCATGAGTGACCTGTTCTTTCGTTCAGCAACTCCATTCTGTTGAGGTGTATACGGCACTGTACACTGGTGTTTTATCCCACGTTCAGCCAGAAATGCATTAAAATCTGAAGACATATATTCCCCCCCTCGATCAGAACGGAGGGTGCCCATTTTACATGCTGACAGATTCTCAGCCAAAACCAAAAACTGTTTGAAGCACATGAACACTTCGGACTTTGCTTTGAGTGGATATACCCATGCATGCCTGGAAAAATCATCAATGAAAGTCACGAAGTAAAGGTAATTTCCAAAAGAGGGTGTCTGCATAGGACCACAGACATCACTATGTACAAGCTGCAATTTCTGCGTAGCCCGAACTGAACCATCTTTTGGAAAGGAAGAACGCTGCATTTTGCCCAAAATACAGCCTTCACAAACATGTTTTCCAGGTGCCTCAAGTTTGGGCAAAGAGGACACCATTTCAGATTTCTGCAGGCGTAACAAACTAGCAAAATTCAGATGACCAAAGCGTGCATGCCAAAGCTTTGCATCTGACATAGCCTGAGAATCATGAACTGCACATGCCGAATCATTCACAGATCTTTCATAGTCTATGAGCTTATACAGCCCACGACATAAAATGCCAGAAGCAATAATCACATCGCCATTTGAGAGATCATGGACTGTACACCTGTCATCAACAAATTTCACAACCAAGCCAATCTTGGCTAATGCAGAAACTGATAACAGATTCTTTTTGATCCCTGGCACAAATAAAGCATCTGACAAAGTGAAAGAACTACCATCAGCAGTAGTCAGAATGATCTTACCAACTCCCATAACAGGATAAGAGGAGTTATTGGCGCATGTGACAGTATTCCCTGTAGGGGCAGGCTCGAGTGAAGAGAAGAAACTGCGCTGCGAGGTAATATGTTTGGTCGCCCCACTGTCAAAATACCAAACATCTGAGTCTACTACAGACATGCACTGATCATGAGAAGATGGGTCAAAACTGCAGACAGTGGTAAACGCCCATTCTTCTTCCTGCACAAGATTTGCAGACTCTGTTTTTGGTGTAGAGGCCTCTGCAACAACCATTCCAGCCTCTTTCTTCTTTGCCTCTTTAGCAGCCAGTTTTGGACAGTTCTTTATAATATGATCATTTCCTTTACAGTACTTGCAGAACAATTTCTGCTTTTCTGATTTCTTTTCATCTTTATCCTGGTTCTTCGATTGTGCAGCATTTGCAGATTTCTGCTTACTAGTAGAAGAGCTCCATTTTCCTTTGCCCTTCTGACTAGCCAGGAAAGCTTGATCTGCAACACGCATAATGGACCTGTTCTGCCTGGACTGATCTTCCTGCAACAGAACAGAGACTAATTCCTCAAATGACAAGGCATTCGGATTGCCTTTCATCATCAACCGAAGAGTAGAGGCAAAACTTTGATATGAATCAGGAAGACCATTCAGAACGGTCTGCACAAGTGAGCTATCTGGTATAACCTCATCAGCAGAAATCAATTGTTCCTTCAGGTCTTTGATCTTTGTAAGAAAACTGTCCATAGAATCACCTTCATTCATGTGCTCACTCTCCAACTGTTTTCGGAGGTAAGCAACACGAGCCTCATTCCTAGCCTGGTACAAAGTGGTAAGTGTATCCCAAGCATCCTTTGCTGTTCTGCAAGAGCGAATATGAGGAATAATGGCACGTTTGACAGACAAAGCTATCAATGCATGTGCCTGGGCATCTCTGCCATCCCAACGAATCTGCTCTGCAGTAGGTGCAACAGAAACAACAGCACGAACAGGAATCTGTGGAATATCATCTTCGATACCATCTTCATCAGCTCCAACACCTGTATTTGCAGTACTTGTCGTTACAGGTGTAACAGGATGTCTTTCAACACCCTGCACAATGTTCCACAATCCTTTTGCAACCAGTACATGTCGCATCATATAAGCCCATAATGGGTAGTTGGTACCATCCAACTTATCCTCAACAACCAACATACGGAATACATCACTGCTTTCAGCCATGGTCGGTGACTAAAATACCTTGATGCAGAAAATTGACTGTATCTCAAAAAGTTGAACAAAACTGCCCAGACGAGTTCTGCTAGACCTGTAGCAGACTTCGAGACGCTTAAACTGGCGAACAGAAACTGGTATATACCTTTGGCACAAAAGGACGAAATAGCCTGCACAAGCACTACGATAGTGCGTTCGGAGGCCGAAACGAGCTCAGATCGCGATTTCGGCACCACATAGCGAAGCTGTTTTGATCTCGAAAACACCCTGAGTATGCTCACCAAATTTTGTGCGAATCTGAGACTGCAAACGGAGGAGTGTCGACGGCGCCCTAGAAGAAGCAACGACCTGCTCTGATACCAATTGTTGGAGTTAGACGTCTGCGGAAGCACGCGAACAGCACAAGGAAGAAGAAGAAGCTTGGAGCACAACACACAAGACTGAATGTATTACTAGAGAATATACAAAGATAAGTAGCTCATTAGGGCAATCGGCGTATATACAAGCCGGGGGAAAAAAACCTCCTAAAGAGGGAAAAAAGTGCTCTGGCAGTCCTAGAGTGTTCACACACATCACTACCTAAATATATCAACAGGAGACGCAACAGCAAATGATGGATACAGATGTGGATTATGACAAGGGCATGCACGAAAAGAATCAATTTCAAATCATGAGTGAACAACTGTTCGCACAGCTCATCCAGGCCTAGAAATAGATTACAGCCAAAGGAATAGAGTTACTCGCAGTAAAAACACAATGTGATACATTGATGTGTCATGAGGGAGGAGATAAAGAAGAGACCTCACACACACACTCTCACTCTCAAGGAGAAGCACACACACAAATTGAGGCAAGGAAGAATGATCTTCTTCTTCTTCTTCTATTACATAAAAGGAATGTACAAGAATGACCTAAAAACAAGAATACAACAAGTGCAATATATAAAGACCAGTACATAAGGAAAAACCTAATGTCCGCAAATGAGTGAGCTAGCAAGAAACAAATGTACCATCACTCTCGGTAGATAAATCTAATAAAGCTCAATGAAGTATCCCTGACATATACCGGCGTGACCACTATACATGTCAGAGAAACGAAAAACTGGTATGTGTCATCCTGGATCATCACATGTTGAGCTTGATATCTCAACACTCCCCCTCAAGCTCAAAACCATATCCTGTAATCCAAGCATCTTTCAAAACTTCTTCAACTTCTCAGCTCCAAGTGCTTTGGTGAAAATATCAGAAACCTGCTCATCTGTTTCACATAAACAAGATCAATATCACCTGCTAATACCTTCTCTCTGATGAAGTGATAATGTACCTCGATATGCTTTGTTCTAGCATGGAAAACAGGGTTCCGTGCTAACTGTATGCTGCTAAGATTATCACAATAGATAGTGATAGGCTTTTGCACTTCCACACCTAAATCTGCAAGTAACATTTCTAGCCATGATGCCTCACATGCTGCCATTTCAGCACCTCTATACTCAGCTTCTGTACTCGACAAAGCAATAGTGGGTTGCTTCTTGTTGCTCCATGTAATAGCTGCACCTCCAAGTGAGAAAAGAAAGCCACTAGTAGATCTTCTATCTGGAGTACTACCAACCCAATCTGCATCGGTGTATCCATGAACCTGCAACTCCACACCAGCTTCATAAAACAATGCATAATCCAAAGTAGCACTCACATAACGTAGAGTGCGCCTCAGAGCATCCAAATGTGGCTTCCTGGGAACCTGCATAAACTGACTTTCAGGTCCAACAGTATAACTTAGATCACGCCTTGTAATTGTGAGATATATAAGACTTCACACAATTTTCCTGTACATAGTAGCATTTTCCAATGCTTCACCTGATGTAGTATCCAATTTCAAATTCTGATCTAATGGCATAGAAATTGGCTTACAATCAGCCATACCATACTTTTGCAGCATATTCAAGGCATATTGCCTTTGCAACATCCATATACCTATTTCTGTATGTATAAACTCAATGCCCAAGAAATAGCACAGCACACCAAGATCTTTCATGTCGAATTCCTGCATAAGAAATTTCTTTACCTCTTTGATGCTTTCTTCATTATCACCACCTACAATCAGGTCATCAACATAAATAGCCACAATAGTGATGCCATCATCAGCCTTCCTTGCATATAGTGAGTGATCTGCATCACACATAGAGAATCCAATGCTGGTTAAGTAATCAGCAATCCTTGCATGCCATGCACGAGGGGCTTGCTTCAGCCCATACAAAGCCTTTTGCAACCTGCAAACATATTCTGGATGCTTTGAATCTTCATATCCTTGTGGCTGGTCCATATATACTTCTTCATGTAACTCACCATGTAGGAAAGCATTCTTCACATCCATCTGATGCAAAGTCCATCCTTTTGCTGTAGCTAATGCAACAAGTGTTCTGGCAGTAGACATTTTAGCTACAGGGCTGAATGTTACCTCATAATCCATGCCATATGTCTGTGCATAACCTTTAGCTACCAATCGTGCTTTATACCTGCTTATGCTACCATCAGCATTATGCTTTACCTTGTAAACCCATTTGCAGCCTATGGATTTCTTTCCTTATGGCAATGGAACCAGCTTCCATGTATCATTTCCATAAAGTGCAACCATCTTCTTATCCATAGCTTTTTCCCAATCTGCATTACCAATTGCATCTTCAAAACAAGAAGGTTCAGCATCTTGTATTACCTTTGTCATGTAGGCACAATGGCGAGCCATGTAACTATCATATGTCAATCGTTGCACTGAATTACGCATCCTCCCAGATCTTCTTGGTCCTAGGTCACTTCTTCTTGTATCATCTGCATGTGCCCTTCTTACTCCTGGAGTCTTCACAGAGGGCAATCCAAGTTCCTCATCAATACTCTTTTCTGAACCACTTGAATCTCCATCAACATCGTCAAAACCTGCACCTGTTTTACTACCAGCAGAAAGCTTTTCTTTACCTTTCTTGGATGTATTTGATGAATTTGCTGGACTGAAATTTCCATGCAATCTGCCACTCCATGGATTTGAGTTGAAACTATTGCTTGGTGATGCATCTGGTCCACTCAAAACCTGAGATTCTGCACTAGATTTTTCAGCATTTTCTTTGTCATTTGGTTCAAGATTCAGTCCTTCTTTGGCATCTGTATAGAAGCTTGACATTTCATCAAATACCACATCTCTGCTCACCTTCACCTGTCATGTGAGTGGGTTATAACATTTGTACCCCTTTTGCTCAAGGGAATATCCAATGAAGACACATTTTTTTGCTTTCGGATCAAGCTTCGTCCTCAACTCATCTGGAACATGTACATATGCAATACAGCCAAAAACTTTCAGATGTGATAAGTTTGGCTTTTTACCTGAAAACTTCTCTTCAGGTGTAACTTGATGTATAGCAGCAGTCGGAGTTCTGTTCATGATGTATACAGCAGTATGCACAGCTTCTGCCCAATAACAATGAGGCATATTCTTCTCAGCCATCAAGGCTCTTGCTATTTCTGCAATATGTCTATTTTTGCGTTCAGCAACACCATTCTGTTGTGGTGTGTACCTGCATGAAAACTGACGCCAAATTCCATGATTTTTTAGAAAACTACTGAACTCATTTGACATGTATTCACCTCCTCCATCAGATCTTAATGTTTGAATGTACTTCCCTGTCTGCTTTTCCACCATAGCTTTAAAATTTTGGAAGTGAGTGAACACCTCGCTCTTCTCTTTCATGAAATATACCCATACTTTGTGTGTATGATCATCAATGAGGGTAACATAAAACCTACAACCGCCCATAGATGTGGTCTTTACTGGACCCCAAACATCTGTATGTACTACTTCTAGTACATTCTCACTAACATGCTTGTCATGTGGAAATGCTGCTCTTGACTATTTACCAAACTGACATGCTGCACATACCTTTTGCATTTCTGCAACTTTGAAATTTGGTAGTCCATGGACAATCTCCTTTGACTGCATCATTTTCAGCCTTTGCAAGTTTGCATGTCCAATCCGTTTGTGCCATATCTCTATATCTGCAATAACTCCTGCATCTTTTGCAAACATGGCTGCATTCATTTCAGGAATCTTCACATTTAAGGTGAACATCCTACCCACTTTGTTTCCTTTGGCAACCAATCGTCCATCCTGCTTGTACTCTTCTACATATAATCCATCAACATTGAACCTGACTTGTAATCCCTGGTCAACCATTTGTCCAACAGAAACCAGATTCTTTGTTATATTTGGAACATGCAACACATCAGCAAGATGTTTTACCTTCCCATCCTCCATAGACAATGCTATGTTTCCTGTATGCTCAATAGGATGCGATGTATCATCACCTGTTTCAACATATCCAAGAACTGACATTTTTTGCAAACTACTAAACCATTCTGCATGACTGGTCATGTGATTTGAAGCACCTGAATCAACATACCAAACATTGTCATTCGATTTTGAAACACCAGTAGACATCGTATTCATCATGTGATGTTGAACCATAAACAGCTTCTCAGAATCATCTACACTTGTGGATGCATAGTTGTTTTGCTACCTTCTGTTATTTTGATTCTTTAACCTACAATCACATTCATAGTGTCCAGGTTTACCACAATTCCAGCATCCTTTACTATCATTACCTAAATCATTTCTTTGGAAATTTCTGCGACCTCTTTGGCTCCCCCTGCCTCGAAATTGTCCTCTTCCTCCTGCATGATTCTGTTGTTGACCTTGGTCTTGGTTACTGTTTCCTCTTCCACTTCCAAAACCTCTACCTCTGCCTCTTCCTCTGCCAGAGTAGAATACCTGCTCAGAACTGGCTTTCCTTAGGAGTTTGAGTCCTCACCAAGATTCTTTTCTTCAATAATCAGCATAGATACCAGATCAGCAAAATTCGGAATATTTTCCCTCGTCTGTATGGAAGTTCTGAACTGCTTATATGCAGCTCCTAAACCACGAAGGCACACTTCCACCTTATCATCATCATCTACATTCACGCCAATAGATGCAAGTGACTCACATATGCCTTTGATTTTAAGAGCGTAGTCACTTACCGACATGCTCTTCTTTTCCAATGTATGCAGCTCGTTCTTGAGTTGCAGTTTCCGTGCCTTTGTATTAGTCTCATACAAAGTGACCAAGCTGTTCCAAGCCTCTTTTGGAGTTTTGGCATCCTGTATGTGTCCAATCATGCTATCCTATATGCTAACAGATAGCCAATACATTACCTTTCATGCTCCTTGATTCCATTCCTCATATGATCTTAACTAATCTAAAGTCCGATTCCTTTCTGGTAACTGCGGAGCATTTTCATTCTCTCCTTCGATGTACTTCCAGTAGCCTTTTCCCATCAGGAAATTCGTCATTTTGAATCTCCAAGCATGGAAGTTGTTCTTGTCCAGCTTATCGCCCATAAGCTGACTCATTCCATCTGCGTTTGCCATTTTTGCAACAATTCACAACGCTACAAAACACTACAAGCAGCACTTCTGCTTGAACACTGTCGCACTATGACCTGACAGTTTGATCTCAGAAAAACACAGTTTTCGTGTATCAACAGTACACGAAATCCCTTGAAATTTTGGATCTCGAATATATGAGTGTCGCCGAACACAATGCAAGTTACAGTTTCTGAAACTGACCTGGTTTTTCTGTGGAGCCCACCTTGCGGGCTCGAAACGGAGGTCGAGATGGCTCCGAAACTTCGATCTGACAAAAACGAGTGACCCTAAAGGGATAATTCTTGAAAATATTTTGAGGTCTTCTACCTTCACAGCGATTTTCGTAGCAAACGGAGGCCGTTTGTGAAATCGCATTTTCTCCACGCCTTGTCGCATAGTCTTCACTGTCGCCTTCTCCACGAGCTCTCTACAGCCACACTGGCTCTGATACCATGTCACGAGGGAGGAGATAAGGAAGAGAGCTCACACACACACTCACTCTCAAGGAGAAGCACACACACAAATTGAGGCAAGGAAGAATGATCTTCTTCTTCTTCTTCTATTACATAAAAGGAATGTACAAGAATGACCTAAAAACAAGAATACAACAAGTGCAATATATAAAGACCAGTACATAAGGAAAAACCTAATGTCTGCAAATGAGTGAGTTGGCAAGAAACAAATGTGCCATCACTCTCGGTAGATAAATCTAATAAAGCTCAATGAAGTATCCCTGACATATACCGGTGTGACCACTATACATGTCAGAGAAACAAAAAACTGGTACATGTCATCCTGGATCATCACATGTTGAGCTTGATATCTCAACATGATGCACCAGCATCATCAGCTACAGACACAACTGACAGAATTACAAAGACAGCATGAAGCTAGTGAAGCAAACAAGGAGAGAATGAAAGCTAGAAGTAATCTGCTCGAGACACAACTAAAGGTGTACATGGAGGAAAATGACAATTTACGAAACAGAAATAAAGAATTGATGAAGTCATTGCTATATGATCAACCTATCGAAAAACAAGAGAATAAAGATATTGACCAGAAAGAATTAAGAGATCAGAGTGAGAAATATGCAGATTTACTGAAACACGAGCAAGCATTGAGAGCAGAATGGGAACATAAGTACATTCAAGACATCATTGAGCTCAAAAAGCAACTGAATATGGCGAATGGCAAACTTGTCGTGAGTTATAGTGAAAACATGGATCAGGTAGCAGAAATTGGCAATGAGTTGCTTGCGACAAAAGAAGCTCTAAGGGCAGCAATGAAAGACATAAAAGAAAAGACTGACCGACTTACGAAATTAAATGTTAAAGCAACAGAGCCAACACCAATCAGGACACCAGTAGAGCCAAGACAAGAAAATCCTACTGACGAGGTAGAGGTACGTCCTCTATCTCCCCCGATTCATAATTCTCCAATGAAAGAGCAGATGGTGGAAACACATGATGATCATCCAATGCCATATACTGCAGAAATAAGTCAAAAGGAACGGACACTATTGGTGTCCTGGTTGACAGAAAATTTTGAAAATGAAGTCATCAAAGTCATGAAAGAAGCAAGGATTAAAGGAAAAGACTTGGAGACGATCATGAAGCCTTTCAACATTCCGTATGGACTATTGAAAGAGAAAACAAGACAATACATAAAGAAAATCACACAGAAAAACCCAAACGAACAGCTGCAGTTCAACAATGACACGTTCAACTATACTCAAGAGGAATTTAAAGCAGCACAACCTATTTGGAGAAGAAAAGTTTTGGAGAAACATCCTGCATTACGGGTGCACTAGCAAGCGGCGCCATATTTATTACAGGTAAATCCTTCTTTTTGTCCAACACCACGGCGCAGAGAAGCACGAGAATTTTTGGATATGCAAAAGAATGGCGCTATTAATAAACAGTGGCTCAATTATCCGCTACTTCCAAGTCCACCTCATAATTATCTACCAACGGAACACTACATGGTAAAAACCATTGAATTTTGGCTGCAGAGTTATGCAACAGTACCCGATTTAACTATCAAGATGACCAATAAAATACTCAGCATGATTCTTACAGTTTTGAAGGTGTTCAAACACGTGTCATATACATTTTTGAACTTCATTGGCATTAATCAAGGAACATATATTCTTGTTTTTGACTTGTCTTTTATGCCTAGCCGACCAACAATAATGGCATATTATTCTAGGTTGATGTTTTTGCCGAGTACCTATATGCAAACATTCGAAGAATCGTTTTTCACAGGGTTTTTTGAGATTGATTCAGAAATCTTTTTAAAGATGTCATCCAACTTGAATGCCAGATTAGTTAAGCTTCTTCGCTCATCATAGACAACCACCACATGAGTTAAGCTTCTTCGCTCATCATAGACAACCACCACATGAGTTAAGCTTCTTCGCTCATCATAGACAACCACCACATGACGGTGTGAAAGTAGAACAGTGGAAGCAGCTAATGATACGTGAAGCCAATCTGCTTAATGAAACAGAGCAAAAAGTATATAGAACATACTCCCGT